>JARBWK010000006.1:156474540-157016315 GCA_030556195.1 Anolis apletophallus | reverse complement strand
AGCCATTTCTGCTAGGCAAGGGACTGCCAAAGAGAAAACGTAATCCTTCCTTTTTTGAATGTTGTTTCCTTGCAGGGCTGCAAGTTGGTGAAGGAAGAATGTAGTGTCAACCAGTGGCCATGCAGCGGTTTAATGGAATGTATCCCTGGCTTTTGGCGCTGTGATGGGCAGCCGGATTGCAGGGACAAGAGTGACGAGATTGACTGTAAGCTGTTCCCTTTTCAATGGTTTGTCTAGCACAGGGCTGTCCGACTGGCAGCCCGGGGGCCGTATACGGCCACCCCAGCCCCTTCCCTAAGCCCCCCTAAGCTTTTTAATAAAAAATAAAAATTGGAATTTTTTTAAAAAAAATACCTACTTCCGGGTTCGGAGCAAGTATGTGAGAATATGCAATCACATGGAAGTTTCGCTGTCAACGCGAGATCACGCGGCGTTGACAGTGAAATCCCGTGTGGATTGCGTATTCGATACTCTTCGGCTACTCTACTACTGGATCGCTGAGGCCCGCAGATGCGATACTCATTCCCTCCCCCCATCTCCCCTCATGTATTAAATATAAAATTAAATATATTTAAAGATGAAATAAGGGGAGATGGGATACATTAAAATAAGGGGAGAGGGGAGGATGGAATTAAATATATTTAATATTAAATGAAAGAAGGGGAGAGGGAGGATGGAATTAAATATATTTAATATTAAATAAAAATAAGGGGAGAGGGAGGATGGAATTAAATATATTTAATATTAAATAAAAATAAGGGGAGAGGGGAGGATGGAATTAAATATATTTAATATTAAATAAAAATAAGGGGAGAGGGGAGGATGGAATTAAATATATTTAATATAAAATTAAAATAAGGGGAGAGGCACCGGGGAGAGGGCGGAGCCGGGGGCGGGCGGGGTGGAGCCGGGGGCGGGGGCAGACCCTACGGCCCCCCAGGTCATCAGTGACCGGAATTCAGGCCCCTTGGCCGGTAAAAGTTGGACAGCCCTGGCTAACAAGAGCTTCTATGGGCACAAAAAGACTTCAATGCAGAATAGGTTTCATCTCACTATCAGTGTTCTGCTGCATTTAAAAGCCACGGGGAAAATGTATTGCCTTGATTCATGGTTGCTACGAGTGCAGGTCAATAAGCCTGTGACTTTTGCAATAAAACACAGGTTTTTGGATAAAAAAAATATTTTATTTTTCATCATAGTCTCCTTTGAGTTCAATGCACTTTGTCCAACATTTCTCCAATTTTTTTTATCCCTTCCAAAAAATAAGATTTGTCGAGGTCATCAAAATAGGTATTTCAATTATCGTTGGAGTCAAATCTCTTTCCGCCAAGCCATTTCTTCAGGTTTGGAAACAAGAAATAGTCACTCGGGGCTAAATCTGGAGAATAGGGCGGATGAGGGAGCAATTAGTATCCCAATTCATGGATTGTTGCCATGGCAACTGCACATGCATGCACCCTTGCATTGTCCTGGTGCAAAAGAACCTTTTTCTTGACCAAATGCGGTAGTTTTGTTTTCAAATCCTCATTAAATCGACCCAATAAGTTGGCATAATATTCGCCATTGATTGTTTTACCCTTTTGAAGGTAGTCAATGTGGATTATACCGCGTGCATCCCAAAAAACGGTCGCCATGACTTCATTGTCTGACAAACCCACCTTGGCCTTCTTTGGCGCCGATTCACCCCGAGAAACCCACTGTTTTGACTGCCGTTTGGTCTCTGGTGTGTTGTGGTGGATCCACGTTTCGTCCACGGTTACGAAAGGCGCAAAAACTCGTCCATATTGCGGTTGAACAACGCCAAACACTCCTGCGAAATTGTCACATGATTGCATTTGTGGTCGATTCTGAGCAACCGCGGCAGCCATCTTGCGGAAAGCTTTCTCATACCCAAGTGATCATTTAAAATTGAAACCACTGAGCCACGTGAGATGCCTATGGCTTCCACAATCTTCAATCGGCCAACACCATATCGTGATTTTTTTCAATTGTTTCGGATGTAGAGACCTCAACTGGGCGTCCAGAACGTTCGGCATCTTCTGTGGTTGTACGGCCACAACGAAATTCAGTAAACCACTTTTTTACCACTGAAATTGATGGTGCAGAGTCCCCATCATATTTATCAAGCTTAGCCTTGGTTTGAGTGATGGTTTTTTTCTGCAAAAAATAATGCTTAAATGAGCACACAAAATTCACTTTTTTCCTTTTTCTCCTCAAATCACTCGGTAGTCTGCTCTCAATGGCTGTCAAACACAAACTAAATGACGCAGCTTGTTCAAATTTTGACAGGAGTCAACTGACAGGTGCCTCTTGACAGGAGCAGTGTTGCCCTTTCAGTTAAATGGCGGGAAATTCAAAAAGTCCCGGACTTATTGACCCGCCCTCGTATCAACTTCCATTTTAAAATATGCAAAGACAAGATGGTCACTGGGTTGCTGTGAGTTTTCTGGGCTGTATGGCCATGTTTCAGAGGCATTCTTTCCTGATGTTTCCCCCACATCTATGGCAGGCATCCTCAGAGGTTGTGAGGTCTGCTGGAAACGAGGCAAGCAATGTTTATCCGTGGAATAATGTCCAGGGTGGGAGAAAGAACTCTTGTCTATTGGAGGCAAATGTGAATGTTACAATTGACCACCTTGATTAGCATTGAATAGCCTTGGTCAGTGGTCAGTTTTGCCTGACCGGTGAAGAGCTGGGAAGAGGCACTTCCTTTTGTTCCAGATGTTGCCACAATCGTGGATGTTCTCCTTGGTGTCACCCACAGGCAAGTCCAGGAAGTGCCAGGGCTCTGAATTCCAGTGTGGTGAAATCTGTATAAGTCACACACTCGTATGCAATGGGAAATCTGACTGCCCAGGTGGATTGGATGAAGGTGGCATGTGTGCTGAAAAATGCCAAAAGAGATGCTCACAGATCTGCTACCAGTCTCCCACAGGGTCTGTAAGTAAAGAACACTACTCCCTCTGCTTGCAGCTCTAGCTAAGCATACAAGTAATTGGCGATCAGCTCGTTCCAGGGAGGGACAATCCCCTGAAGTTTCCCCAGCACCAGTGCTGTTTCTTTCCCACTACGCATGTGTGTCTGCCATTAATGAAGCGATTCCAAAATTTTGAAAATTTTGAACTTTTTTCCAGAAAATTTCGGAAATCATTTCAAAATCAAATTGCCAGTGCCCCCTACATCCAAAACGAGTTTTGAACCATTTTTAAAATTTATTTTGTATTTATTTAATTTATATTCCGCTCTTCTCAGAAAGGGGACTCAGAGTGGATTACAGGTACACATATTTAGCAGACAATCCCTTCCGTTTCCACATACAACATATAGACGAACAGAGGCAACCTCTGGCCACCAGGGGGAGCTGATGCACTCCTCATCTCTCAGCCTTCCCAGCGGCCCTTGTTGTTCCTTCCGCGTTCCTCAGCGTTCCTGGAGTTCTTTAATGGCCTCATAATTCAGTCAAAATTTGCCTCCCCACTTAATGTGGTACCTTTATCTCCTACTTGACAGATGCAACTGTCTTTCGAGCTGCAAAGGTCGACAGCAGGCTACACTTAAAGGTCGAGCACCCACCTCGACCCGGGCAGGCCTCGAACCCATGACCTACTGGTCAGAGAGATCTTATGCAGCTGACATTTAGCCAGCTGTGCCACATTCCCTGTGCAGCTGGCTAAAGGAGTGAAGTTATCCCCCACATCTGTTTCCTTAACCTTAACCCACTAGGAGTCTTTCTTTTGGTTGGTAGAATTAGTAACAGCAGACCTCAACCTTCAATACGGAATATCTGAAGGCAATTTACTTCATGTTCCTTGGAAGCCACTCTGTGAGGGAAAACCAGACTTCTAGTGCACAGGGGACATTGACGTACCCTTGGTATCTAATCTGAAGATGCAAACTACTCTTGACATGCTTTGTCTTTCCCTCAGAAATGTGCTTGCCACGAAGGGTTCAGGTTAAGAAGTGACCGGCGCTCCTGTAAAGATATCAACGAATGTAAAGAACTGGAAGAAGAGAAGTGCAGCCAGACCTGTATCAATACAATTGGTGGCTACCATTGCACTTGTCACCCCGGCTACTTGTTGGAACCAGATGGCCACACATGCAAAGTGGTTGGTAAGCATCTGTAGGCGGTAGGGCTGTTCTACAATTTCGGATATGCCTGAATTTCGGAAGTTTTTTTAGCAATTTTGAGAGCAACCCTCCCAACAGGAATTCCGAAATTCCGAATTTCGGAATTCCGAATTTCTCATGTCGTTTCCGAATTTTCTTGCTGATTGCTCATTGGCTGATGACTAACAGCTGACTCTCCCTGCTGCTGAGTTTTCCCCCCATTTTTGAAAGCGGATGCCATTTCCGAAGATTTCCGAATTTCGGAAATACTTCCAAATCAATTTCGAAATTTTTCGGAAGTCCATATAATCCGTTTCGAAATGTTTTTTTCTTGGATCAGCCAGCCCTAGTAGGCAGATTAGCCATGGCCGGATTACCCATAAGGCCAACATAGGCCATGGCCTAGGGGCGCATCCCGAGGAGGGGCGCAGATCACGGACCAAAAAAAAAACCTGGTCCTCTTTTCCCCTTTCTCATGCCCTCCTCGCTCCTTCTCCCAGCAAAGTCTCTCGCTCTCTGGGCTGCCCGCGGGTCTCTGGCTGGCCTGACCTGGCTCCCGGGGAAGCTGCCTCCATGGCGACTCGCCTGGCTTCCCCCGGTGGCAGACTGTAAATTCCTGCAGCCAGAGCCGAGCGGCAGAGTCCCGGTGTGGGGGGTGGGTGGTAGGGGAGAAGGAGGAATAGGAGGCAACTAGGAGGAAAAAAAGAAAGTAAAGAAGGAAGGGAGGGAGAGGGGAGAGAAAGGGCATTGCTTGGGTGGACTTCTCCCAGGTCCCCAGCACGAGACCACACCAACCCAGGTTCGCTCCTGCGCTCTCGGACCAAACCGGGGCGGGCTGCTTGGCCAAAGGGAGCCGCGGGAGGGAGGGAAGGATCAAGGCCAGGGTCTGGCTCTCCTGCCTTCGGGAGCAGCCGCACAAAAGCCGCACAAACCCCAACCTGAATCCTCCCTCGCTCTGCGGGAGAGCACGCCAAGCGGACATCTCTCTCTCTCTCTCTCTCTTGCACACCTTTGGAGCGAGTTTTCACCCGCTGCGCTCTCCCCAAGCCTCCCGAGGAGACCTTCAGAGCACAGCGGAGCTTTCCAGCCAGTGGGAATGGGGACCTTGGAGGTGGCGGGATGGTGCCTACTCGCCTTTCTCTTCTGCTCTGGATGCACCATGGCGAAAGCCAGCCAAGTGTGGGTCTGAGTGGGGGGGGGGGGGGGGGCGGTAGAGGTTGGCTTAAAGGGGGCGTAATTCCAAAGTGTGGCCTAGGGCGCAAAAGGTGTTAATCCGGGCCTGCAGATAGCTTGACGTTTTCAGGCGGGATCTGTCAGTATGGCTGAAAATGAGGTGTATCCAGTTTGTCTGAAGTGCTGCCAAACTAGTGAGCATTGTTTATTACAGAGGTGACATTATTGTACAGATCTTGATTTTTTTTTCAACCACTCTTAAAACATCTAGATATAATTTGACCACAGTAAATACATAATAGAAAATGGCAAGGAGTAAACTACTCCCTGGATTGCTAGCTTTCTGAGTTGTTAATTCTGAATTAGTTCACATGAGGGGAGGTTAGGATTGCTAAGATATCGCCACCATAACTAGCAGTGTCTTCAGGAGGTGCTGAAAAAAAAAAAATGCAATACAGTAAAATAACAATACCCTTGTCTTTGTAGGCTCTGAGCCAACCCTGCTGGTTGCCATTCAGTTTGACCTGATCCTGTATGGATTAAGGAGCATGAAAGAGAACGTCATCTTGACAGCCGACAAGAACTTCATTATCTTCTCCGTTGACTATGATTTGGTGGAGCAGAAGATTTTCTGGATGGACCTTAATGCAGAAAGCATTAAATGGATGAACACAAAATCCAAGCAAGGGGGGACTCTCGTAAAAGGTGGGTCTTCGCCAATGTTGTTTTGTTTGAGCACTCTGAGAAGAACTAACTAACTAATTGGAACAAGCAGGCCCGGATTAACACCTTTTTGCGCCCGAGGCCACACTTTGGAATTACGCCCCCTTTAAGCCAACCTCTACCACAGGGGTGCTCAGAAAGTTGATCGCGATCGACTGGTCGATCTTGGGACCCAGGGAGGTCGATCCCAGCTGGGTGGGACGCTTCTGAGGGGCGGAGCCATGTCGCGCCAAGCCCTGTCCCCTCCACCGGCTTCAGCATTTCCACTGCTTCTCCTGGGTAGAAGAGGATAATGCCAGAAGCCAGTGGTGGCTATCTATGCCACCACTGGCTTGGCATTACCCTTCTATCCAGGAAGCAGTGGAAATGCTGAAGCCAGAGGGAGGGGGAGGAGCTGGTGGGGCTTAGCTCCGCCCCTTTCCCTCTGGCTTTAGCATTTCCAGCTTCTCTTGGGTAGAAGAGGATAATGCCAAGCCAGTAGTGGCTATCTATGCCACCACTGGCATTACCCTCTTCTACCCAGGAGAAGCAGTGGAAATGCTGAAGCCAGAGGGAGAGGGGGCGAGCCAAGCCCCTGCCAGCCCCCCGCCCCTCCCCAGCTCCGCCCTGTTTTCTCTGGGTAGATCTTTCTGACTTGGTTTCAGTTTAAGTAGCTCGCATGCTGAAAAAGTGTGGGCACCCCTGCTCTACCGCATGTCCCCCTCCCCCGGGAAAGGGCCGGGCCCCCTCCTTACCCTTCGGGCAGCAGAGCAGGAAGGCCAAGGTCAGTAGGAGGCTCCGGCAGGCGTTTCCCATGGCCAGGCGGAAGGAGGAGTGTCCCGGGCAGCCGAGGGCCAGGAGCCTCGAGGAAAGCATTTAAAAGGCCAGCCTCTGAAGCGCGGAGGGAGAAAGAAAGAACCAAAGGAAGGGGGAGCAGGGAGGCGGGGTGGGGAGGGAGGGGACAAGAGGAGGAGGAGGAGGAAAGGGGGCGGGGGCGATAGCGGGAGGAAACGGGGGAGGATAAAAGACATGCTGTCAAAGCGGCCGGTGGTGCCACCTTCCCTGCCCACGACCCCTCCTCTTTCTCTCCGTCAGCACCGCCGGGGAAACTGAGGCAACCGAAAAGGGACCCTCCCTAATGGCTAGGAAGCTAGCCCACTCACCCACCCACCTGTTTTGGGGCAGAAAAAAAGGCTACTTCTGGCTTCGCAATGAAAGGGGGAGAGAGATGGAGGCATGGGGAAGCGGCCGCGGAGGCGGGCGCGCGCATGGGTCTTGTGCTCACTTACTCACTCTCTCGCTCACCTGCTCGCTCGGAAGGCAGGCTCCCCGTCTGCTCCTGTGGATGGGAAGGACCACGGGGAGGGAGGGACACAGGTGCGCACAGAGCGGCCGGGGGCGTCCCTGGGGGGTGCGTGCCACTGAGTTGGGAGAGACCCCAGGGACCGACCACGGCGTTTTTATTTGTTTCAACATTTTTATTTTTACTTTTGCTCCGTGATTCTGCGCCTCCCTCGGCTTGCGTCCTTAGGCCATGGCCTAGGTTGGCCTTATGGGTAATCCAGGCCTGGGAACAGGACCAGCTTGACCCAACTCTGTCTTGATGAAAACATCTACCTGTCGAGCTCACAGTCTGGATCTGGTTCCAGTTCTTGTGTGCTCCCTGGGGTATTTTGGAAGCTGTAGTCCAAAACAAAACTTTCCAAGGTCCATTTCTCCAGATTTTACCAAATCTACTTCCACTTCCAATGTAATAATGGCTAAATTAGAAACTATTTTATTTTATTTATTTATTTGTCACGTTTCTATACCGCCCCTCTCAGCCCGAAGGCGACTCGGGACGGTTTACACAGGCAGTCCCTGCCCTCAATACAACACAACAACAAGTCAACCCCCCCCCCCCAAGAAAAAACATATAATAACAATTAAAAACATACAATTGCAGCCTCAGCATCATGTTGAAATCAGTTTCCATCACATCGTCGTCATTCCTTATATCCAATTAAGCCTTATATTTCATCAACAAATGCCTGCTCAAATAACCAGGTCTTGACTTTCTTGCGAAACGTCAGGAGGGAGGGGGCCGATCTGATGTCTTTAGGGAGGGCTTTCCAAAGATGAGGAGCCACCACTGAGAAGGCCCTGTCTCTCGTTCCTGCCAGTCGCACCTGCGAAGAAGGCGGGACCAAGAGCAGGGCCTCTCCAGATGATCTTAAACATCTCGATGGTTCATAGGGAGAGATGCGTTCAGACAGGTAAGTTGGACCCGAACCGTTTAGGGCTTTAAAGGCTAAAGCCAGCACTTTGAATTGTGCCCAGTAGCAAACTGGCAGCCAGTGGAGCTGGCACAACAGGGGAGTTGTACGCTCTCTGAATGGCGCTCCTGTTATCAACCTGGCTGCTGTCCGTTGGACTAGTTGCAGCTTCTGAACAGTCTTCAAAGGCAACCCCACGTAGAGAGCATTGCAGTAATCTATACGGGATGTAACCAGAGCATGGACCACCGTGGCCAAGTCAGACTTCTCAAGGTAGAAACTAAAATTAGAAACTAAAAAAAACTATACCTGCATTTGTTGAGATACTACAAAAAAAAACTTCCCACAGGCACCTCTGGGAGATTATCTGAGGTAGCAAGGGGAAAATCTATAGCTTTTTAAAAAAATACTGTAAAATTTTATTGAAGTTTACAGAAAGGATGGGGGTTGGTAGGGGGAGGGGTGGTGGGGGGTGTGGGTGATTCAAGGGGAAAGGGGTGCTTGGGGAGGTAGAGGAGGGGGGGGTGGACAGCTGGGGAGGGGGTCGGGAGCGGGCGGAAAATCTATAGTTTTGATGAGGGCTCCCTTCATGGTACTGGCCGGTATTGACATGTCTTTTCATCAACACACCAGGACAAGGGCTTTCCTGCTCTCATGGGCTTTGCTTTTCATGAATTTCAAAGAAACCTGGACAAGGAGTGCTTTCCCTTCGTGAGCTGCCCTTACTCAGAAACACTCCCTATGACAGTGGTTCTCAACTTGTGGGTCCCCAGATATTTTGGCCTTCAACTTCCAGAAATCCTAACAGCTGGTAAACTGGCTGTGACTTCTGGGAGTTATAAGTCAAAACACCTGGAGACAAAAACCCAAGAAGGGAAACAATGTGTATGCAATACAACAGTGTTTTTCAACCTTTTTTGAGCCACGGCACATTTTTTACATTGACAAAACCCTGGGGCACACCACCAACCAAAATGCCACAAGATGACACTCTAACACAGTAATACATATAGTTAATATGTTTCTGAATGTATTTAGACACTCAGTGTGAAACCCGGGCCTGTTTCGATGAATATGACATAGTTATCCTGGCAGGAATGGTAGAAAGGCACAAACTTCCCACACAGAACTCCCATAACCAAGAGAAAATACTATAAGAGTTTGGTGGGCATTGACCTTGGGTTTTGGAGTTGTAGTTCACCTATATCCAGAGAGCACTGTGGACTGAAACAATGTTGGATCAGGAACAAACTTGGCATGAATACTCAATATGCCCAAATGTGAACACAGATGGAGTTTGGGGAAAATAGACCTTGACATTTGGGAGTTACAGTTTCTGGGATTTATAGTTAACACACAATCAAAGAGCATCCTGAAGTCTTGCAACAATGGAATTGAACCAAACTTGTGTGGATTCTTTTCTGTCATTAAAGTGAGGTGAAAGGCAAATTGCATAAAAAGTATCAGCATTTATCTCTTTCATGGTTACAAATATTGCTTGAAGCAGAAGTTTTCAGTAGGAAGGAGTTGCAAAAATTAATGATCAGAATATGCCTTGGGCAACCTTGAAAGTGCAGCTTATCACACTATTCTATGTGTTTGTTAATAAGTCTGTCTAGTGAAGTTTGGTAATTATTGACTAACTCACTAAATAAACCCTTGCTTAATTCTTTCTTAGGTATTCATGGTGAGATGTAAGTCATTTATAATCAAATTCTATAGCTGGCTTTTCGTCAGTAAAGCAGAACCAAGCAACTATGGAAGGTCTAAGGCAGTGTTTCTCAACCAGTGTGCCGGTGCACACTAGTGTGCCGTGAGCACTCATCAGGTGTGCCGTGGGAAGTTGGAACCTACGGGGGGAGTCTAGTGTGTTGAGTATAAAAACCCTAAGAAACCTACCTCAATAAAGGCACAAAATTACAAACAACCCCCCTCCCCACCCGTTGTCTCCTTGGTCTCTCCCTCTCTATGCATTGGGAAAGCCCGCCTCCCTTTTCCCAAGTAGAGACCTCCTCTTGCCTCCTGGGGGTTCTGTGTGGAAAATTTGGCCCAGTTCTATCATTGGTGGGGTTCAGAATGCTCTTTGATTGTAGGGGAACTATAAATCCCAGCAACTACAACTCCCAAATGTCAAGGTCTATTTTCCCCAAACTCCATCTGTGTTCACATTTGGGCATATTGAGTATTCATGCCAAGTTTGGTCCTTATCCAACATTGTTTGAGTCCACAGTGCTCTCTGGATATAGGTGAACTACAACTCCAAAACTCAAGGTCAATGCCCACCAAACTCTTATAGTATTTTCTCTTGGTTATGGGAGTTCTGTGTGGGAAGTTTGTGTCTTTCTGCCATTCCATCTATGTTGTGATCATCAAAATAGGCCCAGGTTTCACACTAAGTGTATAAATACATTTCAAAACATGTTAACTATATGTATTACTGTGCTAGAGTGTCATTTTCTGTCATTTTGGTTGGTGGTGTGCCCCAGGATTGTGCAAATGAAAAAAGTGTGCCGCGGCTCAAAAAAGGTTGGGAAACACTGGTCTAAGGCACCATTTTCAGCTTTGGGACCAGCTAGGGGTATAAAGGCTATCAAAAATGTTGTAAACACATCATGAAGTGGCTGAAAGCTCATTTTAGTATTGGAAAAACATATTTTTAAAGTGATGGTGGGTTTGAAAGATGTACTTCACTCTATTTTTCAGCCAGAAAATAATTCAGCATGCATACCCTTACAGTAAAATTGGACTAGTAGGTCATATTGCGCCCTCACGGGGCTGGTTTTATATCTGCACTGTGTACCTGAACTCCTCCCCTTCCTGAGTTTACCTGGGAGGCTGGACTTCCTCTCTGGCCAGATTTCTGCCTGCTTCATCCATGTGCTCTTTTGGAATGAGGCCAGAGAGGAAGTCCAGCCTCCCAGGTAAACTCAGGAAGGGGAGGAGTTCAGAGTGGTGATGCCAGGTTGGCACCAAACGCAACTCCTCCCATCACAGTCCACATGGCTGAACAATAGAACAAAGGCCCATGCAGGTAAAGGGCAAACAGGTACACAGTGCAGATATAAAACCAGCCCGTGGGGGAGCAATAGGTCAGTTCTTGGAATCCTGTTGTTGGGAGTCTTCCTTTCACCAGCAAAGTCTTGCCATGGGAATGCATCTGAATTTGGTGAAGGAAGCATCTTTGTTGTTCTTTTACTATATGCCTTGACCCTGGTGTCTCCCGACCATTGCTTTGAGTACCTGTAAGTATTGTGATAGGATGCAGATGATAGTCAGCTCACTTGTGTTTTCTGTAGGAATCAAATCTGACAGCATAGCAGTGGACTGTCCCCCTCACCCCCGCCACCGCCAGGTGGTGTGTCAAAAGTTGGTAATCGACACTATCAAACGCTGCCGTGAGGTCCAATAACACGAGCAGCGCCGATCTGCCTCGGTCCAAGTGGCAACGGAGTAGGTCTGTGATGGAGACCAGGACGGTCTCTGTCCCATGCCCAGAACAGAAGCCAGACTGGAAGGGGTCTAGCCAGGTTGCATCATCCAGGAATGTCTGCAGCTGGTCCATTGCTGCCCTCTCAATTACCTTGCCCAGGTACGGTAAATTAGACACTGGGCGGTAATTGGAGGGAGCCTTGGGGTCTAGCCCGGGCTTCTTCAGCAATGGACTAACCACCGCCTCTTTTAACTCCTCTGGAAAAGCTCCTTGCTCAAGGGAGCAGTTGACTATATTCAACAGAGGGCCTCGTAACCCCTCCACGCAAGCTCGAATCAGCGTGGAGGGGCACGGGTCGAGGGAGCAGGTGGTCGGTAATACCTGTAAGTATTGTGATAGAATGCAGATGATAGTCATCTCGCTTGTGTTTTCTGTAGGAATCAAATCTGACAGCATAGCAGTGGACTGGATAGGTCGGAATCTCTACTGGACTGATGGGACAGCAGGGCAGATCTTGGCCACGCAAGTCAATGGTACCTGGAATGGAAATCCAGAACACACTGTCGTTCTTGACTACCTTGATCAGCCACGATCACTGGCGCTACATCCACTGGATGGGTAAGAATCTTATGGATGTTGGGAATTCCCTCAACCTGTATTAAACTAACCCATCCTTGTTGAGGACTTGAGACTTGGGCATTGTGGGGTTGAATTCCAACACATTTAAGATCGCTTTGCTTCGGAAATGACTCTTCATGTATAGAATCATCCAAAATCTAGTAGAATTGGTTACTTTCTGGACTGGAGGTGTCCAAAGAATCTATGTGCAATTCTCAGAAATTAAGGGAGACAAATGGTCGGAACAAACATTAACGAGTCAGGATAATCTAGCAACAAAGCTCTCCCAGACTTGTATAAGGAGGCATGCTATCTCTGCCGTTGAATGATTGACTTGTAGATTAAAAGCACCATCAGAGGTAATAGATGAATAATATTCAATAAACCATTTGTTGATTGCAGTGCTGATGTGATCTGTGTAATTGTCCAATATTAATATTTCCTTTCCCAGACTGATATACTGGTGTGAAATTGGGAGTGATCCCAAAATACAACAAGCCGGGATGGATGGAAGCAGCAGAGAAACACTCATTGATGGAGGACTTGGCTGGCCCACTAGCATCACCCTTGACCTTTTGAGTTGGAGAATCTTCTGGTCCGATGACAAGTTTCATTGCATTGGATCAGCCTTTTTGGATGGCATGGGCGTGAAGGTATTGCACTCCTAGTTAGCTTATATACACTAGGTCTAAGAGAGAAGAGCTCAAGTTCTTTGTTGGTCCAAGAATCTGACCTTGCTCTGAGGGGATTTTCTTTTGTCGTTGTCTTTTTGCTTTTGACATAAAACCCTCAACCTGACCAGAAGTGACAGGACAAGTCGGGGAAGAAATACTCTTTAAGCATTTTAGGCCAGGGGTCAGGAACCTATGGCTCAGGAGCCAGATGTGGCTCTTTTCATGATTGCATCTGGCTCTCCAGAGCAGCCCATTATTTCCTTCTCTCCTTCCTTTTCCCTCCCTCTTTCCCCTTTTTCCTCCATTCTTCCTCTTCCTTCCTTTCTCCCCCTTCACCCTTTCCTTCCCCTTCTCTCCTTTTTTCTCCCCCTCTCCCCTTCATTCTTTCCTCCATTCTTCCTCTTCCTTCCTTCTTCTTCCTTCCTTTCTCCCCCTTCACCCTTTCCTTCCCCTTCTCTCCTTTTTTCTCCCTCTCTCCCCTTCCTTCTTTCCTCCTTTCTCCCTCTTCCTTCCTTTCTCCCCTTCACCCTTTCCTTCTCCTTCCTTTTTCCTCCCTCTCTCCTTCCTTCTTTCCTCCTTTCTCCCTCTTCCTTCCTTTCTTTCTCCCCTTCACCCTTTCCTTCTCCTTCCTTTTTTCTCCCTCTCTCCCCTCCCTTCTTTCCTCCTTCCTCTTTCTTCCTTTCTTTCTCCCCCTTCACCCTTTCCTTCTCCTTCCTTTTTCCACCCTCTCTCCCCTTCCTTCTTTCCTCCTTTCTCCCTCTTTCTTCCTTTCTCCCCTTCACCATTTCCTTCTCCTTCCTTTTTCCTCCCTTTCTTTCCTTCCTTTCTTTCTCCCCTTCACCCTTTCCTTCTCCTTCCTTTTCCCTCCCTCTCTCCCCTTCCTTCTTTCCTCCATCCTCCCTCCCTCTTCCTTCCTTCCTTCCTCTTCTATTCTTTTTCCACAAGTCTTCCTTTCCTTCTCCTTCCTTTCTTTTCACTTCCCTCTCTCTCCCCTTCTTTCTTTTCTTCTTTTCCCTTCATTATTTTACTTTCTCCTCACTCCCTTTCCTATCCCCCCACTCTTTCCTTTCCTCCCTTCCCATTTCCTTCTTTCTTTTCTCCTCCTTGTCTCTCTCCTGCTTTTCTTTTCTTCCTTTTCTATAGTTTGTTTCCTCTCCCCTTCCCTACTTCATTTCCTCTTTCTTTCTTTCTTTCTTTCTTTCCCCCTTCCTTCCTTCCGCCTTCTCTTCCTTCCCAGAGTCCTGAGCGTGCCTTTTGCAGAGCCAGGTCTGAAGTGTCCCCTCATTCTGCAAAAGGGGGAATCCTTTTCTCATCGTATGCACTATAGACTCACATTGAGTTGAATTCAGTCTTAAAATATATTATATGGCTCTCACTGAAATAAATTTCCAAATCTCTTGCTTTCATGGCTCTCTGAGTCAAAAAGGTTCCCAACCCCTGATTTAGGCCATTGTTGGCCAATGATCTTCATCATAGGCTGTGACAAATGTTTTGGGTTTTTTCCCTCCTAGATCTTTGATTTACCGGCGATCCGTAGTCCTTTCTCACTAACTGTCTTTGAAGACGACATTTATTGGTCGGACATGATAACCAGGAGAGTGCAGAAAATAGACAAAAGAACTGGCAAAAACAGAACAGTCCTTCTCAAGCGTCATGGGCAGCCATATGGGCTCAAGGTACTGCCTTCGCTTTTTAATGTCAGGGTATTACACTTGCAGTAGTCCAGATGGGGTGTGACTAGGGCGCGGTCTACCATTGCCAGATCTGGCGTCTCAAGGTATGGGTGCAGCTGGTGCACTAGTTTTAATTGTGCGAAGGTGCTCCTGGCCACCGCCGACACCTGCGGTTCCAGGATCAGCAATCATTACCAACAATGAAACTGAGTTGATTACCACACTGTTACTATTCAATTGTTTTTTTACTTTTAGTATTTATCTTTTTAAATGTGTGTAATGTGGCTTGTGAGACATCTTGAGTCAACGCAGGGAGAAAAGCAGGGTATAAATAAAGATTATTATTATTATTATTAATAATAAATGTTATTCATGAATACTTCACAATGGAATAGCACAGTGTTTCCCAACCTTTTTTGAGCCGCGACACACTTTTTACATTTTCAAAATCCGGGGGCCCACCACCAACCAAAATGACACAAAATGATACTTTAACATAGTAATACATAGGTAATAGGAATTTACCTTGAGTTTTGGAGTGGTAGTTCGCCTACATCCAGGGAGCACTCGGGACTCGGGACCGGCGAAGCAGGCAGGAAGGAAGGCGCCGCCGCCGCGGGCAGAGAGCCAGAGGGAGGCCGAGAGCGGTTTCCCGCGCACGGGGGAGGAGGGAGGGGCAGGGCCCTATGGGGAGCCGTTCTCCTGGTTTGTGGCTCTGTCGGACTTGGCGGAGCCGCGAACCGAGAGAAAGGCTCCCCGCAAGGAACAGGCCCTGCGGGAAATCGGGTTTGGCCGGCTAGCGTCTTCCGCCGGACTCGCCGGAAGACGCTAGCCGGACAAACCCGGCTCTCAAGCACGGCCTGGGCCCTGTGGGAAACCGGGTTTGGCCAGCTAGCGTCCTCAGCCGGGCTCGCCAGAAGACGCGAGCTGGACAAACCCGGCTCCCAGGCAGGGCCTGAGCCCTGTGGAGAGCCGTTCTCCTGGTTCACGGCTCCACCGAGCTCAGCGGAGCTGCGAACCGGGAGAAAGGCTCCCCGAGGTGCCCAGGTTCCTGCCTCCTCCTCCGGAAGTGAGCCCACAGGATAGGGTCTATCCTGTGGGCTCACTTCTGGAGGAGGAGGAGGAGAGCGTCGCCCGGCCCCTCCCCTCCTGAGCCTCCCCTGCCTCTCTAGGTCCTAGAGAGGGCCGTGTTTCCCAACCGCTGTTCCGTGATCAGCTGGTGTGCCGCGGGAAACCCTCTCTCAGCAGGAGGGGGAGAGTGGGGGAGAGAGGTTTTTCTCGCGGCACACCAGCTGATCTCTCATGGAACACTAGTGTACCGCGTCACAGCGGTTGGGAAACACTGGAATAGCAGATGCAGAAGGCCTGCTTCGAGAAAACAATATTTTCCAAACTTTTGTTAATTCGGGGGGGGGGGGGGGGGGTGGAAAGAACAGATCTAACTGTATTCTTGGTACAGATGTATACATTAAGTGTATACACAAAGATGACCTCCTAGTTCTGTTAAAGCTTTTAACTCATAGGAAATTTGGATTTCAGATTATGCACGAAGTCCTCAAGCCAGCAGCCCACAATCCTTGTGTAGACACCGGCTGTTCACACTTGTGCCTCTTGAATCCAAACAAGGAAGGAAGTTGCCACTGTCCAATTGGACTCGTGCTTTCAGGTGATGGAAAGACCTGCATCCCTCTAAAGGAGTCGGCATTCTTGTTTCTGGTAGCGGAAGCCAATATTACTCAGGTATCATTTTAATTGTTAACAGCTGATAAGATGTTAAATTCTCCAGACCTGGAGGGCCCGATCTTCTTTCAATGGGGGTTGTATTGCGTAGTTTAGTAAATGGTAGGAATGCTGTAGATGTCATTTATCTGGATCTCCATTTTTTAAAGCCGCCCTTGATATTTTGAATAGCAAACTGTTTACGTGTGGATTAGATGGGAACATTATTAGATGGATTCTCTCCGCCTTTGGTCTGAGAGCAGCAGTATAGAAATATAGTAAATAATAGTAAATAAAATAAATAAATAACTGGTAAAATATGTTCAAAGTCATAGCTGTCTTAGTCTGGAGTACCAGTATGTAAAGGGATCTTGTAGCACCTTAGAGACTGGGAGAACAAGGCTGGTAGCATATGTTTTCATAAACTAAATATTAGGCCTGGGCGATCATGGTTCTAAATGGTTCTAAAGTACTTACAAAACTAAAGTTCTGGTGGTGAAAACTAGGTGGCGCTGGTGCTTTGCTTCTACAGTGTTGCCGAAGTTCCGGTGGTAAAAACTAAGTGGGGCTGGTGCTTTGTTTCTATAGTGTTGCTAAAGTTCTGGTGGTGAACACTAGGTGGCGCCACCTAGTTTTCACCACCAGAACTTTAGCAACACTGTAGAAGCAAAGCACCAGCACCACCTAGTTTTCACCATCAGAACTTTAGCAACACTGTAGAAGCAAAGCACCAGCGCCACCTAGTTTTCACCATCAGAACTTTAGCAACACTGTAGAAGCAAAGCACCAGCGCCACCTAGTTTTCACCATCAGAACTTTAGCAACACTGTAGAAGCAAAGCACCAGCACCACCTAGTTTTCACCACCAGAACTTTAGCAACACTGTAGAAGCAAAGCACCAGCGCCACCTAGTTTTCACCATCAGAACTTTAGCAACACTGTAGAAGCAAAGCACCAGCGCCACCTAGTTTTCACCATCAGAACTTTAGCAACACTGTAGAAGCAAAGCACCAGCACCACCTAGTTTTCACCATCAGAACTTTAGCAACACTGTAGAAGCAAAGCACCAGCGCCACCTAGTTTTCACCACCAGAACTTTAGCAACACTGTAGAAGCAAAGCACCAGCGCCACCTAGTTTTCACCATCAGAACTTTAGCAACACTGTAGAAGCAAAGCACCAGCGCCACCTAGTTTTCACCACCAGAACTTTAGCAACACTGTAGAAGCAAAGCACCAGCGCCACCTAGTGTTCACCACCAGAACTTTAGCAACACTGTAGAAGCAAAGCACCAGTGCCACCTAGTGTTCACCACCAGAACTTTAGCAACACTGTAGAAGCAAAGCACCAGCACCACCTAGTTTTCACCATCAGAACTTTAGCAACACTGTAGAAGCAAAGCACCAGCACCACCTAGTTTTCACCATCAGAACTTTAGCAACACTGTAGAAGCAAAGCACCAGCACCACCTAGTTTTCACCATCAGAACTTTAGCAACACTGTAGAAGCAAAGCACCAGCGCCACCTAGTTTTCACCACCAGAACTTTAGCAACACTGTAGAAGCAAAGCACCAGCGCCACCTAGTTTTCACCATCAGAACTTTAGCAACACTGTAGAAGCAAAGCACCAGCACCACCTAGTTTTCACCATCAGAACTTTAGCAACACTGTAGAAGCAAAGCACCAGCGCCGCATAGTTTTCACCATCAGAACTTTAGCAACACTGTAGAAGCAAAGCACCAGCACCACCTAGTTTTCACCATCAGAACTTTAGCAACACTGTAGAAGCAAAGCACCAGCACCACCTAGTTTTCACCATCAGAACTTTAGCAACACTGTAGAAGCAAAGCACCAGCACCACCTAGTTTTCACCATCAGAACTTTAGCAACACTGTAGTAGCAAAGCACCAGCACCACCTAGTTTTCACCATCAGAACTTTAGCAACACTGTAGAAGCAAAGCACCAGCGCCGCATAGTTTTCACCATCAGAACTTTAGCAACACTGTAGAAGCAAAGCACCAGCACCACCTAGTTTTCACCATCAGAACTTTAGCAACACTGTAGAAGCAAAGCACCAGCACCACCTAGTTTTCACCATCAGAACTTTAGCAACACTGTAGAAGCAAAGCACCAGCACCACCTAGTTTTCACCATCAGAACTTTAGCAACACTGTAGAAGCAAAGCACCAGCACCACCTAGTTTTCACCATCAGAACTTTAGCAACACTGTAGAAGCAAAGCACCAGCACCACCTAGTTTTCACCATCAGAACTTTAGCAACACTGTAGAAGCAAAGCACCAGCACCACCTAGTTTTCACCATCAGAACTTTAGCAACACTGTAGAAGCAAAGCACCAGCACCACCTAGTTTTCACCATCAGAACTTTAGCAACACTGTAGAAGCAAAGCACCAGCACCACCTAGTTTTCACCATCAGAACTTTAGCAACACTGTAGAAGCAAAGCACCAGCACCACCTAGTTTTCACCACCAGAACTTTAGCAACACTGTAGAAGCAAAGCACCAGCACCACCTAGTTTTCACCATCAGAACTTTAGCAACACTGTAGAAGCAAAGCACCAGCACCACCTAGTTTTCACCATCAGAACTTTAGCAACACTGTAGAAGCAAAGCACCAGCACCACCTAGTTTTCACCATCAGAACTTTAGCAACACTGTAGAAGCAAAGCACCAGCACCACCTAGTTTTCACCACCAGAACTTTAGCAACACTGTAGAAGCAAAGCACCAGCACCACCTAGTTTTCACCATCAGAACTTTAGCAACACTGTAGAAGCAAAGCACCAGCACCACCTAGTTTTCACCACCAGAACTTTAGCAACACTGTAGAAGCAAAGCACCAGCACCACCTAGTTTTCACCATCAGAACTTTAGCAACACTGTAGAAGCAAAGCACCAGCGCCACCTAGTTTTCACCACCAGAACTTTAGCAACACTGTAGAAGCTTTAGCAACACTGCAGAAGCCAGCACCAGCACCACCTAGTTTTCACCATCAGAACTTTAGCAACACTGTAGAAGCAAAGCACCAGCGCCGCCTAGTTTTCACCATCAGAACTTTAGCAACACTGTAGAAGCAAAGCACCAGCACCACCTAGTTTTCACCATCAGAACTTTAGCAACACTGTAGAAGCAAAGCACCAGCACCACCTAGTTTTCACCATCAGAACTTTAGCAACACTGTAGAAGCAAAGCACCAGCACCACCTAGTTTTCACCATCAGAACTTTAGCAACACTGTAGAAGCAAAGCACCAGCACCACCTAGTTTTCACCATCAGAACTTTAGCAACACTGTAGAAGCAAAGCACCAGCGCCGCATAGTTTTCACCATCAGAACTTTAGCAACACTGTAGAAGCAAAACACCAGCACCACCTAGTTTTCACCATCAGAACTTTAGCAACACTGTAGAAGCAAAGCACCAGTGCCACCTAGTTTTCACCATCAGAACTTTAGCAACACTGTAGTAGCAAAGCACCAGCACCACCTAGTTTTCACCATCAGAACTTTAGCAACACTGTAGAAGCAAAGCACCAGCACCACCTAGTTTTCACCATCAGAACTTTAGCAACACTGTAGTAGCAAAGCACCAGCACCACCTAGTTTTCACCATCAGAACTTTAGCAACACTGTAGTAGCAAAGCACCAGCACCACCTAGTTTTCACCATCAGAACTTTAGCAACACTGTAGAAGCAAAGCACCAGCACCACCTAGTTTTCAAAGTACCAGCCCACGCCTAGTAAATATATGCCTATGAGGCAGTAGAATTGGTCTATGAAAGCTTATGCTACTGACTTTCACTCTGTTCAAGGTGCTACAAGATCCCTTTGCATACTCATGTTCACTAAAGGCTGCACTTTAAACTGGGGGAAAGTCTCAAATGGAGTGCTTCTGGGCTCTGTCTCAGAGCTGCCACATTTCAGTATTCTTATGGTGGCACAGCAGGTTAAATCACTGGGCTACTGAACTTGCTCACTGAAAGGTTAGTGGTTCGGATCCAGGCAGTGGGGTGAGCTCCCGCTGTTAGGCCCAGCTTTTGCCAACCTAGCAGATCGAAAACATGCAAATGTGAGGAGATCAAAAGGTACTGCTTCTGCAGGTAACAGCGCTCCATGTAGCCATGCTGGCCGCATGACCTTGACTATGAAGAGAAAGTAAATATTATAAAATAGCTGCATTAACTAAGCAGTGCAGAGAGAGAGAGTTTGTGCAGCATGTGAGAAAAGGTTGAGTCTTTCAACACTGCAAATGCTCACTAGACTCATGCTCTGAAGAGTTCTCTGACCAAATCTGTCCTCTAAAAACTGGGGAGGTGAATTGCCTAGTAAATGGTCAGTTAATGATATAGCCACTTATATGCTAGAACTCTAATCGCAGTGTTTGTTCTATACCTAATTTTAGGTCTACCTTAAGAAATTGCCCCCTGTAATGGGGCAGGTAGCCCTACCTGATCACAACTCTCTTCCCTTGATCAACATCACACGCCTGAGAGCCATGGACTACTCTGTACGCGATGCCGCTCTTTTCTTCTCGGAGTCTGAGCGTGGCTTTGTCAAAGTCTTGGCTCTCAAGGATGCCGGGAGAAGTTCCTTGAAGACAATCCTGGCAGTTGAGGGCACTGTGATCTCTCTGGCGTTAGACTGGCTAAGCGGCAACGTCTATTGGATTGACAGCAAGCGCCCCGCCATCCACGTAGGAACATCAGACGGCAGATATGTACATATGGTGATTGGCGAAGGGCTTTCCCGCCCAACCTCTGTGGTGCTGCATCCCCCATCTGCACTGATGTGCTTTGCTGACTTGGGCACAGAACATGCTATGCCCGGGCCCATGATTGAATGTGCTTCTATGGATGGAAGTGGAAGAAGAGTCCTCTGGAAGAGAGCCCAGACTCCTGTTGGCTTGACCATACTGGACGAGGGGATCCGGCTGTACTGGGCAGACCAAAGTAAGTAGGCCAACTTACATGCTCCGTGTTCTTAGCATGTGAATGGCATGGTCATCCATTCCAACTGAATTATGTGGCAAAATGAAAATCACGCGTAGTTCACATCTTTACCAATCCTTCCTAATTTTATTTATTTATTACTAGCTTTGGGACCCGGCGGTGCCCGGGTTATTTGAAATGGGCTGAGGCCTAGGAAGCCTTACTGTCCATTCAGGCTGAGGCCTGTTGGGAAAAGTGGTGTTTTCATCTTTGGCTGGAAGGATGTATGTCTGTTTTTGGGCCTAGCTTGTAATGCTAGTAATGCTCTCAGTACATCAGGAAACCCTCTCTCTGGAGTGAAATCCTATTAGGAAATGAACATTCCACTTCCAACGGAAAAACTGTCTGGTGCCTTAGAGTGTTGGAGTTTTCTGGCTGGCCAATGAGAGTCCTTTATGCAAATAATCCCACAGTGGCAACCAATTGAAAAGCTGCCACACATGCCTCCGCACCTCCCGCCCTCCGTGCCCGCCACCCTCCGCACCTCCTGCCGCAAACGCTGACTTTTATTATATACATAGAAGATAGATAGATTTCGATTTGTATACCGTCCTTTCCGATTGGCTCAGGACGGTTTACAGCATATCGAACTACATCAAAAAAGCATCTCAAGCAACCACAAGGAAGCATAAAACAATACAATAAAACAGATTAAACAATATTCCGCTGTAACCAAGAGTGGTCAGAGACTGAATGCTCGCCGGAACAGTGCCGTTTTGCAAGCTTTCCGGAAAGTCGGTAGCTCGTTAACTGCTCGAACTTCAGGCGGCAGACTGTTCCACAGGCAAGGTGCTGCCACAGAGAAAGCTCTCTGTCTACTTGACGACAGGTGAATGGTTCGGAGGGAAGGGATCTGCAAAAGATTGAGGTCTTCAGAGCGAAGAGATCTCTGGGGAACATATGGGAGTAGGTGGTCCTTCAAGTACACCGGCCCCAGACCATGCAAGGCCTTAAAGGTCAGAACCAACACTTTGAAGATGATCCGGTGCTCAATTGGCAACCAGTGCAGTCGCTGCAGCGTTGGAGTGATATGAGCCCTGGCCGGCACCCCGGCCAGGAGTCTCGCTGCTGCATTCTGCACCAGTTTCACCTTCCGGATGACCGACAAAGGAAGACCAATATAAAGGGCGTTACAATAGTCTAGCCTCAAGATGACCGTTGCTTGGATCACTGCGGCTAGGTCATTTCCGGTGAGATAGGGCACCAGCCGCCTAGCCTGCTGCAGGTGGAAAAATCTGATCTGCTGACAGCAGAGACCTGAGCCTCCATTGTCAGCAGCGGGTCCAACTGGACCCCCAGGCTCTTTACTAAGTGTGACGGGCATAATGCCTCGCTGTCCAGAGTAGGAAGCTGGAGCTCACACCCACCTGGATGACCCAGCCAGAGGATCTCCAACTTAGATGGGTTCACGCTCAGCCGACTGGCTTGTAGCCAACCAGCCACGGCTTCAAGGCATTGTTGGAAACAATCGGGTACAGAGTCCGGCTGGCCATCCATCCTCAGCACCAGCTGGGTGTCATCAGCATACTGATGACACTCTAGACCAGTGTTTCCCAACCTTTTTTGAGCCGCGGCACACTTTTAACATTTAAAAAATCCGGGGGCACACCACCAACCAAAATGACACTCAAACACAGTAAAGAACAGCTGGGGGATGGTGGCCTGCTGGGAGCAGCTGCTGGGAGTGCCAAAGCCGGGGGAGGGGGCGGACCCAGGCTGCGCCCTGCCCCGCCCCTACCCCTGGCTCTCCCAGCAGCTGCTCCAGCCTTGAGGGCAGTGCCAAGCCAGCGGTGCCAGAGCCAGCACAAAAGTTTTGGCACTGTCCCCTCAAGGCAAAAGCAGCTGCTTAAAAGTAAGCCGGGGAGGGGCAGAGCCAGGCTGCGCCCTGCCCCGCCCTCCCCCAGCTTCAGCTCTCCTACAGGCCGTGCCATGCCCCCCCCTCCCCCAGCTTTAGCTCTCCTACAGGCCGCGCCATGCCCCGCCCCCTCCCCCCAGCTTTAGCTCTCCTACAGGCTGCGCCATGCCCCGCCCCCTCCCCCCAGCTTTAGCTCTCCTACAGAGGAGGAGCATGAGCGGTGGACAGGCTTCAGTGGGCGGGGCTCCTCCTCCATGCGGCTTCAGCGAACGAGGGGCAAGAGTCATGGTGGGAGTCATGGCGGATTGGAGGCTGGCTGGGGAAACGGCTGAAGGAGGCGGCGCCCCGGTCCCTTCTTCTTTTTCTTCGCCACTGCCCGGCCCTTCCTCCTCCTCCTCCCCCAAGCAGCAGGAGTTCGGCAGGAGGGGGGGAGGAAGGGGGGCAGAGAGCTTTTCTCGTGGCACAGCAGGAGGTCTGTTACGTCACACTAGTGTGCCACAGCACACTGGTTGAGAAAGACTGCTCTAGACCAAAACTCCGTACGAATTTGGCAAGTGGTCGCATGTAGATGTTAAATAATAAAGGGGAGAGAATGGCTCCCTGCGGCACCCCACAACTTAAGGGGAGCCTCTCGGAAACCATGCCTCCCCTCTCCACTCGCTGTCCCCGATCAAGGAGAAAGGAGGACACCCATTTAAGAGCAGTCCCCCTAACCCCCGTCATGGCTAGGCGGTGGGTTAACAATGCGTGGTCTACTGTATCAAAAGCTGCTGTGAGGTCCAATAGCACGAGCAGCGCTAATCCCCCTTGATCCAATTGGCAGCGGAGCCGGTCCGTGATGGCGACCAGCACAGTCTCTGTCCCATGCCCAATACGGAAGCCGGACTGGAAGGGATCTAATCCGGTTGTGTCATTTAGGAACTGCTGCAGCTGGTCCGCTACTGCCCTCTTAATGTTTCTTAATGTTCTGGCTTTGAATTCTCCTTTGGATAGTTTTCCAGTTGTTAAGTTGTGACTACATCTTCTGAAAGAAATGTCTATCAACACAAATGTGATTACTACCAAGATCTGGTCTAGCCATAGTGTAAAATGTTTGTTTCTATTCCAGTTGCATCTAGATAACATATGTTAAGATGGCTTCAGGTTGAGAGAGCAGTCAGTGGAAGAGGGCAAAGGAGAGACTTGTTTCTCTGCAGACAAAATCTCTACAAATCTCAGGATTTAATGTGCTCTGAGTTTAATGTCAAGGATATTTGTGTTCTAGCTGCTAAGAAGCAATGGGGAAAGTATTATCCAACGACACCATATTCCTACCATGACTTGGCTCACATTCTCTACTTCCTCTAGCAAAAGGTACTATCGAAAGCATTCGTATGGATGGATCCCAATACAGACTCCTTCGGAGACGGCTGCACGGCCTTACACTCTTCACAGTACGGGAAGGAATCATCATTTGGACAACAGTGGCACATAACAGTAAGCAGACTTGCAATATAATAATAATAATGATGATGATGATACATTTTATTTATATTCCGCTCTTCTCACCCCGAAATGGACTCAGAGCGGATTACATCACACATACGGCAGACAATCCCTGCCGGTTTTACATACAATTACATACAACATACAACATGTACAATTTAGAAGGATTTTTTTCTGGCTGCGTCACAGGGTGCGATTGCGCCATTACGTCACAAGGGGGTGCTGTTGCTTCATCCTCATGACTGAGAGCCTTTGTTTTTCCACATTCCACCTTCTGACAGCCAATCTTTATTTTATTCAGGCATTGTAAAATCCTTTCTTTGTAAAAATCCTTCCCCGCTAGGTGGTTCCCAGTTTTATCTATTCACAGCTGGGCTGCTTTCGAACTGTTGGGTGAACATTGGGCAGGGCTCACAGCTGGGTGTCCAGACCAGCCCGGGAATCGAACATGCAACCTTCTGATTGCGAGCACAACTGTTGTTACCGCTGTGCTATCTTTATTTGATGATAACTCTATCAAAGCATTTTAAGGCAGGAGCATCACTAGTGGTGATAGGCCATCTCATGCACGAGGTCTCCCAACCTAGTGCCCTGCAGATGTTTTGAACTCCAACTCCCGGAATTCCTGGCCATTGACTATGCAAACAGTAGTTGATATCCAAAACATCCGCAGAGCGCCAGCTTGGGAAGGCTGATGCACAATGACATTGGACTTCCTGCCTTGGCTGCAATCCCTGACAGCCATCTGAATGAAAATACAGCTGTCAAATTGCAAGGATTATGGGCTCACTAAAACACTTAGATCAGTGTTTCTCAGCCGCTGTGACGTGGCACAGTAGTGTGCCGTGACGGACCTCCTGCTGTGCCGCGAGAAAAGCTCTCTGCCCCCTTCCTTCCCCCCTCCTCCTGCTGCTTGAGGGAGGAGGAGGAAGGGCCGGGCACCGGCGAAGAAAAAGAAGGGCCTGGGGCGCCACCTCCTTCTGTCGTTTCCCCAGCCAGCCTCCAATCCGCCATGACTCTCGTCCCTCGCTTGATGAAGCCGCGCGGAGGAGGAGCCCCGCCCACTGAAGCCTGTCCACTGCTCATGCTGCTCCTCCTCGCGGCTTCCGCCCCCTCCCCCCGGCTTTGGCTCTCCTAGAGCTTCTCCAGCCTTGAGGGGGCAGTGCCAAGCTAGCATTGTGCTGGCTGTGCCACCACTGGTTGGCACCGCCCCCTCAAGGCTGGAGAAGCTGTGGGAGAGCTGAAGCCGGGGGAGGGGCCGGGGCATGGTGCGGCATGGCTCCGCCCCCTCTCCCCAGCTCCGGCTCTCCCAGAGCTTTTGAGGGGACAGTGCCAAACCAGCATTGAGCTGGCTCTGCCACCGCTGGCTTGGCACTGCCCCCTCAAGGCTGGAGAAGCTGTGGGAGAGCTGAAGCCGGGGGGAGGGGGCAGGGCATGGCGCGGCCTGGCTCCTCCCCCTCCCCTGGCTTCAGCACTCCCAGCAGCTGCTCCCAGCAGGCCACCATCCCCCAGCTGTTCTTTACTGTGTTGGAGTGTCATTTTGTGTCATTTTGGTTGGTGGTGTGCCCTCGGATTTTTTTAATGTTAAAAATGTGCCGTGGCTCAAAAAAGGTTGGAAAATACTGACTTAGATGACCAGCATTCCAGGGGTTTGGATGATACCTTATTTTCAAAGCTTTTATGAGGAACATTGAAACCATTTCCGCAGAGTGTCCCTGTTGGGACTCAGTCTGGTATAATATATCCATTTGGTCCAGAAGTGAAAAGGTAAATAGCAGGTTGCTAGGCTTGGGAAGGTCTCCTAGATACCATAACATAAAAGGTGGCAATTCCATACACAGGAATACATGGTTCCTCCCTCCCTGACTGGGTGGGTTTTGTTCCTCGACAGGTGCAACAAGGGTGTGGCACAGTAAAGTGGACCTTGAAGAAAGCTGGTGGTTTCAAGTGAACCAAAAACTTGTGGATATAAAGATTTACAGCAAGCTAAGCCAACAAGGTAAAGTTCATGTCCGTGTATATGCCTCCAATTTCCCTGTTGACATATGGCAATAACAAGGATTTAATAGGATCTTCTTAAACAAGGAATACTCGGGTAGTTTTGCCAGTTTCTCTGAAATATATCACCTGGTATTTGTTAGTAATCTGAACAAACACAGGTGAAAAGAGCTCAGGACTGTCTATTAAATGTTAATATAGTCGTGGAGAAAAGATTTTTACATACATACGTGCAGCATACAGAGTAAACAAGGTGGAACTGGAGGAAGCGATAGTCCGTCCATCAAGGAAGTAAATTCCAATAGAGTTCAAAAAGTCCTGATTGTAGGTATCACAGTCTTTTTAGTTGAAAATCCACATTAGAAGATATAATTCCAGGTGTATCGTAGATCTCCAATTAGGGTAGTTCCACAATTTGTATGTTGTGTACCAAAGAAATACATCCACGGATAAATATCCCATATGAAATAACAGTCCAAAACGGAGGTGAAAATTACTTCGGAGGAGGTAGTTCCTGGCTGCGGAGAGCGTGATGTAAGCGTCTCCAAAAGCGGATTATATTGTAAACACGCCAACGGCACGCAGATGCAGGGGCGGTCCTACCGGTAGGCAAAGGACGCCGCTGCGTGGGGTGCCATCTGGGTAAAGGGCGCATTGCCCCGCCCGCCAGACAGCGCCCGGCCGATGTTCCACTTTTGGGCCTTGTGCGCTCCGATGCCACACAGTAGCAAACCTCCCTGCGTGCCGAATAGGGAGTGCTGTGTTTACAGGCTTCTGCGCCTGCGCACAGGAGCTTCTGGGCATGCGCGGAGGGGGTGCACCAAAATAATGTTTGCTTACCATTTAAAATTACCTTAGACTGCCCCTGGGAAAGATGGTAGATCCTGTAAGGCCGGCACTTTGCTTGGAATAGTATTCCAGATTGATGGGCTACCACAAAAAAGGCTCTGCGATGTTCCGCTCCCCCTCCCTCCCTCCCTGCCTGCCTCCCTCCCTGCTTTCCACACAGGACATGGCCCTGGTGCCTCCTCCCCGCCTCCAGCCCCCATCCCTGCCTGCCCCCGCCTCTTTCGGCCTCCTCTTTAGCCACCAGCCACCCACTCCCTCCTTTCCTCGGAGTCTCCTCAGTCGCGGGAGAGGAGGGGGTCCTCTGTGAGTCATGCTGGGGAGAAGCGGGGAAACTCCAGCTGCTCTGCCGGGGCTAGCGCTTGGGCCGAGAGGCGCATGCGCAGCCCGCCTCACGGAAGCCTCCCCCCCCCGCTTCTTCCCTTCCTCCCCTCCCTCCCTCCCTTCTCCCTCAATCTCTCTCTCTCTCTCTTTCCTTGCTGGCTGGGTGCTGAAGTTGGGCGGATGGCAGGCAAGCAGCAGCAGCAGCTCCGTTAGCCGACCCGCGGCGCCCGCCTTTCTTTGCCTTGCCTTCTTCCCTGTGGGCCTCCCTCCCCTGCGTCGGGAATCATCCAAGCGCAGGCGGGGGTGTGGGTAAGGCGGACCCTCCTCCCTTTGCCTTTCCCTTCCCAGCACGGTCTGTCTCCCTCACCCCACCCACGTCCTCCTTTCCCTGCATCCCTTGCCTTCGGCTTTCACTTCTTCCCAAAGCAGCAAACATGTCTGCTGTGGCAAAGAGGAAGTAATAAGCGTGGGGGGTGGTGGATGTGGGCAAGGCAGGGAACTGGGGGGGGGGGGCAAGGGGAAGGGGTAGAATAGAAGAGGGAGTGCTGTGTTTACAGGCTTCTGCGCCTGCGCACAGGAGCTTCTGGGCATGCGCGGAGGGGGGCGGGTGCCAAAATAATGTTGGGGGGCGCCAAAATAATGTTTGCTTACCATTTAAAATTACCTTAGACCGCCCCTGCGCAGATGCTTACGATAGCGGCCAAAAAGCCGTTTCACGAAGTCGCTTTCTCAAGGCGTACATAAGGCATTAAGGCGTCCACATAATCTATTAATATGAATATAAATTAATATACAATATTTTGCAATCACCAAATTTAAGATGTGTTTGGGCATCTTGCCTAAGATTCATATACAGTAGTTATACTCTTAAACTGCCCGTTATATGCAATAGACCGGGCTAAACTTCTAGGCCCGATTTTGGGAAACAAGGAACATTGGGCAGAGCAACATAAGATTAACTGGCTCCTATCCCATGCGAATCCCACCATAATAAAGAGTGGCCTCCTTTTGGTGAAGGCCAAAAGGAGGAGGCAGAGATTTATTGCTTCGATTGGCACCAACTGCTGGGGCGACGAAGATCAGTAGTGGAAGTAGGATTAGCACTATAGAACTATGAAGATAGATAGGGCACATCCACTCTAAAGTGACAGTGATTAGCTTTCACACTGTCTCAAACCAATTTTAGTTACCAGATGAGGATGAATTGATCACGTGATTATCTCTGACTATATTATATTACATTTTATCCTACTATATTTTATTTCATTCTGTTTTATTGGTGTAATATATATTGATATGACTGATGGTCTCTCAATAAAG
Organism: Anolis apletophallus; assembly: GCA_030556195.1. Taxonomy (NCBI): domain Eukaryota; kingdom Metazoa; phylum Chordata; class Lepidosauria; order Squamata; family Anolidae; genus Anolis; species Anolis apletophallus. The sequence continues at coordinate 156,987,129 of JARBWK010000006.1, read as the reverse complement.
ATTCATTCATTCATTCATATACAGTAGAGTCTTGCTTATCCGACATAAATGTGCCGGCGGAACATTGGATAAGCAAAACTGTTGGATAATAAGGAGGAATTAAGGAAAGGGATTAAATGTCAAATTACGTTATGATTTTACAATTTAAGCACCAAAACATCATGTTTTACAACAAATTGACAGGAAAAGCAGTTTAATACACGGTAACATTATGTAGTAATTACCATATTACAAATTTAGAACCAAAACATCGCAATGTATTGAAACAGCTGTGCATCCAGGCAGGAGGCAGATTGCATTGGATAATACAGAACGTTGGACAAGTGAAGGTTGGATAAGCGAGACTCAACTGTGCCTATGTATTTATCTGGGGACTTAAACATATTTGGACTACACTGTGCCATAATTTCGCCATCTGGAGTTCATGCAGTTCATAATCAAAGGCTGTTTTTAACTTAATGCAAAAACAATAATGGCCTTGCGACCTCAGTCCTTGATGGGAGCATGTCACTTAATTTGGCTGATAAGTCATCCTATAATTTTGCTAGGTTGGGAACTTTCTGAAAATATTATAGGTATCATTTATCTTTTATTTGGGCTGAGCCTAGGCTAGGGTTGCCACATTTTGGTATAAAAAATAAGGGGAATCTACCTAGAAATACAAGATTTTTCACAAAAATAAGGGACACTTCGTAAATAAATAAATAAATAAATGTTAATTCACTTCCATCCTCACCATTCCTGACGGCCTCATGTGCCTTCCTCTTCCCCCTCGGCCGCTTAAGCTCTAGGGAAAAGGGATGAGGGGGGAAAGGAAAGGACCTGGGGCTGTTAGGAATGGTGGGAGTTGGAGTCCATGACACCTGGAAGGGCCTGAGTTGGCCCATGCGTGGCCTAGAGCGCAAGGCCATGGCCCCAAGGCTCACCAGTCGTAGAGGTGCAGTGGGGGACACGGCTTGGGGAGGAGGGCGAAGTGGAGCTCAGCCAGGCCCGGATTAACTTCTTTTGGCGCCCTAGGCCAAAAGAAGCCGGGTCGCCCCCGGGGCTTCCGTCCGCCTCCTCCCGTTACCGGAAGTTGGTCGCAGGGAGGAGGAGGAGGAAGGGAAGTCCTGCCCCCAGGGCTCTGCTGCGCCGTGGGGCTTCCGTCCGCTTCCTCCCACGACTGGAAGTTGGTTGCGGGGAGAAGGGAAGTCCCGCCCCCAGGGCGCATGCGCGGCAGGGCCACGGCCGTGCGGTTTCCACCCACCACCTCCACACGTCCTCTTTCTGGTTGCCGCTGCCTTGTGGCTTCCGCTCATGTTTCCTCCCGCCCTCTTTCCGGTCATGGGTGGAGGAGGCGGGCGGAAGCCCCACGGCCGGGGCCGCTGCTGTGCGGCTTCTGTCCGCCTCCTCCTCTCGCGACCAGAAGGAGGGCGCAAGGAGGAGGAGAAGGGAAGCCCCACCCCCAGGGCCGCTGGCGGGCATGCGCGTGTGGTAGGAGGGTGCCCCTTCCTCCTCCGCCATGTTCCTGGGCCCTGGGAGCTTCATTTCTTTCCTCCTCCGCCTCCGGAGAAGGAAGGAAGAGAAGCCCCCGGGGATGCTGCCGGCCATGCGCGGCACCCAGGAACATGGCAAAGGAGGAAGAGGCACCCTCCTGCTGCGCATGTATGCATGCATGCCTGCCAGCAACCCCGGCGGGGCGGGGCTTCCCTTCCTCCTCCTCCTCCTCGCGCCCTCCTTCCTTTAGAAGGGGGCGGGCCAGGTGGGCGATGGCGAGGTGAGGGCGCCATTTCCTCCTCCCCCGCCCCCTCGCAGTGCTCTCCCCCTGCCCTCTCCCGAGGTATGATGACTCTCTCTCTCTCTCTCTCTCTCTCTCTCTCTCTCTCTCTCTCTCTCTCTTGGGAGAAGAGGGGGGAGAGCGCTGCGAGGGGGTGGGTTTAAAAAAAAGTTTTCATTTTTTGTGCTTGATCTGCTGCCCCCTAGGCCTGCGCCCATAGGCCTTGGCCCAGGGTGGCCTTATGGGTAATCCAGGCCTGAGCTCAGCGTTGGTGGCCAGCGAGGCCCAGAGCAGCGCCCGGGTCTGGGCTCCGAGGGACGCGAGCGGGAAGGGTGGCACGCGGGTGGCAGAGAGCTCCTGGGGTGATGCCGTCCAGCCCCTCCAGCACCACCTCCTCTGGCGCAGGCATGTCCAGAAGGAGGGACACCGGCAGGGACTCCGCTCCGCCAATAAGCAGAGCATGTGGCGCGCCAGAAGTGACATCCCCGTCCTGCGCTCCCTCTCTCTCTCAGCTCTCCTCGTGCCGCCACGGCAACGGTCCAACGGGGGCATGAAGAACAAGGAGGAGGCCTCTTGAGCCTCAAAAAGAGCCTTGCCTCCTGCTGCCACCTGTCCTGTCAATACGGGACAGAAGCTTAAAAAACGGGACACGGAATTCTGGGCCGAAATACGGGACGCCCCGTATAATACGGGACAGTTGGCAACCCTAGTCTAGGCTGTTAAAATGGATTGGGGCAGAGGAGATGTGTAATAGTACCACCAGTTAGCTGACGAAAATGAAGTTTCCTTAGCCCAGTGAATCTCAACCTGTGGGTCCCCAAATGTTTTGGCCTTCAGCTTCTAGAAATCCTAACCACTGGTAAACTGGCTGGGAGTTGTAGGCCAAAACACCTAGGTTGAGAACGACTAAGGAAATGGTAAATTATCCCAAGGGAATGAACATTCTCATCTTGCTGCTTTTAGGTAAAAATGGCTGCTCAGAGAAGAATGGAGGATGTAGCCATATCTGTTTGCCGGTTCCACAAGGGAGAAGATGCAGGTGCACCACTGGGCACATCCTCGAACATGGCACTTCTTGCACCAAAGCCCCCAAATGCCCAGGCTTGCTCCAACCCTGCAAGCACAGCAGCAAGTGTATTTCAAAGGCTCAGATCTGTGATCGCAATGTGGATTGTCCAGATGGCTCTGATGAGACAGACTGTGAGTAACTGACAAAAACAGTGGGTGACACCGTTAGCTAAACTCACAAACAAACTAGTGGGGTATAGCACAAATATTCATACAATATAGTTGTTTTTTAAAATCGATTATAATTATACAAAAAAATAGCTTATAGCAGTGTTTCCCAACCTTTTTTGAGCCGCGGCACACTTTTTACATTTGCAAAATCCTGGGGCACACCACCAACCAAATTGACACAAAATGAGACACTAACACAGCAATATATATAGTTAATATGTTTTTAAAATGTATTTATACACTCATTGTGAAACCTGGGCCTGTTTCAATGAACTCAACATAGATATCCTGGCAGGAATGGCAGAAAGGCACAAACTTCCCACACAGAACTCCCATAACCAAGAGAAAATGCTGTAAGAGTTTGGTGGGCATTGACCTTGAGTTTTGGAGTTGTAGTTCACCTATATCCAGAGAGCACTGTGGACTCAAACAATGTTGGATCAGGACCAAACTTGGCATGAATACTCAATATGCCCAAATGTGAACACAGATGGAGTTTGGGGAAAATAGACCTTGACATTTGGGAGTTACAGTTTCTGGGATGTATAGTTAACACACAATCAAAGAGCATCCTGAACCCTACCAATGATAGAACCGGGCCAAACTTCCCACACAGAACCCCCAGGAGGCAAGAGGAGGTCTCTACTTGGGGAAAGGGAGGCGGGCCTTCCCAACGCACGGAGGGGGAGAGACCAAGTAGACAACGGGTGGGGGGGTGTTTGTAATTTTGTGACTTTATCGAGGTGGGTTTCTTAGGGTTTTTATACTTCAACACACTAGACTCTCTCCCCCCCTTTCCTGGAGGTTCCAATTTCCCACGGCACACCTGATGATCGCTCATGGCACACTGGTTGAGAAACACTGGCTTATAGTATATCAATAACATACATATACATTCATAGTAAATTAGCAATGATGGCCAATGATTAGTGAATTAGAGTACCATTTGATGAGTCATATTCGTAACAATGTACCTTTCGGAGCAATGTACCTTTCTTCTTTCCTCCATTCTCCCTCCCTCCCTCCCTCTTCCTTCCTTCCTCTTCTATTTTCCCTGTCTTCCTTTCCTTCTCCTTCCTTTCTTTTCACTTCCCTCTCTCTCCCCTTCTTTCTGTTCTTCTTTTCCCTTCATTATTTTACTTATTCACCCCTTTCCTTTCTTTTCTCCACCCTTTCCTTTCCTCCCTTCCCATTTCCTTCTCTTTTCCCCTCCTTCTCTCTCCTGCTTTTCTTCCCTTTCCATAGTTTGTTCTTCTTTTCCTTCTTCCTCTCCCCCTCCCTCATTTCCCCTGTCTTTCTTTCTTTCTTTCCCCCTTCCTTCCTTCCTTATTCAGCCTTAAAATCTATCTATATATAAAATGAGAGCTGTCGCGGTGAGTAGCCTATAGACAGCAAAACCGCTGAACCCACAAACACCAAACCAGGCTACAAAAATCCACACGCAACGAGGTATGTTTACCACCAACCCCCCAAATAAAACAAAAAGGTAAAAAAACGCAAAAACACAAGAGGACTACAACACCCAGAATCCCCCGCTGCAAAGACAGACAACGCACGCGCGGTGCTCACTACCGCACGTGCAAACCCCGCGCGTGTAATCGAGGCCCTGGCTTTACAGAAGACAGCGGGCCTCCCTCCTCCTTTTAGTTCTTCAGTAGCCAACGCTGCCGCAGGGGAATGGCTGGCGGTGGCGCTGCCTGCTGAAGAGTTAAAAGGAGGAGAGGCCCACTATCTTCTGTGAAGCCGGGGCCTTGATTGCTGCCACGGCCCGGGCTCCGGAAGCCTCCGTGGCAGCAATCGAGGCCCCGGCTTTGGCAAAGACGATGGAAGGAATGAAAGAAGGGAGGGGGGAGGTAAGAGAGAAGGGAGGGAAAGAAGGAAGGAGGGAAGGAAGGGAAGAAAGAAGGAAAGAGATACCCAAGGAAGGAAGAAGAGACAGCAGAAAGGACACAAAAATGAAAGGCATGAAAGAGGGAAAGAAGGAATGAAGGCGAACAGACAGGAAGGAAGAAAATAAGAAAGGAGGGAGGGAAAAGGCGAAGGAATGAAAGAGGAAAGGGGGAGAAAGGTAAGAGAGGAGGGAAGGAAGGAAAGAAAAAAGTACCACAGGAAGGAAGAAGAGACTACAAAGCAAAGACAAAGGTAATAAAAGGCTATAAAAGAGGGTGAAGCTGGCGAGGGGAGAAGAAAAATAGAGGAAATAAAGGGAGGAAGGAAACTTCGGGAGGGAAAGAAAGGGAAGGAGGAGTGATAGAGAAAAGGAAAGAATAGGGGGAAAGGAGAGAAGAAAAGACAGAAGGAAGGAGGACAGAGGGAAGGAAAGAGCTGAAGGATGAGGGAGACGGGGGGGGGCGCCCACAGCAAGAACGAAAGACAAGAAGGGATGTTGCTGTTGTTCTTTGCCACAGCAGCGCATGGCTGGGTATAGCTAGTATATTATATACCGTATGTTATATGGCTCTCATTGAAATAAATTTCCAAATATTTTGCTTTCATGGCTCTGTGAGTCAAAAAGGTTCCCGACCCCTGGCCTAGGGTCTCTCCTGGAGCAGGGCCCAAAAAAATAAGTTGCCTTCCCAAAATTTCCTTAGAGGAAACAGTCCAAGTCAGTGATGAGAACTGCTGTCGTAGACCAGTGGTTCCCAACCTTTTTTGAGCCATGGCACACTTTTTACATTTCCAAAATCCTGGGGCACACCACCAACCAAAATGACACAAAATGACACTCTAGCACAGTAATACATATAGTTAATATGTTTTTAAATGTATTTATACATGCAGTGTGAAACCTGGGCCTGTTTCGATGAACACAACATAGATATCCTGGCAGGAATGGCAGAAAGACACAAACTTCCCACACAGAACTCCCATAACCAAGAGAAAATGCTATAAGAGTTTGGTGGCCATTGACCTTGGGTTTTGGAGTTGTAGTTCACCTATATCCAGAGAGCACTGTGGACTGAAACAATGTTTGATCAGGACCAAACTTGGCATGAATACTCAATATGCCCAAATATGAACGCAGATGGAGTTCAGGGGAAATAGACCTTGACATTTGGGAGTTACAGTTTCTGGGATTTATAGTTAACACACAAACAAAGAGCATCATGAACTCTTGCAACAATGGCATTGAACCAAACTTGGCATATTGAACTCTCATTACCAACAGAAAGTACTGAAAGGGTTTGCTTGGGAATTGACCTTAAGTTTGGAAGTTGTAGTTCACCTACACCCAGAGAGCACTGTGGACTCAAACAATGTTATGTTATGTTGTTGTTTGTTTTCTATCCAGAATCACAATGTTGGAAGGAGGCTCACCACTTTAAGGCCCCTAAAACAGGCATGGGAAAACTTCGGCCCTCTGGGTGCTTTGGACTCCAACTCCCACCATTCCTAACAGCCTGAGGCCCTTTCCTGCTTAAATGGCTGAGGGGGGGAGGAAAAGGGCCTGAGGCTGCTAGGAATGGTGGGAGTTGGAGTCCAAAACACCTGGAAGGTCCAAGTTTGCCCATGCCAGCTTTCGACAGAGACCTCTTCCTCCCCCTTCCCCTTCGGGCCCTTTCTTCCCCTTCCTGCCGAACACTGACTTTCTCTTCTACACTGCCGCTTCTGCCGCCATTTTGATCCGAGGGGGCAGCGTGAGTGTGTTCAGGAAGGGGGGGGGAGACGTGACCCGTGCGGGCGCTACTGCGCAGACTCACCCCAGAGCTAAGCGAGGCAAAGCGAGCAGAGCAGAAAAAAAAGTGTTCGGCAGGAGGGGGAAGAAAGGGTATTGGAGGCTCCAATTTCCCACGGCACACCTGAGGATCGCTCACGGCACACTAGTGTGCCACGGCACACTGGTTGGGAAACACTTTCGTAGACAGATGGTAGTATCATTACATGTATGAATCTGGAATGAAACATGCTCACAGCTGAACTGTCAGGCAGATTTTAAATTGGGTCAGCAGAAATTTCTGCAGGGTAACCGTTCTCAAAGCTTGTCTGATGCTGCAAGAAGTACATAAGGTAGCTTTTGAGCAGTAAATTCTTCTTGCAGCTGTCCTTGCTTTTAAAAGACTATCAGGCCTGTCATCATACCAGGCCCGGATTAACACCTTTTTGCGCCCTAGGCCACACTTTGGAATTACGCCCCCTTTAAGTCAACCTCTACCGCACCCCCCCCCCCCCATCACCCAGACCCACACTAAAAATAAATCAGATCATACAACTTACGTCAAATTCACTCAGGTAGCCCAATACATCTCAGTTGATCAGTAATATCCAAATAAATCAACAACAACCCGCGCCAATCAGCACAGGTGTATCCGCGGGACCTACCTGCAGCAGCGCCGTGCTCGGGCCCATTTTTTAAAATGCCATCCCAATGCAGTGGCAGGGAGTTCCACAGTCACGCTTTCTGCCCGAAGCGGGACTCGAACTCAGGACGCTAAGACAGAAGCAGCGCCCCCGAAGAGAAGTCAAGGGAAGCGGGAGCCAATCACAGAAGCGCTTTCCCAAGGGCGGGAATTCAAATAGGAGAGTGACACCCGGCAGGGCCAATGAGGGGATGGGATGGCGCCTAGGGGGCAGGGCCACCTGAGGCAAGTGACGTGGGGAGCGACTCCATCTCCGGCGGGGCCTTCCCGGTCCCCGTCGCCCCGGCACTTACCTGCTTGGAGCATGGTCTGCCTAGCTGGAAGGGCGGACCCTCCTCAGCGCCCTCCACCATCCCCGCGAGTCCGCTCTCTCTCTCTCTGCCGCCAGGCCCCTGGCTCTGCCCTCGCCGCCTCCCATTGGCGAGGCCCCACCGCAGCCCCACGGGCCATGCCAGGAGGCGTAGTCTTTCTCCTGTGGGGAGGGAGGCAGAAGCGGAGAGAGGTGCACGACGGGAAGTGTAGTCTTCAGGACAAGGCCCACTCTCATATACATCTATGGGCGAGGCTGAGGGAGGGTGGGAAAAACGTGCTGCATTTTTATTTGTTTATTTGTGCGTGATCTGCGCCCCTCCCCCCGGCTTGTGCCCCTAGGCCATGGCCTAGATTGGCCTTATGGGTAATCTTGGCCTGCATCATACAAGACTGACCATGCTGTGCTCTGTAAGTGATCTGAATTCATGCTGTTCTGCCTGCAGGCAACTACAAAGCCCAGAAGGAACCCCTGACCACAACCTTATCTTGGGCGACAGCGTTGCAAACCAACAAGTTTATTGGTAATAGAAGAACGCCGGCACCTACCAAAACCACCGTCACTCAGAAACCTATCACTAGAAAGGTGAACACACAACTAAAAGTGACAAAACAAAAGAGTACCACCACCACGCGTACCACGATGACAATAACGCAGGCATTCCCTCCAAGTAAAACACGCAAGACCACAGCATCTACAACACAGAAGTGGAAAGGACCTTCTCTGGCGCAGGGAATCGTGGCAAGCAACCTAGAGTCTTGCAACCGTGAGAACTGCAACATGAGGGGAGACTGCATTGTGGAAGGCGGCGGAGTGAAGTGCAACTGCATGTTGGGCTACAGCGGAGACTACTGCGAGGAAGAGGAAAAGAGGTCTACAGCTGGCTCTGTTGTTTTGGCCATTTTTGCTGTCTTGGTGTTTGCAATGGCCGCAGCAGGGGTCTATATCTACTTGAGAAGGAAAAGGACCCGCCCAAGGTAAGCTCTGATGTTTATTTTTTTTTATCAATGTGGACTCTGAACACACTTGGGAACACTTGGACACTTCCTCTTCCACCAGATTATTTTATTTATTTATTACTTCAATTTTATATATCGCTCCATCCCAACAGGCTCGGGGCGCTTTACATAAGGCAACATCTATCTATCTATCTATCTATCTATCTATCTATCTATCTATGTATCTCTCTCTCTCTCTCTCTCTTTGGCATTACTTCGCGAACGAAAATTCAGGAAGGACTCATTCCACGCTTTTTACAAGCGCGTTGATGACTAAAAAGGCTAATCTGAGATAGGCAAGTTCGGTTGCAGAAAGCACAGCAGAAAGTCTTCTTGGGTGATGTTGTTTCCAAGTTGCGATTCTTTCTGCGTTGTCGTTTCTCTTCGAGACCCGTTCGGCGTGTCTTCTCGAAAGAGGCCGCAGCATTGTGGATAGTGCGTCTCCATGCCTCCCGATGTGAGGCCAGGGTGGACCATTGTTGGTGATCAATCTGGCCGAGCCTGAGATGTTGTTTCAGGGAGTCCTTATATCTCTTTTTGGATCACCTCTCTTGCGCTGACCCATGGCGAGTTCACAGTACAGTAGTATCTTTGGGAGGCGGTGGTCCCCCATCCTAGAGACGTGCCCTGCCCAGTGCAGCTGTGTTCTCAATAGCATGGCCTCAACGCTGGTGATCCCTGCTTGCTCAAGGACAGCAACATTCGTCACATAGTCGGTCCAGTGTGTATTTAGGATTGTGCGAAGACAGCGCTGATGAAAGCGTTCGAGGAGTCGTAGGTGTTGGTGATAGGTGACACGTGTTTCAGACCCATAGAGGAGAATATACAGTACGATAGCTCTATACACACTGATTTTGGTGCTTTGCCTCAGGTGTTTGTTGCTCCAGACTCTTTTGTGAAGCCTTCCGAATGCACTATATGCCTTTGATAATCTGTGATCTATCTCTTTGTCAATCTTGGCGTCTGAAGAGATGATGCTTCCCAGGTAGGTGAACTGCTGAACGGACTTAAGCACAGATGTGCCTATGCTGACGTGAGGATGATGGTGTTCTTCCTGTGGTGCAGGCTGGTAGAGGACTTCCATTTTCTTCAGGCTGACTTCCAGCCCAAACAGCTCTGCAGCTGTTGCAAAGCAGGATGTGAGGCACTGCAGGGCTGCTTCTGAATGGGCGACAAGGGCAGCATCGTCAGCAAAAAGCAGCTCACGGACTAGATAGTTTAGAGCAGGGGTGCTCATTACAGTGATCGGGAGCACCTAGGTGATCTTTGGCCCTCTTTCAGGTGATCTTTGGGCCTCACCAGCTGGATGGCGCGCTCATGCCATTCGCGCGCACATGCGTTCCCACCGCCGCCTTTGCGGGGCTTCTTTTGCCAAAATGAGGCTTTAGTGGGCAGGCCCTGGCGCTCGTCTTGCCATGCACGGTGTGGTGACATGACTGCCCATTGGTTGCTGCAAGGCGAAGGCACGCGCACGGATAGGATGCAAGGCTGTGGGAGGGATGGAGGGAATGTGTGTGTGTGTGAGAGAGAGAGCCAAGGAGAGAAGAAAGAAATCCGGAGAACTTTTTCGGATCCTTTTGGCAGGCAGGCAGGCGGGCGCTGGAAGGAGAGAGGGAGAGAGAGAGAGAGAGAGAGAAAGAGGCGAAGGAGGCCGGGCAAAGTGGGGCAAAGCCAAGCAAGCCCCACCGCAAACCCTGCTGCTGCCCTCGGGACTCCCATTCCAAGCCGAGACCTGGGCGGCGAGAGCTGTGTGGGGCTGCTTTCTTTCCGTGGTTGGGGGGGCGGAGGGAGGGCTCCGCTGTGGGCCTGGGGCTGCACCCGAGGAGGAGGGGGCTGCGGGGATGGAGACTCCACTTGCTGCTGCTGCTTGTGCCCTCTCCGCCTTTCTCCGTCTCGCCCTCGAAGGAGAAAGGCGGTGAGGGCACACACACATGCACAACAGGTGATGCTTTTCAACTGATTGCTCATATAGTAGCTCGCTTGATGAAAAAGTGTGGGCACCCCTGGTTGAGAGTCTTCGTCCGAGCCCTCAGACGGCGCATATATATATATATATATATATATATATATATATATATATAATAAAAGTCAGTGTTTGCGGTGGGAGGTGCGGCGAGAGGTGCGGAGGAAGGGAGGAATATGTGGCAGCTTTTTGATTGGTCGCCAATGTGGGATTATTTGCATAAATGACTCCGATTGGCCAGCCACCCAACATTCCAACACTCCTAGGCAGCAAAGAGAGGAAAGGGCCTGAGGCAGACATAAATAGCTGCAGTTGAAGTTAGCCAGATGACAGTTTTTTCTGTTGGAAATGGAATGTTCAGTACCTTCACCCAATACCCTTCACAAAAAACACAGGAACCCCTACACATCACAGACTATGAGGGAAAAGGAAAGGCCTCAGGCAGTCAGCCACTGTGGCCCACAGCAATGACGGATCAGGACCAAACTTGGCTAACTGGGGACCAATGGCCCACTTCACAACCTGGTTTGGTTTAGGGCAGGATGGGCCACGAATGATTGGATTTGCAGTAACTTCACATCATTCACTTCCCAAACAACACCGTAGCCCCTATAAATCACAGACCAGGCCCACAATTGACAGCAAGGCTTCCTCAACTTGATTTTCCTGACTGCACCCCCAACAATGACAGAACAAGACCAAACTTGGCACACTGACCCTCCCAAGGTGCACCCTACATCCTGGTGCAGTTTGAGGGAGGATGGACCATGGATGATGGAACTTGCAGTACTTTAATTCACTTCCTTAGAGCACTGTGGCCCACACCAAACTTGGCACACAGAGGCCCAATGGCCCACTTTACAAACCTGCTGTGGTTTACGGTACGATGGCTCACAAATGATGGGATTTGCAGTACCTTCACCCAGTTCATTCCCCACAGAACATTGCAGACTGCTGCGACCCTCATCCAATGACTGATCATGGACCATGGCCAATGGGACTCGCAGTACCTTCACTAAGTTCCTGAGACCACTGCAAGCCACTAATCCAGTGTTTCCCAAACCTGAAGATAGATGTGCGATGGAATCGGCTGGCATGGGCACTGGGAGTCCAGGTGTTTTGGACTCCAACCCCCACCATTTCTAGCAGCCTCGATCATCAGGTGGGCCTCAGGTGGGAAAGTTGGACCCTCAATACCCATGACTGACAGTTGTTGAGCAAGACTTCGTGTGTGTCTTTCTGCCATTCCTGCCAGGATATCTATTTTGTGTTCATCGAAACAGGCCCAGGTTTCACACTGAGTATATAAATACATTTAAAAACATATTAACTATATGTATTACTGTGTTGGAGTGTCATTGCGTGTCATTTTGGTTGGTGGTGTGCCCCAGGTTTTTTTAAATTTTGCAAATGTAAAAACTGTGTGCTGTGGCTCTGGGAACAAAAAGGTTGGGAAACACAGGGGTGCTCATTAGGGCATCCTGGTAGATCGCAGGCAGGGCAGGGCGGGAGGAAGTCTCAGTCCCGCCCTGCAGCCTCCCGACGCCGACCAGGTGCAGAAGGAGGTTGGACTGGATGGCCCTTGGAGGTCTCCTCCTATTCTAGGACCCCATTGTTGTTATTATTATTATTATCAGAGGCTGAATGGCCATCTGTGAGGAATGCTTTGATTGTGTTTTTCCCTTATGGCAGAAGGAGGTTGGACTGGATGGCCCTTGGAGGTCTCCTTCTACTCTAGGAACCTATCGTTGTTGTTGTTGTTGTTATTATTATTATTATTATTATTATTAGGCAGAGGCTGAATGTGAGGAATGCTTTGATTGTGTTTTTCCCTTACAGCAGAAGGAGGTTGGACTGGATGGCCCTTGGAGGTCTCCTTCTACTCTAGGAACCTATTGTTGTTGTTGTTAGTACTACTACTACTACTAGTAGTAGTAGTAGTAGCAGAGGCGGAATGAATATTATCATCATCATTATTATTATGAATAAATTCAGGGGCTTATTATACTCACATTTAGTTGAATTCAGTCTTAAAATATATTATATGGCTCTCACTGAAATACATTTCCAAATATTTTGCTTTTATGGCTCTCTGAGTCGTGGGTAGGTAGATCATTTTGACTTGGTTGTTTTATAAGTAGCTCGCATGCTGAAAAAGTGTGAGCACCCCTGCCCTAGACAGGGGCGGTCTTACCTCTCCCATCATGGTAAGCGAAGATTATTTTGGCGCCCCCGGTGGCTTCTGGATGCCGCCGCGCATGCACGCCAGCATCCCAGTTCGCACATGCGCACTGGCGTCCCGCGCGGCCGGCTGCGGAGGCGCGGCGCGGGCAGCACAAGCCCCCGAGCACGCCTCTACCCGCGGGGCGGCGGGACGGTGCAGGGCGGGCGGCGGCGCCGATCCCTGCTGTTCCCCGGCGGTGCGGCCAGCGCCCCATCCAGCTGCTGCAAGATGGGACATTCTGCGCGCATCAAACTGGAGCTGAAGTTCAGCAAGTTCTGGAGCTGCAGCATTCTGCACCAGTTTGAGTTTCCGCGCCCATCCATGATGGTGACAGCGTGGTGGCGCCCACCCATGATGGTGCCAGCTGCGTAGGTTGCTTACATGGACGGACCGCCCCTGGCCCTAGACCATATAAGGCCTTAAAGGTTAACACCAACACTTTGAATGTAATCCGGTACTCTACTGGCAGCCAGTGCAGCTGCTGCAAGATGGGAGCTATGCGGCATCAAACCGGAGCCCCAGTGAGCAAACGAGCTGCAGCATTCTGCACCAGTTTGAGTTTCCGGATCACGGACAGAAGAAGGCCAATGTAGAGGACGTTACAGGAGTCTAGCCTTGAGATGACAGTCGCCTGGATCACCGTGGCCAGGTCGCCCTTGGACAGGTAAGGCGCCAGCTGTCTAGCCTGTTGCAGATGGAAAAATGGAGATCTGGGCCTCCATAGTCAGCAGCGGGTCCAACTGGACCCCCAGACTCTTTACCAAGGACGACGGGCAGAGTGCTTTGCCGTCCAGGGTAGGCAGCCGATGGATTCACCTTCAACCGGCTGGCACGTAGCCATCCAGTCACGGCCTCCAGGCACAGATGGAAATGATCAGGTACGGAGTCCGGCCTGCCCTCCATCCTCAGCACAAGCTGAAATGCTTGCCGCTAGAAGTGCTTTGGAGTAACTGTGTTTGCATATATGGCAGTGTGAGATATCTTGGATCTAAGTCTAAATTTGAAGATCATATTGGTACGGTCAATGACCTGCATAAAATGTACAAACATCAGGATGTACAAACATCAGGGTACACATACATGTACAAACACATGTACACAAATGTACAAACATCAGGGTACACACAGGCAAAGTGTAAAACCCATGGGGACGTAGGCGTTCATTGTATGGTACTTGGTCTAAGTCTGAAGATGAAATCTGTTGGGAGGTGCTGGCTTTGATTCTTTTTTCTTGTTCAGAATTCCCCTGTTTTTAGCGGCGTCCTTTTGCTTCTTTGCAGGACTTCGAGTACCGAATCTTGTAAAACACTGACCAGTTACCAGAAGGGTAATGAACCAGAGGGAGATAACTTTGTCGAAGATGAAACCTGTATTAATGCAGCTTACAATCCAGAGCAGGTGAGGGCGTCGCATTAAACCCTTGTTCTTACCTTCCATCTCCAAGTGTGTATACGTTGAAAACCTTAAGCTCTTGCATACATAGGATTACTTCCTACTTAAGTCAGGCCCGGATTAACACCTTTTTACGCCCTAGGCCACACTTTGGAATTACGCCCCCTTTGAGCCAACCTCTACCATCCGTTCGTCCCCCCCACACGCACACACATACACCACTCAGACCCACACTTGGCTGGCTTTTGCCATGGTGCCTCCGGAGCAGAAGAGAAAGGCAAGTAGGCACCATCCCGCCACCTCCAAGGTCCCCATTCCCACCGGCTGGAAAGCTCCGCTGTGCTCTGAAGGTCTCCTCGGGAGGCTTGGGGAGCGCAGCGGGTGCAAACTCGCTCCAAGGGCACGCATGAGAGAGAGAGAGAGAGAGAGAGAGCAAAAGAGAGCAAGAGAGAGAGATTCAGGTTGGGGTTTGTGTGGCTTTTGAAAGCAAGAGAGAGAAAGCCGAGAGAGCGAGAGCGAGAGGGGAGAGAGTGGGAGAGAGCACTCCGCGATTCGGAGAGAGAGCAAGAGAGAGAGCTTGGCGTGCTCGGACGGAGTGCCGCAGAGCGAGGAGGATTCAGGTTGGGGTTTGCCACTGCGGCTTTTGTGCCCAGAAGCAGGCCTGCTCCCGAAGGCAGGAGAGCCAGACCCTGGCCTTGACCCTTCCCTCCCTCCCACGGCTCCCTTTGGCCAAGCAGCCCGCCCCCGGTTTGGTCCGAGAGCGCAGGACCAAGCCTGGGTTGGTGTGGTCTCGTGCTGGGGACCTGGGAGAGGTCCACCCAAGTAACGCCCTTTCTCTCCCCTCTCCCTCCCTCCCTCCCTCCCTCCCTCTCTTCCTTCTTTAATTTCTTTCTTTCCTCCTAGTTGCCTCCTTCTCCTCTCCCTCCCACCGCCCTCTCCCGGACTCTGCTGCTCGGCTCTGGCTGCAGGAATTTACAGTCTGCCGCTGGGGGAGCCGGAGGAGTCGCCATAGAGACAGCTTCCCTGGGAGCCAGGAGGGCCGCGCCGCAGCCCAGAGAGCGAGAGACTTTGCCGGGAGAAGGAGCGAGGAGGGGCATGAGAAAGGGGGGGGGGAAGGGGCGTGGACCAAGTTTTTATTTTTATTTTTTGGTCCATGATTTGCGCCCCTCCTCGGCATGCGCCCCTAGGCCATGGCCTATGTTGCCCTTATGAGTAATCTAGCCATGACTTAAGTAGGGATCCACAAAGTACAGAGGGACTATAGCTTAGTCCATTAGCCAGCACAGCCAATGTCGAGGAATGCTAGACATTGCAGACTAATTACAGTTGGAGGACTGCACTTCGCAAAACTCTGTAATCAAAAGTATTTCATAGAATCCTAGAGTTGGAAGAGACCTCGTGGGCCACCCAGTCCAACCCCATTCTGCCAAAAAAACAGGAAAATTGCATTCAAAGCACCCCCGACAGGTGACCATCCAGCCTCTGCTTAAAAGCCTCCAAAGAAGGAGCCTCCACCACACTCGGGGGCAGAGAGTTCCACTGCTGAACAGCTCTCCTTACAGTTAGGAAGTTCTTCCTAATGTTCAGGTGGCATCTCCTTTCCTGTAGTTTGAAGCCATTGCTCCGCATCCTGGTCTCCAGGGCAGCGGAAAACAAGCTTTATGTGACTCCCCCTCACACATTTATACATGGGCCTCATCATGTCTCCTCTCAGCCTTCTCTTCTGAAGGTTAAACGTGCCCAACTCTTTAAGCCACTCCTCATAGGGCTTGTTCTCTAGGCTGGATCTGCCCAACAGGTGGCCTGCAGACCGCATGCGGCCCGCCAGCCCCTTGAATGCGGCCCGCCTACCCTCCTGCAAGAAATCAGCTTTTTTTAAATCTCCGGGGGGTGGGGGCGATGCGAGGAGGGGCGGGGCCGACGCAAGTGAGGAGGAGGCGGAGGGAAGCCACGTCACACGCCCTAGGGGTGGGACTTCCCCGCCTGTTCGTTGCTCACGCGGGGCTGCTCGTGGGCATGCGCGGCAGGGGCTGGGTGACGTCAGGCATGGCGCTGGCGGTGAGGAGGAAGAGGTGGAGGCAGAGGCCCCGGCCGAAAAGGGGCGGGCTGCGCAGGACTCCGGGCATGTGCGGCAGGGCGGGAGCGGCGAGGTGCTCTCCGCTATGTCCCAGGCTGTTGCAGCGGCCGCGCCCGGGAGCTTACCTTCCTTCTCTGAAGGAAGAAAAGGAAGGTAAGCTCCGGGGCCGCTGCAACAGCCAGATACATGGCGGAGGGCCTCGCCGCTCCTGCCCTGCGCGCAAGATGCTCGCGAGCGGCTCCGCCCCCGTGAGCAGCCGCCCCCGCTTGCCAGGTGATCAGTGACCGGAATTCCGGCCCTTGGGCCGGTAGAAGTTGGACAGCCCTGCTCTAGACCCATGATCATTTTAGTCGCCCTCCTCTGGACACATCCCAGCTTGTCAACATCTCTCTCCAATGGCAGTGCCCAAATTTAGTCCACGTGGTTTGAAATGAAGAGCGCGCAGAACTACAATGTTTGGTTGCCTTGAAGATCAGATCCAATGAAGCATGAAATGTTGGGGGTGGCAAAATCTGTGGGCTGAAACAGGCCAATTTTCTCAGCAAAGTATTCACCTACCAATCTTCAATCATTGAAGAATTTTGCTAGCCTGTTGGTATGGATTGTTGTCTATTTGCAGTGCATGGGAAAATGGCGGTCTGGTTAGTGATGGCCCTAACCTTTGACCTTGCTCTCCTCCACAGGAACTATCAACTCCTCTGAAGACAAACCCAGGCACAGATTTGTAAAATAACTTAATAAATTATTAATTGAATATGTGTGGCTGCTTCCCCCCCCCCCCCCCTTGTGGCGGCAATTTGGTGCTTATGATGTACTACTTCCACTTTGCTGGCTACGCAATTTGATAAAGAGAACTCTTCTTCTGCCAGGGCCAAAAAATGGACTTTAAAAGGATGGACGCGCTCTATAGGCCCTGAAGTTTGCGTTCTGGCCTTCCCGTGCACAAGAAACCTGGAGGTTCTCTAATCCAGTGTTTCCCAACCTTTTTTGAGACGCGGCACACTTTTTACATTTGCAAAATCCTGGGGCACGCCACCAATCAAAATGACACAAAATGACACTCTAACACAGTCATACATATAGTTAATATGTTTTTTAATGTATTTATACACTCAGTGTGAAACCTGGGCCTGTTTCGATGAACACAACATAGAAATCCTGGCAGGAATGGCAGAAAGACACAAACTTCCCACACAGAACTCCCATAACCAAGAGAAAATGCCATAAGAGTTTGGTGGGCATTGACCTTGTAGTTCACCTATATCCAGAGAGCACTGTAGATTCAAACAATGTTGGAGCAGGACCAAACTTGGCATAAATACTCAATATGCCCAAATGCGAACACAGATGGAGTTTGGGGAAAATAGACCTTGACATTTGGGAGTTGTAGTTGCTGGGATTAGTAGTTCACCCACAAGCAAAGAGCATTCAGAACTCCACTAATGATGGAGTTGACCCAAAACTTGGCACACAGAACTCTCATTACCAACAGAAAGTACTGAAAGGGTTTGCTTGGGAATTGACCTTGAGTTTGGAAGATCTTGACCAAACTTGGCATGAAGACTCAAGATGCCCAAATGTGAACACAGATGGAGTTTGCGGGAAATAGACTTGACACTTGGGAACTGTAGTTGCTGGGATTTATAGTTCACCTACAACCAAAGAGCATTCAGAACTCCACTAATGATGGAGTTGACCCAAAACTTGGCACACAGAACTCCCATGACCAACAGAAAATACTGGAAGGGTTTGGGGGCATTGACCTTGAGTTTTGGAGTTGTAGTTCACCTACATCCAGAGAGCACTGTGGACTCAAACAATGATGGATCTGGACCAAACTTGGCATGAAGACTCAAGATGCCCAAATGTGAACACTGGTGGGAGTTTGGGGAAAATAGACTTGACACTTGGGAACTGTAGTTGCTGGGATTTATAGTTCACCTACAACCAAAGAGCATTCTGAACCACACCAACGATGGAATTGGGCCTAACTTCCCTCACAGAACCCCCATAACCAACAGAAAATAATGAGTTTTCTGATGGTCTTTGGTGACCCCTCTGACACCCTCTCGTGACCCCCCTAGGGGTCCCGACCCCCAGGTTGAGAAACACTGCGTTAGGACCTCCCACCTTCCGGCAATCGGTCTTCTTTATTTATTGGTGTTATCAAAGTCCTCCCCCGCAAAGTGGTCCCAATTTCTCTACTCACAGCTAGGCTTGTTTTCGACTGCTTGGGTAAACAGAGGCAGGGCTCACAGCTGGCTGCCCAAACCAGCCCGGGGTCTCGAACCTGTAACGTTCGGTTGATAAGATCTTCTAGCAGCTGTTGTTACCGCTGTGCTAAACCTCCGGCCCTATGCTTCTGGAGCATGGCCATACAGCCCGGGAAACTCACAGCAACCCAGTGATGCCGGCCACGAAAGCCTTCGACAACACATCCATCAGCTATGTTGGTTAGAAATTGCGAAGTGCCTACCTGCCTTTTCTATCCCTGTTGAATCTGGAAAGGCCCCAACATTGAACCTATTTGTTCCACTTCTGCTTTGTATAGGAATCTTCAAATGTGGGAGTGGTGACAGATGTATCAATGAGTTTCTGAGATTTATAGTTAACACACAATCAAAGAGCATCCTGAACTCTTGCAACAATGGAATTGAACCAAACTTGGCCTACTGAACTCTCATTACCAACAGAAAGTACGGAAAGGGTTTGGGGGGCATTGACCTTGAGTTTGGAAGTTGTAGTTCACATACACCCAGAGAGCACTGTGGGCAGGAGGGGAAAGAAAGGGTATCGGAGGTTCCAATTTCCCACGGCACACCTGATGATCGCTCACGGCACACTAGTGTGCCACGGCACACTGGTTGGGAAACACTGAAGTAGACAACAGGTGTGTGTGTGGGGGAGGGGTGTTTGTAATTTTGTGCCTTTATTGAGGTAGGTTTCTTAGGGTTTTTATACTTCAACACACTAGACTCTCCCCCCTCCCCTCCTGGAGGTTCCAATTTCCCACGGCACACCTGATGATCGCTCACGGCACACTAGTGTGCGCCGGCACACTGGTTGGGAAACACTGCTCTAATCAATGAGTTCAGGACTCAAAAAGGGTGAACTCAAAACAAGTTTATTTAGTAACAACCAGTAAAAGTGCTGGTGGCCCAAAAAGCTTGCTGTTGGTTGCTAGAAAAGGTCCTTTTGAGAAAAGGGATTGCCTTCACTTGCGTTTTGCAGAGTGAAGGCGCCTTTCTTTGGTTCCAGGTTTCCTGTTGCTCCTCAAATGGTCCTCTGGCACACGAAGTCCTTGGTCCCCAGAGATTACAGTCTTTGGGTGAAGGGCTGGCCTTCCTATCACTGCAATCCTGGCTTGAGAGCGTTGGATAGGCTATATGTGAACGAAGGTGCTTTGTCTGAGCGTTGGCTCCAGATTTCCGCCTGCTTTGTCCATGTGCTCTTTGCTGGAATGAGGCCAGAGAGGAAGCCCAGCCTCCCAGGTAAACCCAGGAAGGGGAGGAGTTCAGGGTGGTGATGCCAGGTTTGGAGCCAAACGCAACTCCTCCCATAAATGTCCACATGGCAGAACAATAGAACAAAGCCACATGCAGGTAAAGGGCAAACAGTTACCCAACATATATACACAACACTTCATATTTTTATTTTAGTAATTTTAAATGTCTTAATGACATAACGGTATTTATTGGGAAATGCTTTAAATCAGGGGTGCTCACACTTTTTAAGCATGCGAGCTACTTTTTTTGTTGAAAAAGTGAAGATCTGCCTTCCCAGCATGCGTGCGTGTGCACATCATGCACGCGCCACTCCTCCCATGCACCGCCGCCCCTCCCGTGGGGCATTGCAGAGGGCGGAAGAGTGCTAGACTCCGCCTCGCACTCCCTCGCCCTCTGCAATGCCCTGCGGGCGGAAAAAGCACCACTGGAGCGGAAGCCAGTGGCGGGAGCGCACATGCGCATGGCAGGGAGTGCCCTATCCAGCTGGTGAGGCCTGAAGATCACCTGGAAGAGGGCCGAAGATCGACTAGTAGCTCGCGATCGACGCAATGAGCACTGCTGCTTTAAATAGATACATCAGGAATCTCTGAGATCCAGCTGTTCCAACTATTATAATCACATTATAATCATGCAGACCGAAGAGATGACCAGAGCCTTCCAGTCTAATACAAGAATATCCAACTGAAGCACTCCACAAAATAGTCATCCAAACTCTGAAGAAGAATCCGCCATTGTCCCCTCAGACACCTTAATTCAGTGTTTTTCAACCTTTTTTGAGCCGCGGCACATTTTTTACATTTACAAAATCCTGGGTTTTGGAGTTGTAGTTCACCTATATCCAGAGAGCACTGTGGACTGAAACAATGTTGGATCAGGACCAAACTTGGCATGAATACTCAATATGCCCAAATGTGAACACAGATGGAGTTTGAGAAAAACAGACCTTGAGATTTGGAAGTTACAGTTTCTGGGATTTATAGTTAACACACAGTCAAAGAGCATCCTGAACTCTTGCAACAATGGAATTGAACCAAACTTGGCATATTGAACTCTCATTACCAACAGAAAGTACTGAAAGGGCTTGCTTGGGAACTGACCTTGAGTTTGGAAGTTGTAGTTCACCTACACCCAGAGAGCTCTGTGGACTCAAACAATGTTATGTTGTGTTGTTGTTTGTTTTCTATCCAGAATCACAATGTTGGAAGGAGGCTCACCACTTTAAGGTCCCTAAAACAGGCATGGGAAAACTTCGACCCTCTGGGTGCTTTGGACTCCAACTCCCACCATTCCTCACAGCCTGAGGCCCTTTCCTGCTTAAGTGGCTGAGGGGGGAAAGGAAAAGGGCCTGAGGCTGCTAGGAATGGTGGGAGTTGGAGTCCAAAACACGTGGAAGGTCCAAGTTTGCCCATGCCAGCTTTGGACAGAGACTTCTTCCTTCCCCTTCGCGCTCTTTCTTCCCCCTCCTGCCGAACACTTACTTTTCCTTCTACACTGCCGCTTCTGCCGTCATTTTGATCCGAGGGGGCAGCGTGAGCGTGTTCAGGAGGGGAAGGGGGAGGGGGGAAGACGTGACTCGTGCGGGCGCTACTGTGCAGACTCGCCCCAGAGCAAAGCGAGGCAAAGCGAGCAGAGCGAGGCTGGGCAGAAGGGAGCCTGAGTGGAGAAGAAAAAGTGTTCGGCAGGAGGGGGAAGGAAGGGTATTGGAGGTTCCCATTTCCCACGGCACACCTGATGATCGCTCACGGCACACTAGTGTGCCACGGCACACTGGTTGGGAAACACTGCCTTAATTCACTATCAAACAACTCTTTCAGTCAATGTTTTTGGTTATAGAGGTAGGAAAATGTCACCCTTTCAGGTGATAATTCATGACCATGCCTTGCCTCCCATTTATAGAAATTTCCTGGATTAGGGCTACAGATCTGAGTCACAGGGAAACCTGCTTTGACTCCGACTGCCCACTTCGTCTTCGAGTACATCCAGGGAATTGCTGTGGTAGTTAGATGCTGTCATCCAGCTTGAGATGTGCCTGTTTCTGCCATCTATGATGGAGGGGGAGCTCATGGCTGCCACGCTTCCTGGGCCCCGCTTGTTGCTTGGTGGGTAACTGGTGTCTTTGGCAGCTTTCTTCCGTTTGCACTCTTTGCAGCACTGGCCAAAGCTCACGGTCAGAGAGAGGCCCCCAATAATTTCCATGCAGCTAGCGAGGTACCCTAAGACCAGGCAGTAGCCCACCGCCAGTTTGCTGCCTGTGGGGGAAGGCAGATTGTAGAGCTCATGGTTGTACCAAGAGATGGCAATAAGGCTCAGCAGTCCAGAAATGAAGAGCAAGAGCCCACCCAGCCCACCCAGCACGTAATGGGGCTGGTCCTGCCAGCAGCGCACACCCAACGTAGCCACCACTAGACCCAGAGCGATGACCACCAGTGAGGCAGGCATGAGTCCCTTGGCCACTTGCACAGGCAACTGGGAGAAGTATCCCAGGGTGTCCTCAATGTTATAACAGTCGTCCGTGTTGCTACTCTGGTACTCATTGCAGAACTGCCAGATGCCTTGGTGCTGGATCAGGTCCAGTCTCTCCCCAGGGATGAGGCTGACAGTCCTCCAGGTCTGAGCAAAGGTGCTGGTCAGGTTTAGGACAAGCCCACAAGGGCCAAGCACAATGCCCACAATCATGGGTGTTGGGGTCCGCATGCTGGCAGGTCCAGGCAAGGGAAACAGTGAGTTGTAAATATACTGCTACTGCTCTCAGGAAGCCAAGTCCACCTTTATTTATAATCTCCCAAAGTAGGAACCCACCATGCGGCTACTACTGCCTTTAAGCTGAAGGGAAATTTTGCTTGTGTTTAACTGGATGCTGGGATGGAGTGCCAGGAAGGCTTATCGGTTGTCCCATAAACCAAGACCGTTGTAGAATACAACCAATGTTCTTCTGCATCTGAAAAACAAATCGAAAAAATTAGTAACACCAGAGAATCTGCAGTTTGTTAGACCAGTGTTTCCCAACCGGTGTGCCGCTGCAGACTAATGTGCATCACTGCACACCTGATGACTAAGCGATCATCAGGTGTGCCGTGGGAAATTGGAACCTCCAATACCCTTTCTTCCCCCTCCTGCCAAACACTTTTTCACTTTGCCTCGCTTTGCTCACGCTTCTGAGCGTGTTCAGGAGGGGAGTGGGGAGGGAGAAAGACATGACCCGTGCGGGCGCTACTGCACAGACTCGCCCCACCCACGTCTTCCTATCCTCCCCTCCTGAACACGCTCACGCTGCCCCCTCGGATCAAAATGGCGACAGAAGCTGCAGCGAGAGCAAAGCGAGGCAAAGCGAGCAGAGCGAGGCTGGGAAGAAGGGAGCCCGAGTGGGGAAGAAAAAGTAAATGTTCAGCAGGAGAGGGAAGAAAGGGCGCGAAGGGGGAGGGGGAGGAAGAGGTCTCTGTCGAAAGCTAGCATGGGCAAACTTGGACCTTTCAGGTGTTGTGGACTCCAACTCCCACCATTCCTAGCAGCCTCAGGCCCTTTTCCTTCCCCCCCCCTCAGCCACCTAAGCAGGAAAGGGCCTCAGGCTGTTAGGAATGGTGGGAGTTGGAGTCCGAAGCACCAGAGGGCCGAAGTTTCCCCATGCCTGCTTGAGGGACCTTAAAGTGGTGAGCCTCCTTCCAACTTTGTGATTCTGGATAGAAAACAAACAACAACATAACAGAATATTGTTTGAGTCTATAGTGCTCTCTGGGTGTAGGTGAACTACAACTTCCAAACTCAAAGTCAATTCCCAAGCAAACCCTTTCAGTACTTTCTGTTGGTAATGAGAGTTCAATATGCCAAGTTTGGTTCAATTCCATTGATGCAAGAGTTCAGGATGCTCTTTGATTGTGTGTTAACTATAAATCCCAGAAACTGTAACTCCCAAATGTCAAGGTCTATTTTCCCCAAACTCCATCTGTGTTCACATTTGGGCATATTGAGTATTCATGCCAAGTTTGGTCCTGATCCAACATTGTTTGAGTCCGCAGTGCTCTCTGGATATAGGTGAACTACAACTCCAAAACTCAAGGTCAATGCCCACCAAACTCTTATAGTATTTTCTCTTGGTTATGGGAGTTCTGTGTGGGAAGTTAGTGTCTTTCTGCCATTCCTGCCAGGATATCTATGTTGTGTTCATCGAAACAGGCCCAGGTTTCACACTGAGTGTATAAATACATTTAAAAACATATTAACTATATGTATTACTGTGTTAAGAGTGTCATTTTGTGTCATTTTGGTTGGTGGTGTGCCCCAAAATTTGGTCAATGTAAAAAATGTGCTGCGGCTCAAAAGAGGTTGGGAAACACTGGCATAGAAACAGAAATACATTCCAAAACATCTCCACTATTTTTAATTTCTGCATTAGCACTGTAATTTGTGCTAGTATACGATTGCCAGATGTCCTGAGCTCTCAAAAAGAAAGGGGCGACCCAGAAGGGGGTTCTCCACTAAACCACCAAATAAATAGAGGCTTCTGACACCAAGAGAGAGAGACAGACGGAGATCCTGTGGTTGGGTCGTCCGGGTAGGGGGAGATCCAGCTTCCTCCCAGGACGGCGTGACATTCTGTCCGTCGTCGACAGTTAAAAGTCTTGGCGTCACTCTGGACTCTCAACTGACGATGGAGACGCAAATCTCCGCCGTCAGTCGAGTTGCTTTCTTTCATCTCCGTCAGGCGAGGAAGCTGGCTCCCTACCTCTCCCGCCACGACCTAGCCACAGTGGTCCAAGCCACGGTCATCTCGAGACTGGACTACTGTAATGTTCTCTACGTTGGCCTTCCTCTGTCGGTGATCCGGAAACTGAAGCTGGTCCAGAATGCGGCAGCTAGACTGTTGGCATAACACCTGTCTTGCGGGAGCTGCACTGGCTACCAGTGGAACACCGGATCACCTTCAAAGTGCTGGTACTGACCTTTAAGGCCTTGAATGGTCTGGGGCCAGTGTACCTTAGGGTCGCCTTATCCCATACTGTCCCGCTAGGCCACTACGTTCAGAGGTGGGTCAACTTCTAGAGGTGCCCAGCGTTAAAATATACCATCTGACGGCCACAAGACGGAGGGACTTCTCAATAATTGCCCCCACCCTGTGGAACGCACTGCCTTCCGGAGTCCGTGCCCTTACGGACTTCGTGGCAAAACCCTCCTGTTTCGGCAGGCCTTTGGGTATTAATGCAGAGATCTGTAGGCTACTCCGCCTCCTTGCATTGTGTATGCCAATGTAGTCACACACACCTGTGCCACCGGCTTGCTGTGTATCGTACTTATTGTATTTTACTGTGTTTTCATGTGTTTTATGGTGTTTTTGTCCTGTTTTTAATCTTGAATTTTGGTGTAAGTCGCCCCGAGCCACCCAGGAGTGGTGACTCACAAATATGAATAAATAATAATAATAATAATAATAAATAAATAGAGAGGACTCCCAAATGCACTTTCTCTCCCTCTTATGCTGAAAGCCGCATTGCTCCTGTTGGGGTCTAGGAAGCGTGTCTTTTGCGATTGCATCACCTTTGAGACTAAACTTAGTCCTGATGGGATACCTGTCCAATTTCCTTCTTTACAAAAAAATAATAGTTCTGCCTGCCTTCCGCAGTATTAAAAGGAACGAGCTTTTGACTCCTGCACACTCCAGTGATTTCTTGCTTTCTTCCAGCCGCAGAAAACCAGCGGAAGTGGCACAATCGCAGTGTTGCCGTTCTCATTTTACACACCACCAAAGAAGATCACAACATAGTTTTTGTATTTCATGACCCAGTTCCTTCAGGTTCAGGGGAACGTAACAGAAGGTTCCCCGAACCCTGAAACAGATGTGGCTACGGATATTAAAGAGTAGCAAACATTTACCTGTATGTTTCTCTGTTTTTTTTTTTGCCTGTCCTGCTGCGGACACTCTTGCCGTGTCGGTTGCTTTTCCTCCTCTCAGTACCTGCTTAAAATAAGCTGGGTAATTCAACCGAAACCGTTGTGTGTACAGAGAAACTAGACCACAGTTTCAGCTGCCAAACTTGTTCTCGGTACAATTTTGAGGGAGGGAGGGATATGAAAACAGAAGTGGAACCCGGAAGGTTTGCCGTTACAGGTGATGCCAAGCCAGGCTCCAGGAAGGTGGTGTTTGTTCTAGGTCTGGTTCATGATCATAACAGTCGTTTGCATGGCACAGTAGGATGGTGAAATGAGTAAAGGTCAGCTCTCGCTGATCTTAGGAAACAACTCCCTGGAGCAATAAAAATTAACACTCCTTAAAAAAGAGTGGCATATATTGCACGGCCAACGCCACACTAAACACACACGGCCAAAAGATGAGGTCGCGTGGTTTCTGTTTTTAAACTGCTCTTAATGGCCGTTGAGAGAAAATATGCTCTGCAGCAAAATAAACCTTTTGAAAGAATGGGAAAATATTCCAGAGATGGAAACTGGGACGCAAGTGACATCACAATATAGGCAAGAAGGTCAAAGTTATTAATGGAGACGAGCCCATACACTTGCTTTTACCTGAGCCTGCCTTTTTGCCTCGGCTTTTGCCTGAGCCTTTCTGGGAAGGGCAAGATAAGTGTTGGGTGCAAACTACGAGGACAGGTCAATAAGTCCGTGACTTTTTGAATTTCCCGCCTCTGAACTGAAAGGGCGACACTGCTCCTGTCAAGAGGCACCTGTCAGTTGACTCCTGTCAAAATTTGAACAAGCTGCGTCATTTAGTTTGTGTTTGACAGCCATTGATAGCAGACTACCGCCTGATTTGAGGAGAAAATGGAAAAAAGTGAATTTTGTGTGCTCATTAAGCATTATTTTTTGCAGAAAAAAACCCATCCCTCAAACCAAGCCTAAGCTTGATAAATACTATGGGGACTCTGCACCATTAATCTCAATGGTAAAAAAAGTGGTTGACTGAATTTCGTTGTGGCCGTACAAGCACGGAAGATGCTGAACGTTTTGGACGCACAGTTGGGGTCTCCACACCCGGGACAGTTGAAAAAAATCACAATATGGTGTTGGCCAATCGGAGATTGAAAGTGCGAGAGATTGCGGAAGCCACAGGCATCTCACACGGCTCAGTGGTTTCAATTTTAAATGATCACTTGGGTATGAGAAAGCTTTCCGCTCAAGATGGGTGCTGTTATGTTTTGCTCACAACCGACCACAAACGCAATCATGTGACAATTTCGCTAGGAGTGTTTGGCGTTGTTCAACCGCAATATGGATGGGTTTTTTTGCACCGTTTCGTTGTTCAACCGTACCGGACGAAACGTGGCTCCACCACAACACACCAGAGACCAAACGGCAGTCAAAACAGTGGGTTTCTCGGGGTGAATCGGCGCCAAAGAAGGCCAAGGTGGGTTTGTCAGCCAATAAAGTCATGGCAACTGTTTTTTGGGATGCACGCGGTATAATCCACATTGACTACCTTCAAAGGGGTAAAACAATCAATGGTGAATATTATGCCAACTTATTGGGTCGATTTAATGAGGATTTGAAATAAAAAATTACCGCATTTGGTCAAGAAAAAAGTTATTTTGCACCAGGACAATGCAAGGGTGCGCACATGTGCAGTTTCCATTGCACCACCAAGAAGGGGCCGAAGCCAGTAAGAAACAATCGAATAGTCACCAATATTAACACGCAAAGATTCAAAAACGATTAATGTTGTATTGAAATAAAGGTATACTCACTGACCTGAAAATCGCAATATAGCATCACACATTAAACAGAAAACATTAAACGGATAATCCGTGTTATATAATCCAAGCAATTTCAAGTCCAAATGGAGGTCCGGAGGAGTCCAGTGAATGTCAATAAAGTTCCAAACGAGTAGATATATAAATCAAGAAACGTCACGATACAGTTCCAAAGCGAAGTCGCATTCAAGTGGAGCTAAAATAATCGTCAAAGAGGAGCCGGGTTGACGGAAGTCACAGGATTCCCGCTCCGTTTCGCGCCTATAGGCGCTTTATCAAAACCCACCATGATAATATGGCTGTGCAGGGCATCCACTGATCTACAATAAACATAAAAGGTCCAAGTAGTGAACAAACAATCCAATCAAAAATAAGCAATATTAGAATACAGTCATATGTAATACATACCGATAATCACATGCAGTCAGGCACGGGCCAAACTGAAGGGAGTAAGGCGCACAACTCTTAAAACATGTATAATTTAATAGCAAGTTAATTAACCCATAGAATTAAACACACCAGAAGGGGGAATGGGATAATTAGAGGAGCAAAGATTGGAGGGACATAATTTCATCTAACCCACGTGGGTGTTCTGTAGAAAGGGATGAGATCCACCGATTTTCTGCACGTATCAGTGCTCTATGTTGATCCAAATGTGATTCAGCAGTAATTTTCTCTAAACAATAAAACCTCAATTGATCCGGTAGGTGCTTGTGTTGAAAACAATGCGGAAAAAAAATAGAATCCTGGCGTCCCATGTGTTTTACCACATGCAACACTAGTAGGGGGAATTGTAGGACGTGGTAGACCCCATGACAGACCCCCTGGACTTAAGATCCTGCTGGTAAATGCCAGGTCCGTCAACGGTAAAACAGCTGTCATCTAGGACTGGATCCTGGATGAGGGGGCGGACCTGGCTTGCATCACCGAGATCTGGTTGGACGAGCCGGGTGGAGTCAATCTCACCCAGCTGTGTCCACCTGGCTTCGGCAGGTGCACCAGCAGGCTAGGCCCGGGGGACGGGGAGGAGGGGTCACAGTAGTATTTCGGGAAGAGTTGTTTGGCAGTGGAACCCTTCTCTGGAGGCTTTTAAGCAGAGGCCGAATGGCTATCTGTCAGAAGTGTTTTAATTCTGTGTTCCTTTATGGCAGAATGGATTGGATACCCTGTGGTGTCTTCCAGCTTTTTAATTCTGTTTATAAAATTCATTGCCATTCTTCATTTCTCCAGTAGGTGGTGTGCATGATCCTACACAATTTAGAGAGGCATCATTTAACCCAGGGCTGTCCAACTTCTACCGGCCCAGGGGCCTGAATTCCGGTCACTGATGACCTGGGGGGTCGTAGGGTCTGCCCCCGCCCCCGGCTCCGCCCCCGGCTCCGCCCTCTCCCCGGCACCCTCTCCCCTTATTTTTATTTAATATTAAATATATTTAATTCCATCCTCCCCTCCCCTTATTTTAATTTAATATTAAATATATTTAATTCCATCCTCCCCTCTCCCCTTATTTTAATGTATCCCATCTCCCCTTATTTCATCTTTAAATATATTAAATTTTATATTTAATACATGAGGGGAGATGGGGGGAGGGAATGAGGAGCCCCCTGAGGAGCCCCCTGCTTCGGCCTACCTTTTCCAAACGCGCAGGATCCAGGAGTACCCGGACGACGAGAGAGGCGACGACCGACTGAGTCGAAGAAGGTCCTAATCGCGTCTGCGGGCCTCAGCGATCCAGTAGTAGAGTAGCTGAAGAGTATCGCGAGAATACGCAATCCACACGGGATTTTGCTGTCAACGCCGGCGTGATCTCGCGTTGACAGCGAAATCCCATGTGGATTGCATATTCTCGCAATACTTGCTCCGAACCCGGAAGTAGGTATTTTTATTTATTTATTTTATTTATTTTATTTTTCAATTTTTATTTTTTATTAAAAGCTTAGGGGCCGTAGGGAAGGGCTGGGGGCCCGTATACCCCCGAGCCGCGGTTGGACAGCCCTGATTTAACCAATTCCTCCCAAACTGAACAGATTATATCTGATACACACACACACACACACACTAGCTCGGGTCATTTGAGAAAGGCAATGCTTGTCTGTGATCTGAATTTAATCTAGATTCCATGTGAGCTGGTTTGGTGGGAGTGTGTGAACTATAAATCCCATATGCAAGTCCCATCATCCATGGTCCATCCCCATCCAAACAGCACCAGAACATAGAGTGGGTCAAGGGGGCTCTGTGTGCCAAGTTTGGTCTTGATCAGTTATTATTGGGGCTCACAGTAGTTTCAGGAAGCGAGTCAAAGTCCCATCATCCATGGTCCATTGTCCCATAAACCACACCAGGATGTAGAGTGTGTCATGGACGCTCTGTGTGGCCAGTTTCGTCATAATTTGTCATTGGTGGTGCGGTGAAGTCATGTTTATTTGTTACAGGTTGTAAATGTAGTTGATATTTGTAAGTATTTTGAAAGGGTGGAACTTCGCTAACCCTTAAAGGGTTAACAGTGATATTATCTGGCAGAGCTTACAAGAACCTCCGTTACCATGGAAACTGGAAGCAGAGCCTGCAGATGGCTTTAGTATCCTCGGATTCAAATATTTTCAGTTGGTGGATAACTGCAAACGCTGAAAGGTGCGAGAGAATTAGAGAGTCTGTTTAGCCAGCTTTCAGCATGGTTTAAAAGACTCTGGGTTTATTCTAAGCCTGACTCTACTCTGGGAAAGGGTGGAGGTGTGTAGGCTGCTAGAGAAGCAGTGGCTTTTAATGACTAGCAGAGAGTGTGTAAACTGCTGAGTTATTAGTTTAGGAGTGCAGTAGATTTGTGTTAGACTGTATCTCCATAAGTTAGCATCTTGTAACCTTAAGAAAGTACCTCTGAGTAGATTGTAACCACCCAGCTCTTGAACTCTTGAAACCTCCAAGCGAAACACTGTCTAAATAAACTTGTTAGTTCTTTGAAAAACATCTATTCTGGTGATCCTTTCTCCCACAAGCCTTGAAACACCTCTTTCTTAGTGGGTAGCCAAACACAGTAAATTAATGGTGGCAGCAAGTAAAAATTAGAGTAATCCTTACATATTGTGGTGGCTGTGGTAGCATATTCTATCCTGTCACAGGCCTGAGTTCGAATCTTCACATTCTCTCCACACTTCAGGCACAACTTCGAATTCAGCTCCCTTACACAATTGTTTGTAAGTCAGATTGTTACAGGTGGGGATAGCAGTCTCAGGAAGTATGTGAAGGTATTACAAGTCCCATCGTCCATGGTCCAAACTTCGCCAAACTGCACCAGGATGTAGTGTGGGTCATGGGGGTTCTGTGTGCCATGTGTGGCCTTGATCAGTCATTGGTGTAAGTTGTCTCTGGGAGTGACGGTACTGTAAATTCCATCATCCATTGTCAGTTGTCCCCCAAACTGCACCAGAATGAAGAGTGGGTCATGGGGGCTCTCTGTGTCCAGTTCGATCACGATCTGTCATTTTTGAGGGTAGCAGTGGTCTCATGAAGTGTGTGAAGGTACTGCAAGTCCCATTATCCATATTGAATCCCCCTTCAAATCTCAAGAGGATGTAGAGTGGGTCATGGTGGCTCTGTGTGCCAAGTTTGGACTTGTAGATCAATAGCATACGAGGGTTATCCGCAAAGTAAGGTTACAAGGCACGTAGCTCTCACAGGGAAATTTCGCAGGGGAAATTGGTATCACTGCCATGTAGCAGGAAGCCCGTGGAGCCGAACAAGCAGTACCAGCCGTCAGTGGCGTTGTGGTGAAGGTTAGAGATGAGTGTCCAAATTCCGTTTCCCTCTAAAGCAGGGGTGGGCAATTATTTTTTCCAAGGGGCCACATGAGAGCCAAAAAATATTATGGAGGGCCGCACCTAAAGGCGGAACTACATTCTAATATACATTATTTATTTATTTATTTATTTACTATATATTACACATCATTAATATTAACATATTAATATATCAAGAAATAATCATATATTATTAGTATTAATATCATAAATATTATATTGTATATATATATAGACATTATAATATAGTGAAATTATAATATAATATAACATTATATTATATTATTTGTTATATTATTATATTATTATAATAAAATTATTATTATAAAATAATAATAAAAACCACTAAAATAAAATAAAATGAAATTCAAGAAGGCAAGGTGTGAACCAAGATGGAGGCTGACATCCTCAAGAGAGGAAGGATCCCAAGATGGAATGGCCCAATGGACCCCGCCCAGAGGAATGCAAAGCAGACACAGCCGCCGCCACAGCAGAGCAGAGCAGCAGACGATTGGAGGCTGCAGGCCTCTGCCCATTCTTGCCCCCAGCCATTCCCAAGCTGATCGTCCTGCCATGGAGTGCCTGCCATCCCGGGAGGCAATCCGGGCCTGCAGCGGGAGCAGTCGGCGAGCTGCGGCGGGTGATCGCCCTGGCGAACCAGAAGACGATCAAGTCTTCCGGGTCGCCAGGGCGATCAGCTGCCGTAGCTTGCCAACTGTTCCCACTGCAGGCCCGGATCGCCTCCTGGGATGGCAGGCACTCCAAAGCCGCCGCTCCTCCGATTGTTCTCCAGAGCGACGGTCTGTCCGCCAATGCAGGCCCCACAGCCCACGATGGGATGGCGGCAGCGGCACCCCTTCCTCTTGGCCCTGCCCCCACCCCCTTCTCCCCAGGCCAGACAGAATTGGCTGCTGGGCTGCATGCGGCCTGCGGGCCGTAGGTGGCCCAGGTCTGCTCTCCGGGCAAAGTTCACATTGTAATATGCCAGTGCTGGCCAACTTCTAACCGGCCAAGGGCCGGACCATGAGTCACTGATGACCTGGGGCCCCGCCCTGATGAGGCCTCCCCAGCCCCGCCCCGCTAGCCCCTCCTAAGCTGCCATTCTTCCTCGTCTTTCCCTGACTGGCTTCTCCTTTCTCCCTCTTTTCCCCACGCGCCGGCCCTAGAATCCCGCGCACGGGGAAAGAGAGAGAGAGGAGAAGCCAATCCTACTTGCTTCTCCTTTCTCCCTCTTTTCCTGGGACTGCTTGCGGGGGAAGAGAGAGAGAGGAGAAGCCAGTCCTGACTGGCTTCTCCTTTCTCCTCTTTCCTTGGCGCGCGCCGACGCCTGGGATCCTCGCGCGCACGAGGAAAGAGAGAGAGAGAAGCCAGTCGACTGGCTTCTCCTTTCTCCCTCTTTCCCCGTGCGCGCTGGCGCCTGGGATCCCCGCGCACGGGGGGGAGAGAGAGAGAGGAGAAGCCAGTCAGCTGGGATCCCCGCGCACGGGGGGAAAGAGAGAGAGAGGAGAAGCCAGCCAGCTGACTGGCTTCTCCTTTCTCCCTCTTTCCCCGCGCGCGCGCCGGCGCCTGGGATCCCAGCGCGTGCGGGAAAGAGAGAGGAGAAGTCAGTCAGCTGACTGGCTTCTCCTTTCTCCCTCTTTCCCGTGCGCTGCTGGCGCTGGGATCCCGCACGGGGGAAAGAGAGAGAGGAGAAGCCAGTCAGCTGGGATCCCGCGCACGGGGGAAAGAGAGAGAGAGGAGAAGCCAGTCAGCTGACTGGCTTCTCCTTCTCCTCTTTCCCGCGCCGGGCGCCTGGGATCCCCGCGTGCGGGAAAAGAGAGAGAGAGGAAGTCAGTCAGCTGACTGGCTTCTCCTTTCTCCCTCTTTCCCAGCGCGACGCGGGCGCACGATCCCTGCGCACGGGGGAAGAGAGAGAGAGAGGAGAAGCCAGTCAGCTGACTGGCTTCTCCTTTCTCCCTCTTTCCCCGCGCCCGGCGCCTAGGATCCCGCGGAGAAAGAGAGAGAGGAGAAGCCAGTCAGCTGACTGGCTTCTCCTTCTCCCTCTTTTCCCCACGCGCGCGCCGGGCGCCTGAGATCTCGCACACGCGGGAAAGAGAGAGAGGAGAAGCCAGTCAGCTGACTGGCTTCTCCTTTCTCCTCTTTCTCAGCGCGCCACGGCGCCTGAGATCCCGCGTGCGGGAAAGAGAGAGAGGAGAAGCCAGTCAGCTGACTGGCTTCTCCCTTTCTCCCTCTTTCCCCAGCGCGCCCGGGGCGCCTGAGGATCCCGGCGAGAAAGAGAGAGGAGAAGCCAGTCAGCTGACTGGCTTCTCCTTTCTCCCTCTTTCCCCCGCGCGCCCTTTTGCCCCGATCCCGAGTGCCGGCGCGGGGAGGGGAAGGAGGAGAGGCGAAGGAGGAAGAGGCAGCCAGCTGACTTCCTCCTCCTCGCCCCTCCTCCTCCCCCGCGGACGCGCCGTGGCTCCAATCGTGAGCTGCGGTGCAGGGGGGGAAGGAGGAAGGGGCGAAGGAGGAGGAGCCAGTGCACTTCCTCCTCCCTGCCCCGCCTACCCCTCCCCCCGGCCGCCATTTTTAAAAAAAAATAGATTTTTTTAAAAAAATAAAAATGGCGGCCGAGGGCATAGCGGGGGCCGTGCCCAACAGGCTGGGGGGCCGTGTACGGCCCCCGGGCCGCCAGTTGGACAGCCCTGTAATATGCTACCTAAATGCTAAGGGCGTGAAAACCGTCGCGATTCATTGCTATATCATTTCAGTTTATGGAGAGAACATAACGTCAAGAGCCATCCAAAACAAACCTAGTGGGATGCTGACAGCGGGAGTTTGTCTCTTTCATGAAAATGTGTGTCTGCACAGCACTCATGCAACACAAGACTTGTTGACTTCTTTTGGTTGGGATGTTTTAAGCCACCCCTCCCACAGCCTCGATCTCGCACCCAGTGACTATAATCTGTTCACTAAATTGAAGGAACACCTGGGTGGAAAACACTTTTCCGACAACGACAAGGTGAAAATCCAAGTGACGAAGTGGCTGAAAAAGGTGGAGGGAAACTTCTATGCCACAGGCATCAAAAACTAGTCCCCACGGATGACAAAATGTATTGAACTGAATGGTGATTGTGTGGAAAAATAATGTAATACCTATGCTACAATCCATGTAAGTTTTATTAAAATATATTCATTCTTTGTATTATTTTTAATAAAAAAATTGTAACCTTACTTTCCAGGTATCCTTCGTGTATTCGCTGGGTAGGCAGACAAAGGTGTTGTATAAGTAGTGTGCATATCAAACCCATATAAAGTTGTAAGTTTTGTCATTGTCCAGTAGAGGGCAACAATCACTTGTGAATACACTCCAGCTCATCACTTAAAAAAACAAGTTTTTTTAAAAAAATTGAGTTCAGCTGAAGCATTTTGGCATGTTGTTGCTAATTGATTTGTGCAAATGTCTAAATCAGCCACTACGTGGCAAGCTACACAAATGTTTCACAACCCACACATTCAATTAAAGGACCCTAAATGGGGCCACAATCCACAGTTTAAGAAGCTTTGCATTAAATAATTTTAAGCACTGGGAATGTGGCGCAGCTGGCTGGGAGTGTGTTGCATAAGATCTCTACTGACCAGAAGGTCATGAGTTCAAGGCCTGCCCGGGTCGGGGTGACCTCTCGACCAATTGTGTTGATCATTGTCTGTCTATATATGTTGTATGTCTATGGCATTGAATGTTTGCCTGTATATGTGTGTTGTGATCCGCCCTGAGTCCCCTGTGGGCAGGCATGTAGCCGGGGGGGGGGGGCTAAGGGGGCTTCAGCCCCCCCCCCCCGAAATTCTCAGGGTAGTCCGCGAAAAGGCCTTACTGGTACATTATTTAAACTGTTATGTTTATTCATATCATGATCTGATCACCATGCTCATTATGTCCCATATTAATGAGGTTATTGGGATAACAATACAAAAGGTTGCTAGGGTAGACCCCCTTCCACCCAGTCTCAGTACGGCCCTGCCTGTGGGTGAGAAGGGCGGATTATAAATGATGTAAATAAATAAACAAACAAACAAATGTTCATAATCTATACTGGTTGTAAATCTTGGGGGATTGACATAGAATCTGGTTTATTGTGGCGCAGATGTTTGTTATTTTGGAGGTGAAAAGCCCTCTTCACATCTTACTTAATCACCATATCTTTGGCTAAAAGTACCCCATTTACTAAATGTGCAATAGTTGTTCTAAAACTTGTATTTTCCTCTCTTTGTTTTGACTCACTTATCTTTCCTGATTTATTCCTGTATGTTTTGATATTCAGAAGAACAGAGAGTTGCCATAGCACTGGTTCTTGAAATTCAGCGTTCCTGAAAACTCCCGTGACTCCCAAAGGCAAAGCAAAAGCAAATTAAAACTGGAAATTTCAATTTAATAGGTCCTAACCTCAAACCCGGAGAGCTATCCAGTTTTGGGATGGTGCCATGTTTCCTCTAGTCATTAACTCGGGGAGTGTTTCTTGGTGGCCTGCAGCAAAAACCCCGTGGCTTGTTGATAGTATTGGTTAAATGAATTGTTCAGTGACTGCTTATGAGAGGAATCAAATCATATGTTTCTGGTGCTCAGCCAACTTGCCAAAATCAAAAAGAAACTGAGCGATCATCCGGGAAAGTTCTGTGTACAATTTTCTGACCCTCTTGTAGTCTCCCACAACCTGTTTGACAATAATGCAAATGACACTGAGAGGAGATTAACACCGCCGGAGAGAAAGGCAAGCGCTCTGGGTTGATTTTGGTTGTACAGATACAGTGCAACTTTCAGATCAAAATGAGTTTTAGGACTTTATTACACAAACAGGGCCGGACTAAGGTAATTTAAAATGGTAAGCCAACCTTATTTTGGTGCCCCTTCGCTCTCCAGCCTTGTGGAGGGTGCTCTCATGCCGGAGTGCGCGTGTGCGGAGTCAGCTAGTTTCGCGCATGCGCCATTGCCGTGGGGCGGGCCCAGCTGCCCGGGGTCGGTGGTTGCCCTACGCGGGGGCAAGGAGGAGGAACATTGGGCAGCCGGAGGCGGTGAGGGCGCATGTGCAGGGCGCCTCCGGCTGCAGGGCTCCAGCTGCAGGGCACCCCCAGCTGCAGGGTGCCCCCGGCTGCAGGGCGCCCGGCCGCAGGGTGCCCCGGCCGCAGGGCGCCCCGGCCACAGGGCACCCTTGGCCTCAGGGCACCCTTGGATGCAGGGCGCTCCCGGCTGCAGGGCGCTCCTTTTTGGCCTCCTTTTTTTGGTGGGGTGTGATTGGCAGTTCCGGGCAGCTGGGCTCGTCCCGCGGTGATGGCCCATGCGCGAAACTTCCGTGCATGTGCCATTGCAGTGGGGTGGGCCCGGCTGCCCAGAGCCATTGATTGCCCTACACGGGGCCAAAAGGGAAGAGCGTTTTGGAGGTGGCTAGAGGCGGAGCGCCTCAGGCTGCAGAACGCTCTTCCTTTTAGGCCTCGTGGTGTGGGGCGGTTCGCGGCTCTGGGAGGCTGGGCTCGCCCTGCGGTGAGGACGCATGTGCGAAACCTCTGTGCATGCACCATTGCCGTGGGGTGCGCCCGGTTGCCCGGAGCCGCTGATCGCCCTGCACCACAGGGCTAGGAGGGAGGAGCGTTTTGCAGCCAGGGGGCGCTCTGCCTCTGGCCACCTCCAGAGCGCTCCCCCTTTTCGGCCTCATGGTGTGGGGCGATGGGGACAACGTAAAATGCACCCCTGAATATTGGCAAGTGGTAAGCAAATGCTTACTTTGCGGAGTGCAAGATCCGGCTCTGCGCACAAGCACACTCTTCCACTACAGGTGTGCTGTCATTTATGGCGGCTACACATCAGGGGGTGGTAGGCCAAAAAGTTTGGGAACCACTGGTCTAGACTCATGAAGATGGAAAATACGTAAGGTTGGGAAATGCTGCTAAGCATTGTATCCTCAACAATGGCATTTTGACAGCAGGTATATTTCATGGAAATGAACACGGAGAAGTCTCCTGTTCTGAAATGCACACAGGAATTCCTGATATTTATAAGCCTTAAAAGGGAGACGTTGTGGTGGCGGGGGACGAGAAAGGGAAACACAATACTGGCATCCAGTGAGGAATGGGAAAGCTTAGGTTTCAGCCATGGCAGGAAGGCAGGATTTGTTGGTCTTCCCTCTCAAGATGCAACCGTCTTGCCCGCTGATGGCCGGAATCTGTTGGTGGCATTTGGTTGTTTACAGTCACCGTCAGAAACAATGGCCTGAAATGTCAGGTGTCCTTCATATAACCCGAAACGGCCCTTGTACTAAAGAGCCCTGAGCTGTGTAAGCTGCCAAGAGAGAGACACAGAGTTTTAAAAAACCTAATCCAGGCGTGTGTTTCCTAAACATCCATTAGCCAAGATGGGAATGGGGGAGGGCCATCCATTGGAGACATACTTAAGTCCTGCATTCCAGAGAAAGTGTGTGCGAGGGCATGTTTGCACTGACCTCTCCCAGTTGTATTAGAATATTACTAGCTGTACCCGGCACGCGTTGCTGTGCCCTATTTAGGAGATGCGAGAAAGTCTGAGTATGTAAGGGTTGGAATTGTTGTTAGTGAATGGGGTGTGTTATGTTTGTGCCTCAGCTCTTTGCCTGCAGTCCTTGGGGTTTGACTTGTACCATGGCCAGGACGGATCAGCTTGGGGAGGGCTTGTCCTGTCAGGGGATCTCTATCTTCACAGGTGCGTCCAGTGTCTGTTGGGGGACTGTTAAAAATCCTTTCCATATCCTTTTTAGCCACCTTTCTCAAGATCTTCATGTCTAGCTTACTTTCTGCTCCTCTCTTTTTCAAGATGTCCTGCTCTGTGTGTTTTGCACCCATTGGTCGATGTCCGATGAGGCTTTCCTCATGGACAGGCCATCTGAGGGAGCTCTTCCAGCGCTGGGCATCAGAAGGTACTTGGTGATGACCTCCATCCCTTGGAGCCAGCATATAGAGGGCTGGAGCACCCTCCTTGGCAAACCCCATTGTTGCTGGATGGTCCTCTTATTAATGTGGAATTCCAAGCCACTGGAGATCTTTTGGGAAAGGAAGAAGAGCTCCCCTTGAATGGTGTTGATCTCCATCATGGTCTTCTGATTTGAAAGTGTTGGAGGAGGCTCTGGCACTCCTCTGACAGTTTGTTATGGGTCGGAATGTTCATGTTGGCTGGCCAGTACAGCAGTTATGCAAATCCACCCTTATTGGCAGCCAATCATGTTGTCAGAATGTAGAGAGGCTGGCAGCCCCGGAGGATGCTGGGAAATGTAGTTTTATTTTTACTCGTTGTTTTGGGGGCCTTTTAGGCTTTGGGGGGGAAGTTTCTTTGCTACAAACGTACCTTGCTTGAGGCCTATTTCTGTTGGCAAGTTTTGTGTTTCTGCGTTGTAAGGTTTCTCTGTTTGAGGTAGTGTTCACATGACGGCTCTTCCTTTATATATATAGATTATTCCAATAGGGTTCACAAGTGAGAGTCACACTCTTCCTATGCGTCTGCCTTTTGGAGCAGAAGATTTGCCATTTATTTATTTGCCCTGCTTCTATACCGCCTCTCTCAGCCCGAAGGCGACTCGAGGCGGTGAACAAGCGGCAGCAAGTGCCCATATGCAATACATCACAAGGTAAAAACAGTCATATAAAAACATATAACATTAACAGTTAAAAACTACAAAATACAAATCTCAGCTCCACAATCTTAAAATCGGTTCCCGTTTCGTCATCATAGTAATCCTTGATCTCGATTAAAGTTCGTCTGCGAATGCTTGCTCGAAAAGCCAAGTCTTGACTTTCTTATGAAATGTCAGGAGGGAGGGGGCCGATCTGATGTCACTAGGAAGGGAGTTCCAAAGCCGAGGAGCCACCACTGAGAAGGCCCTGTCTCTCGTCCCCGCCAGGCGCGCCTGCGAAGAAGGCGGGACCGAGAGCAGGGCCTCTCCGGATGATCTCAAGCATCTTGATGGTTCATAGGGAGAGATGCATTTGGACAGGTAAGTTGGACCAGAACCGTTTAGAGCTTTAAAGGCCAAAACCAGTACTTTAAATTGTGCCCGGTAGCAAACTGGTAGCCAGTGGAGCTGGCACAACAGGGGATTTGTACGCTCCCTGAGTGCCGCTCCTGTTATCAACCTGGCTGCTGTCCGTTGAACCAATTGAAGCTTCCGAGCAGTCTTCAAAGGCAGGCCCACGTA
The DNA here is from genome assembly GCA_030556195.1 of Anolis apletophallus. Classification (NCBI taxonomy): domain Eukaryota; kingdom Metazoa; phylum Chordata; class Lepidosauria; order Squamata; family Anolidae; genus Anolis; species Anolis apletophallus. The sequence goes on along the minus strand of JARBWK010000006.1, from coordinate 156,947,629 downwards.
GAGGGCATTGCAGTAGTCTATTCGGGATGTAACCAGAGCATGGACTACCGTGGCCAAGTCAGACTTCCCAAGGTACGGGCGCAGCTGGCGCACAAGTTTTAATTGTGTGAATGCTCCCCTGGTCACCACCGAAACCTGGGGTTCCAGGCTCAGCGATGAATCCAGGATCACACCCAGACTGCGAACCTGCGTCTTCAGGGGGAGTGTAACCCCGTTTAACACAGGCTGTAACCCTATGCCCTGTTCGGCCTTTCGACTGAACAGGAGGACCTCTGTCTTGTCTGGATTTAGTTTCAATTTGTTAGCCCTCATCCAGTCCGACACAGCGGCCAAGCACCGGTTCAGGACCAAAACAGCCTCCTTAGTAGTAGGTGGAAAGGAGTGACAGAGTTGGACGTCATCTTCGTACAGATAACACCGCACCCTCTGCATTTTCATAAACCCAAGACCTCTTCCTCTGCATTTTAATAAACCCATAAAACATTCCCGCTGCAGAGGTGTCATTGTTATGCCTACATTTTAAATAAAGTATTGGTGGACCTTGTCAACTGAAATAAAGCTATGCTCCATCCACAGCATTCTCTCCTGACGTTTTGCCCACTTCTATGGCAGGCATCCTCAGAGGTTGTGAGGTCTGTTGGAAATTAGGCAAGCAAAGTTTATATGTCTTATATGTCCATTTATATGTCTCACTTGCCTAATTTCCAACAGACAAAAAAGGGGGGGGGCTTACTCGAACAACTTGTACTGGCTGGACAACAAGACACAATAATACAACAATACTCAATAAGCTTCAATGCACATGACTATCCCCAGTGCATGCAGGCCTGGATGAACACCTTTTTGCGCTCTAGGCCACACTTTGGAATTACGCCCCCTTTAAGCCAGCCTCTACTGCCACCCGCTTCCCTCCCACACACACACCACTCAGAACCACACTTGGCTGGCTTATTTCTCGCCCCCATGGCTGCTGGAGCAGAGCCCGCGGTGAGAAAGGCGTCGCGCACACCTGCACCATCCCGCCACTCACGCACGCCCAAGGTCCCCATTCCCACCCGCACTGGCGGCGGAAGCTCCGCTTGCAGGCAGTGCTCCCAAGGTCTCCTCAAAGGGCACTGCTCAGACCCACACTTGGCTGGCTTTCGCCATGGTGCCTCCGGAGCAGAAGAGAAAGGCGAGTAGGCACCATCCCGCCACCTCCAAGGTCCCCATTCCCACCGGCTGGAAAGCTCCGCTGTGCTCTGAAGGTCTCCTCGGGAGGCTTGGGGAGAGCACAGCGGGAGAGTCAAAGGCGCATGAGACAGAGAGAGAGAGAGAGAGATGTCCGCTTGGCGTGCGCTCCCGCAGAGCGAGGGAGGATTCATGTTGGTGTTTGTGTGGCTTTTGTTTGGCTGCTCCCGAAGGCAGGAGAGCCAGACCCTGGCCTTGATCCTTCCCTCCCTCCCGCGGCTCCCTTTGGCCAAGCAGGCCGTCCCGATTTGGTCCGAGAGCGCAGGAGCGAGCCTGGGTTGGTTGTGGTCTCATGCTGGGGACCTGGGAGAGGTCCACCCAAGCAACGCCCTTTCTCTCCCCTCTCCCTCCCTCTCTTCCTCCTTAACTTGCTTTCTTTCTTCCCTCTTAGTTGCCTCCTTCTCCCCTCCCTCCCACCCCCCTCTCCCAGACTCTGCCACTCGGCTCTGGCTGCAGGAATTTACAGTCTGCCGCCGGGGGAGCCGGGTGAGTCGCCATAGAGACAGCTTCCCCGGGAGCCAGGAGGTCAGGCCAGCCAGAGACCCGCGGGCAGTCCAGAGAGCGAGAGACTTTGCCGGGAGAAGGAGCGAGGAGGGGCATGAGAAAGGGGGAAAGAAGGGCGCGGACCAGGTTTTTTTTTTGGTCCATGATCTGCGCCCCTCCTCGGTATGTGCCCCTAGGCCAAGGCCTATGTTGGCCTTATGGGTAATCCGGCCATGAGTGCATGCAGATAGGACATAAAGTAGAATCAACGATATAAAAGGAACATGAGCATTGGAACCCTATCTAATCATATGGTACTAACGGAGTTCAAATCAACATGTGTCATTTAAATAGTCATGTGCATTGAAGGTCATTGAGTATTGTTGTATTATTGCGTCTTGTTGTCCAGCTAATTTCCAACAGACCTCACAACCTCTGACGATACGTGTCATAGATGTGGGCGAAACGTCAGAAGAGAATGTTTCTGGAACATGGCCATACAGCCCGGAAAACTCACAGCGACCCACTGAAAGTCTTCGACAATGAATGAATGTGCTTCTAATAGTAGATGTAAAGACACTCGATTTACAGATCTGTAAGGGATCCAATTCACAATTTCTTCTAAAGTTGTATCCTGCCGCTGGTGGCAGGACTCCTACATTATCTTCATTCACATACTTGCTCCTTTCAGTGTAAACTGTAAGTAAGGACACTGCTTCTGTTCTGAAATGTGTCCTGTCATCCATTGGAGTCTCCTTACAGACACCTGTTGAGCACAATGGAACATTTATCTCCTCAATGACATTAAGTTTCCTCGAGGATTTTTAGGTAGCAGTTCCTCCAATATTTGGAGCAGACATCTCAACAGGAAATAGCTCTAAGAAAGATTTCCTACTGCAAATATTTGATGCATAGATTCAGCATTGCCCTAAGGAGCTATGGAGTACTATGAACATCCCCAAACGGTTTGTAAAACATACAAGGGCGGGTCAATAAGTCCGTGACTTTTTGAATGAAACACAGGGTTTTGGATTAAAAAATCATTTTGTTTTTCAACGCAGTTCCCTTTGAGCTCTATACCCTTTGTCCAACGTTTCTCCAATTTTTTTTATCCCTTCCAAAAAATAAGATTTGTCGAGGTCGTCAAAATAGGTATTTGTTTGTGAGATGATTTCATTGTTGGAGTCAAATCTCTTTCCGCCGAGCCAATTCTTCAGGTTTGGAAACAAGAAATAGTCACTCGGGGCTAAATCCGGAGAATAGGGTGGATGAGGGAGCAATGCATATCCCAATTCATGGATTGTTGCCATGGCAACTCCACATGTGTGCACCCTTGCATTGTCCTGGTGCAAAAGAACTTTTTTCTTGGCCAAATGTGGTCGTTTTTTATTCTTCAAATCCTCATTAAATCGACCAAATAAGTTGGCATAATATTCACCATTGATTGTTTTACCCTTTTGAAAGAAGTCAATGTGGATTATACCGCGTGCATCCCAAAAAACGGTCGCCATGACTTTATTGGCTGACAAACCCACCTTGGCCTTCTTTGGCGCCGATTCACCCCGAGAAACCCACTGTTTTGACTGCTGATTGGTCTCTGGTGCGTTGTGGTGGATCCACGTTTCGTCCACGGTTACGAAATGGTGCAAAAACTTGTTCATATTGCGGTTGAACAATGCCAAACGCTCCTGCGAAATTGTCACATGATTGCGTTTGTGGTCGATTGTGAGCAAACGCGGCACCCATCTTGCGGAAAGCTTTCTCATACCCAAGTGATCATTTAAAATTGAAACCACTGAGCCACGTGAGATGCCCATGGCTTCCACAATCTCTCGCACTTTCAATCTCCGATCAGCCAACACCATATCGTGAATTTTTTCAATTGTTCTGTGTGTAGAGACCTCAACTGGGCATCCAAAACGTTCGGCATCTTCCATGCTTGTACGGCCACAACGAAATTCAGTAAACCACTTTTTTACCATTGGAATTGATGGCGCAGAGTCCCCATAGTATTTATCAAGCTTAGCCTTGGTTTGAGTGATGGGTTTTTCTGCACAAAATAATACTTAATGAGCACACAAAATTCACTTTTTTCCATTTTCTCCTCAAATCAGGTGGTAGTCTGCTATCAATGGCTGTCAAACACAAACTAATTGACAAAGCTTGTTCAAATTTTGAAAGGTGTCAACTGACAGATGCCTGTTGACAGGAGCAGTGTTGTTCTTCCAGTTAAGAGGCGGGACATTCAAAAAGTCACTGACTTATTGACCTGCCCTCGTACTTGCTCCTTTCAGTGTAAACTGTAAATAAGGACACTGCTTCTGTTCTGAAATGTGTCCTGTCATCCATTGGAGTCTCCTTACAGACACCTCTTGAGCACAATGGAGCATTTATCTCCTCAATGACATTAAGTTTCCTCGAGGATTTTTAGGTAGCAATTCCTCCAATATTTGGAGCAGACATCTCAACAGGAAATAGCTCTAAGAAAGATTTCCTACTGCAAATATTTGATGCATAGATTCAGCATTGCCCTTAGGGACTATGGAGTACTATGAACATCCCCAAACGGTTTGCTAAACATATGTCACCACATCATGTTGCAATTAACCATTTTGGGGTCTCTTGTGTGAACAAAGCAGCTTAGAAATACTAATATAAGACTAATATACGCACACAGGCAAATGCTTCTGCTATTAAGTGATATCTACCTGTACCTTGATAAACAACACAATGGAATGGGGGTCATGGCATGGGTGCAGATGAAAAAAATGGTATAAATCAGACTATTGTCGCATAACTGTGGAAAGGGTGTGATACGCAGTGTAAACAATCAGCTACCATTATGAGTAGGATTCAAATGGTATAACCAGCATAACAGTGGTGTGTGATAAGGACCTCAGTCAGTGTTCTTCAACCTTTTTTGAGCCGCGGCACATTTTTTACATTGACAAAATCCTGGGGCACACCACCAACCAAAATGACACAAAATGACACTCTAACACAGTGATACATATAGTTAATATGTTTTTTAATGTATTTATACACTCAGTGTGAAACCTGGGCCTGTTTCGATGAACACAACATAGATATCTCGGCAGGAATGGCAGAAAGACGCACACGAAGGTCTTGCTCAACAGCTGTCAGTCTCTCTTTGTGTTTAGTTTTTATTGCAGTCAAGCTAGAGAAGCTCATCTCATACAAATATGTGGTTGAAAACGGGAGCAATGTCAAAATAGACCAACAGAAAATACTGGAAGGGTTTGGTGGGCATTAAGCTGGTCCAGAATGCGGCAGCTAGACTGTTGGCTGGCGTCTCGACGACCAACCACATAACACCTGTCTTGCGCAAGCTGCACTGGTTACCAGTGGAACACCGGATCACCTTCAAAGTGCTGGTACTGACCTTTAAGGCCTTGAACAGTCTGGGGTCAGTGTACCTTAGGGACCGTCTCATCCCATACTGTCCCGCTAGGCCACTATGTTCAGAGGTGGGCCAACTCCTAGAGGTGCCCAGCGTTAAAACATACCATCTGACGGCCACAAGATGGAGGGCCTTCTCAATAATTGCCCCCACCCTGTGGAACGCACTGCCTTCCGGAGTCTGTGCCCTTGCGGACTTAGTGGCATTCCAGATGGCGTGCAAAACCCTCCTGTTTAGGCAGGCCTTCAGGTATTAATGCTGAGATCTGTAGGCTACTCTGCCTCCTTGTGTTGCGCATGCCGATGCAGTTATACACACCTGTGCCACCGGCTTGTGGTGTATTTATTGTATTTTACTACGTTTTATGTGTTTTATGGTGTTTTATACTCTGTTTTTAATTCTGAATTCATGGTGTAAGTCGCCCCGAGCCACCCATGAGTGGCGACTCAAAAATTTGAATAAATAAATAAATAAATAAACCTTGAGTTTTGGAGTTGTAGTTCACCTAAATTCAGAGAGCACTGTGGACTCAAACAATGTTGGATCAGGACCAAACTTGGCATGAATACTCAATATGCCCAAATGTGAACACAGATGGAGTTTGGGGAAAATAGACCTTGACATTTGGGAGTTACAGTTTCTGGGATTTATAGTTAACACACAATCAAAGAGCATCCCGAACTCTTGCAACAATGGAATTGTACCAAACTTGGCATATTGAACTCTCATTACCAACAGAAAGTACTGAAAGGGTTTGCTTGGGAATTGACCTTGAGTTTGGAAGCTGTAGTTCACCTACACCCAGAGAGCACTGTGGACTCAAACTATGTTATGTTGTGTTGTTGTATGTTTTCTATCCAGAATCACAATGTTGGAAGGAGGCTCACCACTTTAAGGTCCCTAAAACAGGCATGGGAAACCTTCGGCCCTCTGGGTGTTTTGGACTCCAACTCCCACCATTCCTAACAGCCTGAAGCCCTTTCCTGCTTAAGTGGCTGAGGGGGAAAAGGAAAAGGGCCTGAGGCTGCTAGGAATGGTGGGAGTTGGAGTCCAAAACACCTGGAAGGTCCAAGTTTGCCCATGCCACCTTTCGACAGAGACCTCTTCCTCCCCCTTCCCCTTCGCGCCCTTTCTTCCCCCTCCTGCCCAACACTTACTTTTTCTTCCCCACTCGGGCTCCCTTCTTCCCAGCCTCGCTCTACTCGCTTTGCTCACGCTGCCGCCATTTTGATCCGAGGGGGCAGCGTGTTCAGGAGGGGAGGGCGGAGGGAGGAAGACGTGGGGCGAGTCTGCGCAGTAGCACCCGCACAGGTCTCGTCTTCTTCCCTCCCCCCTCCCCTCCTGAAGAAGGGAGCCCAAGGTAAAGGGCATTACAGTAGTCTAGCCTCGAGATGACCGTTGCTTGGATCACCGTGACTAGGTCATTTCCGGTGAGATACGGCACCAGCCACCTAGCCTGCCACAGATGGAAAAAAGCGGATCTGCTGACAGCAGAGACCTGAGCCTCCATTGTCAGCAGCGGGTCCAAATGGACCCCCAGACTCTTTACTAAGTGTGACGGGCGTAGTGCCTCGCCATCCAGAGTAGGCAGCTGGAGCTCACACCCACCTGGATGACCCAGCCAGAGGATCTCCGTCTTATTTTTTAAAAATTATTTATTTATTTTTTTTAAAAAAAATTTCAAAATGGCGACCTTCGGGCTTGAAGTGGAGGAGGGAGGGAGTGGGACGAGTCGAGCCGCGGCGAGCACTGCCTCTCAGGCGCCCCCAATTGGCTGCCACCGCGGCGCAGAAACAGGAAAAGGTAGCGCGGCAGCAGCAGCCAATTGGGGGCGCCTGAGGCAGTGCTTAGCTGCTAAGCGCCGCCCTGGGAAACCCCTGATTGGTTGCCGCTGGCAGTTTATCCCCTGATGCTTAGCAGAAGCAGGATAAGCTAGCGCGGCGGCGGCAGCCAATCGGGGGTTGCCCAGGGCAGCGCTTAGCAGCTAAGTACCGCCTCAAACGCCCCCGATTGGCTGCCATTGGGGGGGGCGTAATTCTGAACTGTGGCCTAGGGCGGCAAAATTTCATGATCCGGGCCTGGCTTCAAGGCATTGTTGGAAACAATCGGGTAAAGAGTCCGCCCGGCCATCCATCCTCAGCACCAGCTGGGTGTCATCCGCATACGGATGACACTCCAGACCAAAACTACGCACCAGTTTGGCAAGTGGCCGCATGTAGATGTTAAACAATAAAGGGGAGAGAGGGGCTCCCTGAGGCACCCCGCAACTTTAATCGTTTCTGTTTTAATTTCCTGCTACTGTGAGCTGAGGTTCATTCATGGTATTTCCACATGTTCCCCACCACTGGAATGAAACTTGAAGGACTCTGGTTCATGGACATGTGCACTCCTGATATCATTTTGAAAAAGAGGAGGAGTTAGACATGGAAAAAGAATCATGCTCTGTGATAATCGTGGCCATGTTCATCCTGTCACCTTGTAGATGTCTTGCTCTCCTTTCGGCAGGCAAACAGGATCTCAACTACAAACAGGATTTGAACTGCATTGCTGGACGAGACCGTCCTCCCACACTGCCCGTTGCCTCCGTGCTCCAGCTTCCTTCCGCTACATAGTGTTCCTTTTGTGCAAGGTTTTGAATGGGACACATTAAGACCCCAAACAAGGGTCATTTATCAGTCACTTGGCATTTCTTCACGTAAAGCGGACAGATAATGTGCCTTCAAATTTGATTTTTGCCACTAAGGTCATGTTCTGGTATGTAGCTCATTGCCCTTGGCTGTTGAATTCAAATCCTGTCTGGGAATGCAAAAGCCAGGTGGCATATTATATATTTTATTTATTTATTTATTTATTTATTTATTTATTTATTTCAGGATTTTAGCCCGGTCTTCTCAACCCCCGAGGGAGGGGGGACTCAGAGCGGCTTACAGTAAGGCACAATTCGATGCCCACACAGTAACAATATAAAACCCCAGAACCCTTCAACAATTAAAATACATTAAAATACAATTACATTAGCATCCTACGCATTCATTTCAGATTAAAACAATGTTCTGTCCATAAAAGCATTGGCCCTATTCATCCACTTTCTATTAAAATCCCTGGTCCCACAGCCAGGATTTTAATATTAACTAGCTGTACCTGGCACGCGTTGCTGTGCCCTATTTTGGAGATGCGAGGAAGTCTGAGTATGTAAGGGTTGGAGTTGTTGTTAGTTATGGTGTTGTTGGGGTCATTGCTGTGTTGTTGTGGATTGTTTTGGTGCCTCAGCCCTTTGCCTTATCCTCCTCTGACAGTTTATTATGGCTCGGAATGTTCATGTTGGCTGGCCAGTACAGGAGTTATGCAAATCCGCCCTTATTGGCAGCCAATCGTGTTGTCAGAATGTAGAGGCTGGGAGAGTCGTTGGCAGCCCCGGAGGATGCTGGGAAATGTAGGTTTTTTACTCGTTTTGGGGGCCTTTTAGGTTTTTGGGGGAAGTTTTTGCTACAAACGTACCTTGTCTGAGGCCTATTTCTGTTGGCAAGTTTGGTGTCTCTGCGTTGTAAAGTTTCTCTGTTTGGGACGGTCTTTCCATGACGACTCTTCCTTTATATACAGTATATAGATAATGTTAAGATTCTAAAGTGACAACAAGAAGCTTTTTAGGCCTTTATTATTTGTTTATTATATAGATAGATAGATGTAGATGTACAGCCGTCTGAGGGCTCGCACTAAGACTCTAAACCAGGGGTGCTCACACTTTTTCAGCATCCGAGCTACTTATAAAACAACCAAGTCAACATGATCTACCTACCCACTACTCAGAGAGCCATAAAAGCAAAATACTTGGAAATTTATTTCAGTGAGAGCCATATCATATATTTAAGACTGAATTCAACTAAATGTGAGTATAATAAGCCCCTGAATTTATTCATAATAATAACGATGATAATATTCATTCAGCCTCTGCTGCTAATACTACTACTAATAATAACAACAATAACAACAGGTTCCTAGAGTAGAAAGAGACCTCCAAGGGCCATCCAGTCCAACCTCCTTCTGCCATAAGGGAAAAACACAATCAAAGCATTCCTCACAGATGGCCATTCAGGCTCTGATAATAATAATAATAATAATAATAATAACAACAATGGGTTCCTAGAATAGGAGGAGACCTCCAAGGGCCATCCAGTCCAACCTCCTTCTGCACCTGGGCGGCGTCGGGAGCCTTCTTCCCGCCCTGCCTGCGATCTACCAGGACGCCCTACGCAATCTACCAGTAGATCACGATCTAACTAATGGGCACCCCTGCTCTAAACTATCTAGTCTGTGAGCTGCTTTTTGCTGATGATGCTGCCCTTGTCGCCCATTCAGAAGCAGCTCTGCAGCGCCTAACGTCCTGCTTAGCAACAGCTGCAGAGCTGTTTGGGCTGGAAGTCAGCCTGAAGGAAACGGAAGTCCTCTACCAGCCTGCACAACAGGAAGAACACCATCATCCCCACGTCAGCATAGGCAAATCTGTGCTTAAGTCCTTCCAGCAGTTCACCTACCTGGGAAGCATCATCTCTTCAGACGCCAAGATTGATAAAGAGAGAGATCACAGATCAGCAAAGGCATAGAGTGCATTCAGAAGGCTTCACAAAAGAGTCTGGAGCAACAAGCACCTGAGGCAAAAAACCAAAATGAGTGTGTACAGAGCTATCGTACTGTCTATTCTCCTCGCAGCGCATCGTGTTGTGAGAGAGGGACCATGACAGTCCATCTGCAATGCCCATTTGCCTGCCTCGTGCGATAAAGTTCTGAAAGACATCTTCATCATCCTTCTTTGCCCCTGGAGTGAGAAAGGACTTGTCCTTGCCAGTCATAGACCAATGTGTATGTTTGTGTGTTTGTGAGTTATATACAAGAGTAAGTGCATGGAGGTTGGGAAAACCAAAGTGACACATCGTTGAAAAGGTGCTGCTGTGATGGTACATTTCCGGATGCTGTGTCAATTCTTCAGCTAGTTCTGGTTGCGGTAGTGTTATCTTAGTTCTGGCATCTCAGTTTCAAAGGGGGTGGGGGATGGACCTTAGGCTCAGAAAGCTGCTGGTGTGAATCATGGGGCAAATTCCAAGACCACACCTCACCCCAAGTTTAATCAAATACCACACTGTGCCCAGCATGTCTCCAGGAATGTGGCTATTAGAGTGATCATGTAATTGGCAGGCCTTCCCTGTGGTGCGGTGAATCCCATCCGAACCTTGAGATGCCATCTCTAATGAAACAGATCTCTAATAATTTGATGGCACATGATCTACGTGCATGGTGTTTTACATGGTAGCGATAAACAATGACGTCAAGTCCCTGCCCCAAAGGAACCTCCAATTTGAACATTAGCAAACTCAACAACAACAACAACATCAACAACAACACACTTTATTTACATTCAGCTTTATCTTCCCAAAGGGGACATATAAAAGGCAAACATTTCATGCTTTTTTACACATTAAACAACGACACACAATACACAGACAGTGGTAAAGACCTTCTCCTTCCATTTCCGGCGTCTGGAGGCAATGCTCAACTCCAGCCATGGGGAGGAGCTCTTGTTCCATTTTTCCATGCTGAGGAGCCTGTTGTCCATAGACTTTTCTGATTGTGTTGCCTGCATGTCTGCATGTCGCGCCCTTTTACCTCCCCGCTGAGGTGGTACCTATTTATCTACTCGCATTACATGCTTTCGAACAAGCTATCGTACTGATGGTAGCTTGTTCAACTTAAGCCGTCTGAGGGCTCGCACTAAGACTCTAAACTATCTAGTCCGTGAGCTGCTTTTTGCTGACAATGCTGCCCTTGTCGCCCATTCAGAAGCAGCCCTGCAGCGCCTAACATCTTGCTTTGCAGCAGCTGCAGAGCTGTTTGGGCTGGAAATCAGCATGAAGAAACCGGAAGTCCTCTACCAGCCCGCACCACAGGAAGAACACCATCACCCCCACATCAGCATAGGCAAATCTGTGCTTAAGTCCATTCAGCAGTTCACCTACCTGGGAAGCATCATCTCTTCAGACGCCAAGATTGACAAAGAGATAGATCACAGATTAGCAAAGGCATAGAGTGCTTTTGGAAGGCTTCACAGAAGAGTCTGGAGCAACAAGAACCTGAGGCAAAGTACCAAAATCAGTGTGTACAGAGCTATCATACTGTCTATCCTCCTCTATGGGTCTGAAACATGGGTCACCTATCGCCAACACCCACGACTCCTCGAACGCTTTCATCAGCGCTGTTTTCGCACAATCCTAAATGTACACTGGACTGACCATGTGACGAATGTTGCTGTCCTTGCGCAAGCAGGGATCACCAGCATTGAGGCCATGCTATTGAGAACACGCTGCGCTGGGCAGGGCACGTCTCTAGGATGGAGGACCAACGCCTCCCAAAGATACTACTCTATGGTGAACTCGCCACGGGTCAGCGCAAGAGAGGCGCCCCCAAAAAGAGATATAAGGACTCCCTGAAACAACATCTCAGGCTCGGCCAGATTGATCACCAACAATGGTCCACCCTGGCCTCACATCGGGAGGCATGGAGACGCACTATCCACAATGCTGCGGCCTCATTCGAGAAGACACGCCAAACGGGTCTCGAAGAGAAACGACAACGCAGAAAGAACCGCAACTTGGAAACAACATCACCCAAGGAGACTTTCTGCTGTGCTTTCTGCAACCGGACTTGCCTATCTCAGATTGACCTTTTTAGTCATCAACGTGCTTGTAAAAAGCGTGGGATGAGTCCTTCCGAAGAATCTTCGTTCGAGAAGTAGAAGCCCTGCTGACATATCCTTCGTCCCCATCCCCTTATACTAGCAATCCTTAAAGTCATTAAGTGGAAGTCAGAGGACGAAGCAATGGATACCATTTGAAACAGAGGAGGGAGGGAGGAATGCGAGAAGCAAATAGCCACTCCTAGGCCGATATCCAACTTGTTGTAGTTTCGCCAATTCCTGATGATCAGGTTTGTAAAACAATTGTCTGAGGCTGGAGTTCGCTCAGTGAAAAGCAATGGAGGGAGCCAAGTTCCAAAGGTGTTGTGCAAACACATACCAGTATCTGTCCTCAGAGAACCTATCCAGCGGGAGAAATCAATCAACTGTCTGCGTTGTTTGCCTTTTGACATTATCCAAACTGCCTGTGGCCTCCGGACCTCTCTGGCACAATGCTAGGAGGCTAGGCACCCTTCCTTGGGAACAATGGCAACTCTGCTCAACAGGATTTGGCTTTGAATAAACAGCCATTCTGAGAACAATTCTCCTTTAGGGCCAATTGATTTCATTTAATGTCTAGAATTAGTTTCTAAATATGTCGGGCTCTTTTGTGGATTTTGGGCCCATGCACCCATTCCTCCTTTGTTTACCTCTTTTCCAGAAAAAAGAACCACTGCAGAGTCCCAACTAGAGATGGGTTTTTTTCACACCACAGATGTTGATACCGTGTTAATTGCCACGACTCCATCCTATGAGTACCTGGGATTTCTGGCTTCATGTAGAGTGTAGGATTATCTGCTAGGGACTTTAATTCCCCATCAAACTACGTCTCCCATAATTCTGTAGGATAACGCTATAACTTAAGCTATTTTTAGGAATTCTTTAAGAAGGAAAGGAGGAGAACCATAGGACTATCTCAGGTGCATATACCCATGTGTATGTATGCACCCATCACTTTATGGCAATTTCATAAATTTTATAGGATTTTCTTAGGCATGGAATTACTCAGAGATACGAGGGTGGGTCAATAAGTCCATGACTTTTTGAATTTGAGGAGAAAATGGAAAAAAGTGAATTTTGTGTGCTCATTTTTTGCGGGGGAAAAACCCATCCCTCAAACCAAGGCTAAGCTTGATCAAAGTGTATAGAGCTCAAAGGAGACGACGTTGGGGAAAAAAAAGATTTTTTAAATCCAAAAAACCTGTGTTTCATTCAAAAAGTCACTTATTGACCCGCCCTTGTATACAGGCTTACATAAAATATATGTATATATTTAATTCATACATCCCCACACACACGCAGGTGCTCCGATGCAGTGGTGCACATGATTTGTACTCTAGGTTTGAAAGAATTCTTGTGCCTTTGGTACAGATCAAGAGTGAACACAAGTACAGAGATTCTCCCAAATATCTGCGCATGCACAGGGTAACATAAGCACTCCCTTTTCAGTGGAAATGAAACCAACCTGCTAGACAGAGGTTCCCATAACCAAGTGCCAGAGCAGCCTCTGAGCATCCAAGGAATGTTCCGGCTCTCACTTTGATCCGTGGGCTGAATGGGTGGTCATCTGAAGAAACCGACTCCGGCCTGGTGAAAAACAAAAACAAAAGAGGAAAGACGACTTGTGGCTGGAGGCGTAGCCATGGCAGGAGGAGGAATGTCACAGGGTCAGTCGTCTGAGTGGCCAGCGTGAACTGGTAATTCAAACACATTCCGACATCTGATCATTCCTGAGACTCCTCTGATAAAGACTTTTTTAAAAATCCAGATGGTTGAGAATATAAGGAGAGGAAAGGGAGAAGTGAGATGGGCAAAGGAAGGAGGGGTTGATCTTTCGTTCATTTTATTTAAATTAAGATCCCTTTATAGGACGTGTCGTGCAACTTTGCGTCTCAACATTGCAAGCACAGATCAAACGCGGCACCTCAGAGGCCGTTATTCAGACCTACTAATGCTGTACTTGAACTATGCAAGAGGCAGGCCCGGATTACCCATAAGGCCACCCTAGGCCATGGCCTAGGGCGGCAGCCATGGGTGGGTGGCAGATCCGGATCCCCCAAAATTGAAAAAATGGAAAAAAAATCTGATCTTCGGGCGCTTGCTTCTGCACCTGCGCACTGAAGGAAGGAGCGGCGCCCGCCAGCGTGAAGGAGAAGGAGCCGGGTGGAAGTCCCCCCCTAAGGCGTCTGACGTGGCTTCCCCCGCATCCTCCTCGCTCGCGCTGCCCCTCCTTCCTTCAGTGAAAGAAGGAGCGGTGCCCGCCCGCGTGAGGGAGGAGCCAGGGGGAAGCCACGTTAGATGCCCAAGGGCGGGACTTCCCCCGGCTCCTTCTCGCTCGCGCTGGCCCCACCCCTGCTAGCGCCCCCCGCAAGCATCCCACCCCCCTCAAGCACCCCCCCAGAGTGTGGCCTAGGGCGCCACAATATGTTAATCTGGGCCTGGCAAGAGGTTATGTTAAATTCAAAGATTGACAACTAGGATATTGCTACGTGACCAATTTTATATCGATGATAGATAGGACTTGGGTACTCCTGTGCGTCAATAGCAGGATGCCTCCTCTGCATGAAGATGGTCCCAGATTTAATTCTGATAGCAAAAAAACTTGCCCAAATTGCTGATACGTCCTGAGGATCCATCTCCAATAAACCACATAGTGGTGAATGCATTCAAAAAGTGTGCCGGGCATAGATTAGCTCCTTCCATAATAGAATAATAGTATAATTTAAAGATGCTTATGAGCACGCTATCAGAGAAGCGAAAAAACTGTACTATGCCTCTCTGATAGAGTCTGCCAGCTCACGCCCAGTACAATTGTTCAATATTATTTGGTCTCTGACGACGGTCCCTACCCTCCCAAACAGTAACGATTTGGCCCCATCAGCTGAGGTTTTTCAGAGCTTTTTTGCAGACAAGATCTCGCTACTCCGCCATGATCTCCCTGCCACAATTTATACAGTGAGTGAACTTGAGACTCCGTGGCCACTCGGCGGGCCTACCTTTGACCAGTTCCAGCTGCTGGATGTAGGGGCTGTCGACAAGATCATTGCTGCAGCTAGACCAACATGCTCCCTCGACCCGTGCCCCTCCTGGCTAGTTAGATCTTGCTGGGAGGGGTTACATGGACCTCTGTTGAAGATAGTAAATAGCTCCCTTGAGCAAGGAGTTTTTCCAGAGGGTTTTAAAGAGGCAATGGTAAGTCTACTGCTGAAGAAACTGGGTCTAGATGGCTCGGTTCCCTCCAATTACCGCCCAGTTTCGAATTTACCGTTTCTGGGCAAGGTGATTGAGAGGGCAGCAGTGGGACAGCTGCAGCGGTTCTTGGACAATACAGCCGGATTACATCCCTTCCAGTCCGGCTTCCGTATTGGGCACGGGACAGAGACTGTGCTAGTCTCCATCACAGATCAGCTCCGCTGCCAGTTGGACCAAGGTGGGTCAGCGCTGCTCGTGCAGGGCCGGCCTTTCCCATTAAGCCACCTACGCGGCCGCGTAAGGCGACGTCCCTGGAGAGAGGGGCGTCGGCACCTGGGAGGGGCGCCGCCCCGCCGCCCCGCCGCCGCAGCCAGCCAGCGGTGCGGAGGAACGGGGGAAGAGGGGACTCAGGGGGCCGGCTCCCCGACCCGAGGAGGAGCAGGAGGAGGGGGAGGCCACGAGGGCGGCCCCCACGGAGACTCCCCTGCAGCAGCAGTGCCCCCGGGGGGGCCTGGAGCCAGAGGCTCATCTTCCTCTTCCCCGCTGAATGAATGTAGGCGGGAAGGCAGGAGGGGGAGGGGCCACAGGGACGCCAAGGCCAGCCCCCTCGCCCCCCACGTGACGTCACCGTCGCCGCCTCTGCCGAGGGGGAAGGGGAGGAAGGCCTCGCCGGCCGAGCGCTGCAAGGACGCCCGGAAGGAGACACGCTGGAGGGAGGGAGCCCTGCGGAGGCGCGGCGGCCTCTTCCTCCTTCCCTCCCTCCGGCATCTCTCCTTCTGGGCATCCTTGCAGCGTGCGACCGGCGAGGCCTTCCTCCCCTTCCCCCTCGGCAGAGGCGGCGATGAAGTGACGTCAGGAAGATGCGCCTCTGGCTCCGGGCCCTCTCGGGGGCGCTGCTGCTGCTGCCGGGGAGTCTCCGTGGGGCCGCCCTCGTGGCCTCCCCCCTCCTCCTGCTCCTCCTCGGGTCCGGGCGCCCACCCCGTGAGTCCCTATTCCCCCGTTCCTCCGCGCCGGCACGCTTGGGAGCTAGTGCGCATGTGCAAATTTCCACGCATGCACGGGTGCAGTCGGGAGCCGTCGGCTGGGGGGGGCGCCAAAATAATGTTCACTTACCCCCCCCCCGGAGAGCTCGGACCGCCCCTGTGCTCGTGTTATTGGACCTCACAGCAGCATTTGATACAGTCGATCACGCATTATTGATCCACCGTTTAGCTGTGACGGGAGTGAGGGGGTCTGCCCTTAAATGGGTGGCCTCCTTTCTTCAAGATCTGGGACCACGGATGGAGAGGGGAGGGGTGTTCTCGGAAAGGGTCCCCCTTGATTGCGGGTTCCCTCAAGGGGCTAACCTCTCTCCTCTGTTATTTAACATCCGTATGCATCCACTGGCCCAACTGGTGCGTAGTTTTGGTCTGGAGTGTCATCAGTACCCTGATGACACCCAGCTGGTGCTGAGGGTGGAAGGCCGGCCGGACTCTGTATCCGATTATTTCCATCGGTGCCTGGAAGCTACGGGCCAGCAGGTTGAAGGTGAACTCATCGAAAATGGAGGTCCTGTGGCTGGGTCGTCCCGGGGAGGGGGGGGGAACCCTCCGGCTGATCTGCAGGCCTTTCGGAGGGCTTGTAAGACTAACCTCTTCCGACAGGCGTTTAACCTTTAGAGGCTGCTAATTCCATATCTGTTTAAATTGTTTTTATCATGTTTAAATTACTGCTTTGATTATGTTGTTTTATTCTTGTTAACCACCCTGAGTCTTTTGGGAAGGGTGGTATATAAATCAAAATAATAAAAAAAAATAATAATAAAGTTGGAAGAGACCATATGGGCCATCTAGTCTGGGGTGACCCCACTCAACACAGAGCGGGGTCATGTGTATCCGTACACCTGATATGTGACTACTGCTTGGCCTAGCCATAGAGCCTTGAGAAAGGAGCCTACACGTTGCCCGAAACGGTCTGAATGTGGCCGCGCTGGAATTAGCATTGCTGGCCGTCGGCTCTGCTATACACCAAGCCTATGTGTTGAGAGGAAGCCACACCACCTCCTCCCACACACGAGTCTTGGGGGAATTTTCCCTCAATAGGCATTGATGCCGTTCATTAGACTGCTACCTGTATGTTTGTGAATCCAACCCACCCGATTTGATATCCCACCATCCCCTTCCGTGTCTTGGTTCCCGGATTCCCACCTGAGGGCCGCCTTGACACGCCTGGTTTACTTTGCCAGAGGGGAAGAGAGTGTTGTGTTTTCTCAGAAGAAGACGCCACGGAGCGCCTGGGATTTCCCATTGGGGATTTCCCCTTGACGTCACCGCGCCTGTCCAGGCCTCCCCGCCCCCCACGTGCGCTGACGTTCACACATCATCCACTACGTCGACGACGCCCAGTGCGGGCGCCCACACACGTCATCAGGAAGCGCCGCCCGCCTTGCCGGACCGGCCTACGCCGAACCCGAGCAGCTCACGCCTTTCCACCACACTGGGAACGGAGCTCAGCACTACTAATATCTACTTGCAAGTACATTGGGGGCGGATTGGATGCGTCTTGCTTTCCTGTATTGTATCTATACTATCCATGTTATTTTGTGACTAGAACGTATTGATGCACTAATAGATATATTATTTTCTTACCTGTGGGGGTTGTGTTATTCCTTACATGCAATAGCATATACAGTCTAATACCATCTGGTATATACACACTGTTGTTTTGTGCCTACTGTGACCAGCCTGCTCGTTTACTTTGTATCCATCTAGTTCAACACACTGCCATACAGGAAAAACACAATCAAAGTACCCATGACAGATGGCCATCCAGCCTCTGTTTCAAAGCTTCCAAGGATGGAGCTTCCACCACACTCCAAGGCAAAGAGTTCCACTATTGAACAGCTCATATGGTCAGAAAGTCCTTCCTAATATGCAGGTGGATTCTCCTTTCCAGTAATTTGAATCCATATACTAATATGTCCCATAATTTGGAAGGACATGTTTAGGGGGAAGTGATCTGATACTAGATTGAGATTCTCCAGTACGCCTCCTCACAGTTTTCACTTGGGCCTTGGTTTTCAGTCCTATTGTATTGCGACTCCTTTGACCTGAAGGATAAATCAAAATCACCTGTTCACACGGTTCAACTGCAAAGTGCACACCTTGATTTATAGATTAGCAAGCCAGCGATCTAAAAAATGTGCCTTCTCGTCTTTCCCAAGAAGAATTCAGAAAGGGTCCTGCGAGAGCCATTGCTAATCCTCGCAGGGAAAGGCGATATTTGAAGAACTAGTTTGACAATTATTGTGAAACCGAGACTTTGGTGATAATCTCCTGTCTCCAATGTCAAGGTTGACATGTGTCCAAAAAGGCAAAGGCTACATGTTTCCAGTCAGCAAATATATTGCATGTTGCAATCACGAGCAAGAGATTTACACCAGAAAAGGAAGGATTATTCCCAGCAAGGCCAAAGTAGGGTGGTAATTCCTGGTTGTGTTCATGACATTTCTGTACTTCTGGTGAGTATCATAGGTTATCTTAGCTTAAACCAGTTATGTTTCACTCAGACAAAGTCATGGGGTGTTTCAGGGTTTCTTTTGTGCAGGTGAATCAGGTCTGATTTGAACCAGTCTACTGTCCTGATGGGCATCTTTTCCATGTACACATCTGTGCCGGGATGGGGGTGGGGGTGGATTGTGCCCTTGTTGCTGCAGTCGCCCTCCTAACTAGCCACAGAGCTCCATGCGAGCTCAGGGGCAGATTTAACAGTATGCAAAGTAAGCGGCTGCTTAGGGCGCCATGTGGTCAGGGGCGCATACAGCCGCCAAGTTCCGCGCATGTGCCATTGCTGCAGCGCGGCTCCAGGTGGTCGGAGTTGCAAATTGCACTCCACGAGGCCGAAGAGGAGGAACATTTTGCAGCCGGAGGCGGGAGGCTCCGTCCCGGCTCAAAATCCTCCTCCTCAGTCTCTGGTCTTGTAGAAGGTGCACATGCATGCGCACCCAGTGCACATGCGCAGAACTAGCTGGCTCTGCGCATGCGTACCCGGCGCACATGCGCACCCTCCATGAGGCGGGAGAGCGAGGGGGCGCCAAAATAATGTTTGCTTACCATTTTAAATTACTTTTGTCAGCTCCTGCAAGCTCCTGACCATTGCAGGAGCCCTTTGCTGACATCAGCTAAGGACATATTTATTTATTTATCATGTCAGAAGCAAATTGAGAATACAGTTATCTATTACATATAATAAAAGTCAGTGTTTGCGGGCGGTGGGCAGGTGGGCCGAGCGACGGGAGGAATATGTGCCAGCGTTTCAATTGGCTGCCACTCCGGGATTATTTGCATAAATGACACTGACTGGCTAGCCTCAGAACTCCAACCCTCTAAGGCAGTGTTTCCCAACCTTTTTTGAGCCGCGGCACACTTTTAACATTAAAAAAATCTGGGGGCACACCACCAACCAAAATGACACTGTAGCACAATAAAGAACGGGGATGGTGAGCTGCTGGGAGCAGCTGCTGGGAGTGCCGAAGCCAGGGGAGGAGCCAGGCCACACCATGCCCCGCCTCCTCCCCCTGGCTTCAGTTCTCCCACAGCTTCGCCAGCCTTGAGGGGGCAGTGCCAAGCCAGAATTGTGCTGGCTCTGCCACCGCTGTCTTGGCACTGCCCCATCAAGGCTGTAGAAGCTGTGAGGGAGCTTAAGCTGGGGAGGGGCGGATCCAGGCCATGCCATGCCCCCCCCCCGGCTTCAGTTCTCCCACAGCTTCACCAGCCGAGGGGCAAGCCAGCATTGTGCTGGCTCTGCCATCACTGGCTTGGCACTGCCCCCAAGGCTGGAGAAGCTGTGAGGGCGCAAGCTGGGGGGGGGGGCGGATCCAGGCCACGCCATGCCCTCCCCCCCGGCTTCAGTTCTCCCACAGCTTCACCAGCTTCGAGGGGGCAAGCCAGCATTGTGCTGGCTCTGCCATCACTGGCTTGGCACTGCCCCCTCAAGGCTGGAGAAGCTGTGAGGGCGCTTAAGCTGGGGGAGGGGGCGGAGCCAGGCCACGCCATGCCCCTCCCCCGGCTTCAGTTCTCCCACAGCTTCACCAGCTTCGAGGGGCAAGCCAGCATTGTGCTGGCTCTGCCACCGCTGGCTTGGCACTGCCCCCTCAAGGCTGGAGCAGCTGCTGGGAGTGCTGAAGCCGGGGGAGGGGGTGGAGCCAGACTGCATCATGCCCCTCCCCCCGGCTTCAGCTCTCTCACAGAGGAGGAGCATGAGCGGTGGACGGGCTTCAGTAGGCGGGGCTCCTCCGCGTGGCTTCAACAAGCAAGAGGCGAGAGTCATGGTGGGAGTCATGGCGGCTGGAGGCTGGCTGGGGAAAAGACCGAAGGAGGCGGCGCCCTGGCCCCTTCTTCTTTTTCTTCGTCGCCACTCGGCCCTTCCTCCTCCTCTCCCAAGCAGCAGGAGTCCGGCAGGAGGAGGGGGGAAGGAAGGGGGGCAGAGAGCTTTTCTCGCGACACACCTGATGATCGCTCACGGCACACTAGTGTGCCACGGCACACTGGTTGAGAAACACTGCTCTAAGGCACCAGACAGAGGAGATTGGTTGCCACTGAGGGAAAATTTGCATATCGGACTCTGCATGGCCAACATTCCAACATCCAAAATATCAAAGGTGCCAGAAAGTGCCGGCTCCCTTCCTCCTCCTCCGCTTCCTCCTTCCGCCGCCGAACTGGAACAGCGGGGGCGCCAGGGAGGGAGGGAGGAAGAGAGAGAAAGAGAGAGAGAGAAAGAAAGAGATAGAGAGAGAGAGAAAGAGAGAGAGACAGAGAGAGAGAGAGAGAGAGAGAGAGAGAGAGAGAGAAAGAGAGAGAGAGACACAGAGAGACACACAGAGAGAGAGAGAGGGAGAGAGAGAAGGAGGGAGAGAGAGAGAGAGAGGGAGGGAGGGAGGGAGGGAGGGAGGAGAGAGGGAGAGACATGGCACAGCAACGCATGCAGGGGTACAGCTAGTAATGTATAAAAAACACAAACAAAGTCAAGAACTTGACATTATACTAAATTTCCTTTGACCAGAAGCTGGCCACTTTGAGTGCCTCTGGTGTCGCTTTGAGAAGGTGTAGGACTCAGGTTGCATTGTAGTAGGTAGTCTGTGGTTTGCTCTTCTTCACACTCGCATGCAGTGGACTACACTTTGGAACCCCATTTCTTAAGAAGCTAAGGGCCTCACCACATGGAGGTCCCTGATGCCCAGCATGGGGCCACGCATCACCTGCATCACCCCAACCTCATCCCATGAAGGTAAGCATCACCTATTCAACACGGGAAGCCTCCTGTGTTGCTGGTGCTCCCTGTTACGACACTTTGGCTTCACTTGAGGCATGGAGCCCCACCAGAAGTAGATAGACATTACCTGAAGGGATCCAGTAGGTTTCGTGCCTCAAGTAAACCCGACTTCTGCCCCAGATCGACTGTGGATTTACCAGCCTATGTAGACTTATCCCAAATATCCACGGAGGCAACCATTTATTGGTATGGGGATAGGGGAGGTCCTGTGTGCCACTACAGAACTAAATTTGCACCCCCAAATTTGAACTTTATTGTGTGTGAAAAAATACTGCAGGAATTAAGAGTTCTGAAAATCATTTTGAAGTCTGCTATTATCCTAAATCCTATTATTACTTTTGACTTTAGCACTTGGGTGGGAGAGTGCCAGGGAATAGTAGGTGCTATAAACTGTATTTCCAAAGAAAACCAGCCCTGAGTATTCCTTACCTAGGAAACGCCTATGAAATTCATAGAGCTGTCATATGTCAACAGGCAACTTAAAGGCACATACACACACAGATAGATACCAATTAAACCAATAGTATTTCCCTATGTGTTGACCTTCTATTCCAGGGCTGTCCAACTTCTGGCGGGTCCAGGGCCGAATAAGAGGTCACTGATGACCTGCGGGGCCTCTCGGCCCCCGCCCCAGGCCCTGCCCCTCCTAAAGCCGCCGAAAAGGAGGAGTAGGCGGCGCCAAGAGCAGCGTGTCACAGGCCTGGCGTGACGCGCTGCTCTTGGCACCGCCTACTCCTCCTTTTCGGCACCCCCCTTCCTAGGCCGGGGAGCCACCGAAAGGAGGAGTAGGCGGTGCCAAGAGCACCTTCTACTCAATAGTTGAGTCAGCGGCTCTACTCTACTTAGGACTAACAAAATACTAGCCATCATGGACAATGCATTATTATCCAGAGAAATTGCATATTTAGTAGGCCGTCATATCCAACACATATATATATATGCTATCGTACTGATGGTAGCTTGTTCAACTTAAGCCGTCTGAGGGTTTGCACTAAGACTCTAAACTATCTAGCCTATGAGCTGCTTTTTGCCGACGATGCTGCCCTTGTCGCCCATTCAGAAGCAGCCCTGCAGCGCCTCACATCCTGCTTTGCAACCGCTGCAGAGCTGTTTGGGCTGGAAGTCAGCCTGAAGGAAACAGATGTCCTCTACCAGCCTGCACCACAGGAAGAACACCATCATCCCCACGTCAGCATACACAAATCTTAAGTCCGTTCAGCAGTTCACCTACCTGGGAAGCATAATCTCTTCAAACACCAAGATTGATAAAGAGATAGATCACAGATTAGCAAAGGCATAGAATGCATTTGGAAAGCTTCACAAAAGAGTCTGGAGTAACAAGCACCTGAGACAAAGCACCAAAATCAGTGTGTACAGAGCTATCGTACTATTTTCCCCTATGGGTCTGAAACATGGGTCACCTATCGCCAACACCTACGACTCCTCGAACGCTTTCATCAGCGCTGTCTTCGCACAATCCTAAATATACACTGGAATGACTATGTGATGAATGTTGCTGTCCTTGAGCAAGCAGGGATCAGCAGCATTGAGGCCATGCTATTGAGAACACAGCTGTGCTGGGCAGGGCACATCTCTAGGATGGAGGACCACTGCCTCTCAAAGATACTACTCTATGGAAAACTCACCACGGGTCAGCGCAAGAGAGGCGCCCCCAAAAAGAGATATAAGGACTCCCTGAAACAACATCTCAGGCTCGGCCAGATTGATCACTAACAATGGTCCACCCTGGCCTCACATCGGGAAGCATGGAGACGCACTATCCACAATGCTGCAGCCTCTTTCGAGAAGACACGCCGAACGGGTCTCGAAGAGAAACGACAACGCAGAAAGAACCGCAACTTGGAAACAACCTCACCCAAGGAGACTTTCTGCTGTGCTTTCTGCAACCAAACTTGCCTATCTCAGATTGGCCTTTTTAGTCATCAACGCGCTTGTAAAAAGCGTGGAATGAGTCCTTCCTAAGAATCTTTGTTTGCGAAGTAAATGCCAAGATATCCAACTTACTTACTAAATCAAAGATTGATATGGAAAATCACTGAGGAAGAAGACAGGGTGACTTTAACAGTATATTATATTATAATGGTAAAATCAACTCCAGTTGTCACCCTTCTGGTAAACTCTGCCCCATCCCAACCATCTTTCCAGTTCTTTATCACAGTGTTTAGGCTCCTTCAAAGCCTTCCAGTAGTAATGCCTCCAACTTGTTAGCTATAAACCCAAACAGTCCTTATTTTATCTGCATGCCTCCCCAAACAAGTGTGTCTGGAATTCATGTTACCAAGGTTAATGGCCTGAGAGAAAACAAAAAGGTAAAGAGAAAAATTTACTAGATTACATTCGGAGAGATGATTAATCAAATCAAAGAAAACAAGTGAAGGCCTGCAAAAAAAAACCCTGCATCAGCAGCAAGGTGTGGGGCAGAGGAAAAGAGGAGAAGTGAGTGGTTTTTGTTGTTTCCCTCCCCTAATTCCATTAAGTTGCCTTCTTTAATACATACACACACATGAACACAGATTCAGATAAATATGAACACAGATAAAGGAAGAAGCACGTAGTATTGAAATTTAATGTGTGTCAAGTTTATTTCTTCTAATACACTGCTTTCAATGTCCTGACTTGAAATAGGGGAGTGCATTCCACATAGCAGTGTTTCCCAACCTTTTTAAAGCCGCGGCACATTTATTACATTGACAAAATCCTGGGGCACACCACCAACCAAAATGACACAAAATGACACTCTAACACAGTGATACATATAGTTAATATGTTTTTAAATGTATTTATACCTTCAATGTGAAACCTGGGCCTGTTTAGATGAACACAACATAGATATCCTGGCAGGAATGGCAGAAAGACACAAACTTCCCACACAGAACTCCCATAACCAAGAGAAAATGCTATAAGAGTTTGGTGGGCATTGACCTTGAGATTTGGAGTTGTAGTTCACCTATATCCAGAGATCACTGTGGACGCAAACAATGTTGGATCAGGACCAAACTTGGCATGAATACTCAATATGCCCAAATGTGAACACAGATGGAGTTTGGGGAAAATAGACCTTGACATTTAGGAGTTACAGTTTCTGGGATTTATAGTTAACACACAATCAAAGAGCATCCTGAACTCTTGCAACAATAGAATTGAACCAAACTTGGCATATTGAACTCTCATTACCAACAGAAAGTACTGAAAGGGTTTGCTTGGAAATTGACCTTGAGTTTGGAAGTTGTAGTTCACCTACACCCAGAGAGCAGTGTGGACTCAAACCATGTTATGTTATGTTGTTGTTTGTTTTCTATCCAGAACCACAATGTTGGAAGGAGGCTCACCACTTTAAGGTCCCTAAAACGGGCATGGGAAACCTTCGGCCCTCTGGGTGCTTGGACTCCCTCCCACCATTCCTCACAGCCTGAGGCCCTTTCCTGCTTAAGTGGCTGAGGGGGAAGGAAAAGGGCCTGAGGCTGCTAGGAATGGCGGGAGTTGGAGTCCAAAACACCTTGAAGGTCCAAGTTTGACCCAAAGCCACCTTTCGACAGGGACTTCTTCCTGCCCCCTCCCCTGAGGGGGCGCTCTTTCTTCCCCCTCCTGCCGAACACTGACTTTTTCTTCTACACTGCCGCTTCTGCCGCCATTTTGATCCGAGGGGGCAGCGTGAGCGTGTTCAGGAGGGGAAGGAGGAGGGAGGAAGACATGGCCCATGCGGGCGTTACTGCGCAGACTCGCCCCAAAGCAAAGCGAGACAAAGTGAGCAGAGCGAGGCTGGGAAGAAGGGAGACCGAGTGGAGAAGAAAAAGTGTTTGCATTTTATATACTACTCTCTCTTTTGGATTTGCCCTTTCCCCTTTTTAGATGCTTTCTTTAATACACAATATTTTATTGGATTACTGGACTCTGTTGTGGTGTTGGATGAAAAGGTGTTCCAGTGCCAGAGTGCAACACATTTCTGTGATATATGTAGTCTCCTTTACACACCCATTTTCTGATGCACCCAGCTTTGATATTGGGGAGCGGGGGGGAGAGAACTAGGTGCAGACAGGGCAAAAAGCAGACCTACCTAAATTGTCCATGTATTATTGGGCAGGCAAGAATACTTTAAGACAGGTTATTTGTGTTTCACCAGAACTGAGTGCCTGTGTGACATACCATAGAGATTACGAGGAAACAGATAAGCTTAACAGGAGTATTAGAGACCATTCTAAAAACAAAAGGGATTTGTTTAAATATTTCCTAGGGACAGACACCATGACTGCTGTGCTTCACATTTTTATGCTACAAGCCTATACAGCAGGCATGGGAAAAATTCACCCCTCCAGGTGTTTTGGACCTCAACTACCAGAAATGCCAGCCGCCTTATTGGCTGTTAGGAATTGTGGGAGTTGAGGTCCAAAACATATGGAGAGCTGAAGTTTGTCCATGCCTTCTATATCTCTCTGGGCATTACTTCGCGAATGAAGATTGTTAGGAAGGACTCATCCCATGCTTTTTACAAGCACGTTGATGACTAAAAAGGCCAATCTGAGATAGGCAAGTTCGGTTGCAGAAAGCACAGCAGAAAGTCTCCTTGGGTGATGCTGTTTCCAAGTTGCGGTTCTTTCTGCGTTGTCGTTTCTCTTCGAGACCCGTTCGGTGTGTCTTCTCGAAAGAGGCCGCAGCATTGTGGATAGTGCGTCTCCATGCCTCCCGATGTGAGGCCAGGGTGGACCATTGTTGGTGATCAATCTGGCCGAGCCTGAGATGTTGTTTCAGGGAGTCCTTATATCTCTTTTGGGAGCGCCTCTCTTGCGCTGACCCGTGGTGAGTTCACCATAGAGTAGTATCTTTGGGAGGCGGTGGTCCTCCATCCTAGAGACGTGCCCTGCCCAGCGCAGCTGTGTTCTCAATAGCATGGCCTCAATGCTGGTGATCCCTGCTTGCTCAAGGACAGCAACATTCGTCACATAGTCAGTCCAGTGTATATTTAGGATTGTGCGAAGACAGCGCTGATGAAAGCGTTCGAGGAGTCGTAGGTGTTGGCGATAGGTGACCCACGTTTCAGACCCATAAAGAAGAATAGACAGTATGATAGCTCTGTACACACTGATTTCGGTGCTTTGCCTCAGGTGCTTGTTGGTCCAGACCCTTCTGTGAAGCCTTCCGAATGCACTATATGCCTTTGCTAATCTGTGATCTATCTCTTTATCAATCTTGGCGTCTGAAGAGATTATGCTTCCCAGGTAGGTGAACTGCTGGATGGACTTAAGCACAGATTTGCCTATGCTGACGTGGGGGTGATAGTGTTCTTCCTGTGGTGCAGGCTGGTAGAGGACTTCCGTTTTCTTCAGGCTGACTTCCAGCCCAAACAACTCTGCAGCTGTTGCAAAGCAGGATGTGAGGTGCTGCAGGGCTGTTTCTGAATGGGCGACAAGGGCAGCAGCATCAGCAAAAAGCAGCTCACGGACTAGATAGTTAGTGCGAGCCCTCAGACGGCTTAAGTTGAACAAGCTACCATGAGTACGATAGCGTATATATATGACGTCTTCTTTGTGGTCTGCTGTCGCCCTTTGGAGCATCATGCTGAAGAAGATTGTAAATAGGGTTGGTGCAAGAACACAACCTTGTTTCACTCCGTTAGTTATGAGAAAGGGCTCCGAGAGAGCATCGCCGTATCTGACTTGACCGCGCTGGCCCTTATGTAACAGGATAATCATTTTGAGGAAAAATACTTATTTTGTGTATTATATTAAGTCGTTTTTGTTCAATCCATATAAAATTGTAATATTTCAGTGGGGATTATTCTGAAGTGTGTGGTCCAAGGATTGAAGCCTCATAATTACCTAATTCTGGCTTGGTTTTGCTCATTGTAAAGACGTGGTTTTGAAGCACAGCGGCCGTATATAGGACTGCTACAAACTAAGCTGGTCAGAACTTGCCATTTTTACTGCTGGAGTGGAAGCTCTGCCAAGTTGTGACATGCAGGCAACAAAACAGCAGCTAAGATTAATACTTGGGTCCCTTTATGAAACGAGGAGTAGAACAGCAAAACACATACTTCCAGCCAATTTCCCTGGAGAATGAGATAAGACTGAAGCAGAACAAGACCTGTACGAGGTGAATCCACCTTTGTTATCATGATCCTCCAAAATGTACAAAGTGATTAGTTGACTGGATAGTATTGGGTTTGCAAGCATGGCTGTCGCCATCTAAGAGTCACGAAGGTACGCTTCACTTCAGGCAGGAATTAGCAAGATCAAATCGTCTGGTTCACATGGTTTTTCTCGGGGTCAGAGAGAAGAACAGGATCATTCGGTTACATTTGCTGCTTGCCGATTTCTTCCAGTTCGTGCGCTGCGGACGTAACTAGAGAAGGAGAGAGGGAATAGGAGGCAAAACCCCATTAATGGAGAAGGTGGTTTCTCTCATCTACACTGAGGCATCATATCTTGCTGGTTGGTTTTATTTATTTATTTATTTATTATTATTATTATTTATTTCGACTTATATACCACCCTCCCCGAAAAGGCTCAGGGTGGTTCACAGTAATGAATGTGCTTGGACGACTTTTTGCAGAGAGTTGCAGGGGCTTCCCCTTCCCAGAAGCCCCTGGGGTGGCGGGAATGTTTCCCGCCACCAAATGTCGGCCAGCCAATGACGGGGCTGGCCCCGCCCCGTCCCCTCTTTGGCTGGCCTGCACTTCTATACACGACAAAGTAATCACTATTGCAACTTCTATACACACTGCTAAACCACAATGTTTAAAGGGGCAGTGTCAAAGGAATACCAAGACATAGCATATATAGGTTAAAACCACTATATTGTATGGCAGTATATGCTCAATAGCAGAACAATATTACAAACAGTACAATGTAATGCAAATAATCAATCATGTGATTAATACACAGTATGAGCATGAATCACAAGCCCATATACATAGTTGGGCGAAGGAGTATTCCACTTGGCACTGAGTAACCCTTAGTGAAGTCCTGGGTGTAGTGACCCATGGACCTACGACTGAGTCAATAGGGGAACCTTGGTAGGTGGCAGAGCTGGTGGCTGCTATGGTGGGCAGGCGCCAACGACTGGAGGTAAGCTGACGACGCCAAGATGGCCGTTTCGCGTAACCGCTTCCTCAGGGCGCTGATCACTTCTGGCTGATTGCAGCCCGGGAGATAACTCACAAGAGCGATCTGTATTGAAACGCGGAAACGCGAAATCTCTCGTTTCGACTTTGAGTCTAACTACAATACTGGGGAGGAGCAGTCAGAAGTGGTCAGCGCCCTGAGGTGCCCCGTTGGCGCCTGCCCACCATAGCAGCCACCAGCTCTGCCACCTACCAAGGTTCCCCTATTGACTCAGTCGTAGGTCCATGGGTCACTACACCCAGGACTTCACTAAGGGTTACTCAGTGCCAAGTGGAATACTCCTTCGCCCAACTATGTATATGGGCTTGTGATTCATGCTCATACTGTGTATTAATCACATGATTGATTATTTGCATTACATTGTACTGTTTGTAATATTGTTCTGCTATTGAGCATATACTGCCATACAATATAGTGGTTTTTACCTATATATGCTATATCTTGGTATTCCTTTGACACTGCCCCTTTAAACATTGTGGCCTGCACTTCTGCCTGGGCAGCCTATTTAAGGCCGCCCGGGGCTGCCCAGGCTGCACGTGGGGGCCAGCGCTGTTTTTTCCTCCCACCCTCCCTACTTATTGCATTGCTTGTTGGTGTCCATTTTGTTCATTCTTCATGTCATTGTTGCACTGTTCGTGGTTATGCGTTATTATGTTCTTTGTCACAACTTCGTGTTTGGCGTGTGGCATGGCCCCTGGATCAGGCTAGCTTATCGCCCCTTGGTTGTAAGGGGGATAAAGCCCAGGCCCCCTGGGGTGCCGAGTTTCCATGGACAGGCATTGGGCCGCTCGTACCCCAGGCTTGCATACGCCTTTGGACATTCGAGGGGGCTGTTCGACCCTGATCCAGGACCCTTGCGTGGCCGCCAACCCTTTGTTCCTGTTTTCAATAAATGAGTTGTGGCCATTTTCATCCAATGACTTGTGTCTGTATTTTTGTCCTTGGCGCGAGGTGTGTCACCCTTGCACACGCATAATAAAAACAGATTAAGACCAGAGTAGGGGTTACAGCTTAAAGATTGAACGCCTGATGGAACAGGTTGGTCTTACAGGCCCTCCGAAAAGCCTGGAGATCAGTCATTGCTCGTGCCTCCTCCGGGAGGGCGTTCCAAAGGGTAGGCGCTGCTACAGAAAAAGTGCGCTGTCGCGTCGATGACAAGCAGCAGATCTTAAGTGATGGAACCTCTAGTAGGTTTTAGTCCATGGACCGTAGTGGTCTCTGGGGGACATGCAGGGAAAGGCGGTCCTTCAGGTACACTGGCCCCAGACCATGCAAGGCCTTAAAGGTCAGCACCAGCACTTTGAAGGCAATCCGG
The DNA here is from genome assembly GCA_030556195.1 of Anolis apletophallus. NCBI lineage: Eukaryota > Metazoa > Chordata > Lepidosauria > Squamata > Anolidae > Anolis > Anolis apletophallus. The sequence continues at coordinate 156,917,816 of JARBWK010000006.1, read as the reverse complement.
TGCTCGATAGGGAGCCAGTGCAAGCGCTGTAGGACTGGTGTGATGTGGCACGATAGTGTCACTGCAGCCAGCAGTCGAGCCGCAGCATTTTGCACCATCTTCAGTTTCTGGATTACCAACAAAGGAAGGCCAATGTGAAGGGCGTTACAGTAGTCCAGTCTCGAGATGACTGTGGCCTGGATTACCGTGGCCAGGTCGTCACTGGAAAGGTAGGGCGCCAGCCACCTTGCCTGGTGCAGGTGGAAAAACGCTGCTCTGCTCACGGTGGAGACCTGAGCCTCCATCGTCAGCAGAGGGTCCAGTTGGACCCCCAGGCTTTTAACCAGAGGCGACGGGCTAACCACCTCACCATCCATTATTGGCAGCCGGGAGGCCCCCCCCCCCCCGGGGCGACCCAGCCACAGGACCTCCGTCTTTGACGGGTTCACCATCAACCTGCTGGGCCGTGGCCACCCAGTCACGGCCTCAAGGCACTGATGGAAATAATCGGGTACAGAGTCCGGCCGGCCTTCCATCCTCAGCACCAGCTGCGTGTCATTTGAGCAGAATCTAGGCTCAAAACAGCATGCATTCACCATCCAGCTTCTTTATCATGGTCATGACCAACCCCAAGTTCCTTGCAAATGTGCATCTGAAGTATGTTACCTTTATCCTCACCAAGACACATCTGTGAAATGTCAGAAGGCCTGATTTTCAGCTTGTTTGAGAAACGAATCTCTTCAGCCTTGTGAAAATTTGTGAAATGAGAGAACTCACTAGATACCAGTAGGAGTATCTCGAGTCCTCTCATTCATGCCCACACACATGCTGCAGATCAGGGCTGTCCAACTTCTACGGGCCCAAGGGCTGGAATTCCGGTCACTGATCACCTGGGGGGCCGAAGGGTCTGCCTCCGCCCCCGGCTCCGCCCCTCCCCGGCTCCGCCCCCTCCCCGGCTCCAATTTACTTACAATTGATCTTGAGTTGTGGAGTTGTAGTTCACCTCCATCCAGAGAGCACTGTTGACTCAAATAATGATGGATCTGGACCAAACTTGGCATGAATGCTCAATATACCCAAATGGGAACACTGGTGGATTTGGGGGAATGTTTCCTAATACCTTTGAGTTATTTGAGTCCACACTCAAATTGGGACACACCAAAAAAAAACCAAACACCTCAATGCCGTCGCAGGGCTTGATGGGGCCTCCTTTCCCAGAGGCGGGTGGAGGAGGCCCAAAGAGCTCCCTCCCTCCCTGAAGGGAAAACAAGCCGCGGGGGCAGGCGCAAGGAAGCCACGTTGCGTCCTGCACACGGGGAAGGCAGCACAACAAGGGGAGGGGCGCGGAGGAGGGGAAGGAAGCATCGCCAAGGAAACCGCCGCTGAGGGACCCCCCCCCCCCTCACCCAACGTCCCACTGTTTTTATTGATTGATTTGAGCCAGGCCCTTCCTTACCCATACTGAGGGAGCCCCGCCACAGGGAAGCGCCAACGCCGCCACCATCCCGAAGAGCCCGCTGGAGCCGAGGCCAAGCTCAGGCCGGGCGGCGGCTCTCCCCATCGGCAGGGCGGGAAGCGAGGGCCCTCCACAGGAAGAGGACGGAGCCAGGAGGGGCTTTCTCTGCCTCACTCCCCTCCTCCCTCTCTCTGAGGGAATGGGGGCTGGCCTGGAAGCAGTCACGAGGGAGGAGGAGGCGTGCCCAGGCCGGCCGCAAATCCCGCGGGACCGAGATTTCGGCAGCTATCGCGAAACTACGCAGCCACAGACGGGATTTCGACCTCCCTCGAAATCCCGTCTGTGGCTGCCGTAGTTTCGCGATGCTTGCCTAAACCCGGAAGTAGGGTTTTTTTGTGTATTTTATTAAAACAAGTTAGGGGGCCAGAGGGAAGAGGCTCGGGGGCCGTGTACGGCCCCAGGGCCGCCTGTTGGACAGCCCTGCTGCAGATCATGAGCTCATTGTGAGTAGCAAACAATTTCATAACTGAAATATTTTTGTGATTTGAAATTGCTTGTTTGTTTGCTAATGGATATGAGGATGAGTGTTGTTTATATGGCGCATCAAGGTCAAGTTCTGGGGGCAAAATTATAGATTTTGATATGACTCATTGTAATGAGGTCACTATGTGTATTGAGGATTTTATCTTTATTTTATGGTTAAATGTGTGGTTTGTATTGTTGCATTTGTATTGTGTTAGATGATTGAATGTTGGACAGACCACAGGGGGTTAACGGGGAATATTACAGTACACAGCCTCTGAGAAGTTCCGTTGGTATAGCAACAGGAGGCGGAGCCTAACACTAGCTTTAGAATGTCCAGGTTTGAAATTCTTCAGTTAGTCAGGAGCGGTTAGACTACCTGGTGGCAGTTTGAGAAGCTGCTGTTGTCTTTTCTGAGGAAAACAGAAAAGACTGTGTTTTGATACTGCAGAAAGGCAGTTCGGTTTAGAAAGCCTATAGGAACCGCTGTTTGTAGGTTAGGCTGGAAAGATAACCTAGAAGATAGATAGAAAGCCTATTTGGGCAGAATATCTATAATATTATTGAGTCAGTGTTTGAAGAGATACAGTCAAAGGTTGTGTTTGGAAACTTAGTAACCTTAAGACCTGTGCCTCTAAGGAGATATTGTAACCACCTAAGCTCTGTGTACTTTGAAACCTCCATGCTTGGAACCTTGTTAACCAATAAACATTTAAAGTTCTTTATTCATAAATCTCTCTCTGTGAACTCTTTTTGGTGCAAGATTAAGAAACATCGGGTGGTCACATAACTTGGTGGAAGCGATTGGTAAGTGAGTAATTGGTCAAGGATTACTCACTGGTGACAAAGGTTATAAAGGAAGGAGGCTTCCCATAAATAGGTGGGATAGCCGGCCCTGCCACAGTTCTACACAGTTAGATTGAAGAAAAAGATATTCACATAAACTGGTGGCAAAAGATTCCTCACATAAATTTGTGGCAACAACCCTGTCACAGTTTTGAGTTCCAATCATTACATAAATTGACGCTAGTTGTAATCGGCATTGTTACACTCATGGATAACTTGAGAGTTATTCTGTGGGAAGGGGCAAGCACCAGTATCTCCTCAGGGGGCCAGTCACTACCACCATTTCCCCATTCAGTCATTCAAAAAAACCAGAGGCATCACCTTCACAGAGAGAGTAGTGAGAGCTGGTAGTACTTCTTTTGGGTAGTCTCAGAATGAATTAAGCTCTGCCTTTGCCAATCACACTCAGCAACTGGAAATGAGAAAACAAGAAGCTTGTATGTAAAGTTTGAATCAGGCTTCAGGGCTTGTGACAGCCTTGTTGAGTCAAGGTTCAGGCATTGTTTTGTGATTTATTAAGGTAATTTAGGTTAATGTTTCACATCATAGTATTTATTTTAGTTTGAAAACTGGGTGTGTGGGAAGACAGGCAGCCGGAGGCCCTGCGTCAACCTTTCAGTATTATACTGTATTTCACCAACATTTTTCTGGTTTCTGATGCCTCGTTCTCCAAGTCACTTTTTAGATCTCACCATTTGTCTTTCCAAAATAGCTGAGATTTTCCCCACATATGGCACTATCCCATATACGTACAATATACCATTTATTGGGTGAGGGTTAGAATCCATATTGGCTGAAATCCTTTTGATAGAGTAGATCCATTGAGCTGAATGGTGAGTCAACACATAAGTAAATCCCATCGATTCAATAGATTGCGATTAACAATAGGAATTGAGCTATTGTGTAGGACTCTTAGATATGAACAGTGGTTAAAGTATGAATAGTTAGGACTTATAATAACGTAGTTGAGAGTTGATGCAGGAGAGTAGGCTCGAGTCCCTGATCAGCTATGGACACCAAGTGGGTGACTTTGGGCAAGTCACGCACATTTAGCCTCATAGGAAGGCAAAGGCAAACCCATTCTAAACAAATCTTGCACACACACAAAAGACACATTTAGACATCCAATCCATCATACGGAGTATTTCCTATAACATAACCTCACTCAAGGTGACCTTGAGTGAGGTTATGTTATAGGAAATACTCCGTATGATGGATTGGACATCTAAATTTGATTATTTTATGCCTTGAAAAAACCATTGTGAAACGGCTCTTTGGCTGCTATTGTAGCACCTGCATGCCGTCGGCTTTTCCGATAATCCGCATTCGCACCGGAGACGTCACATTTGCGATCTCTACGTCCTTGGAATTTTTCCCACACGGATTGATGTTGACTCTGCCATATTTGGCGACTTTGTAGACTGCTACTATTAGATTCACCCTGCGGAACCCATCTGGAATCCACCTTGGATACAACAGACTTACCTTGGATATAAAAGACTTACCACTCCACTTTGTGAACTTTTGGACCACGGCTCCCACATACGGCTTTCGCCATTCTATGAACTTTAGGACTTCTGGGATTTATTATCTCTAGCCTATTTTATACCACAGTGGGGTCCATCTTGACACGTATGTATGTTTAGCGGTTTTCTATTCTTAATACATGTGATATTATATGTTAGCAGTCTACTTGTGATATTTCCTAGCACCTGTGTTGCTTCTCTTTAGACTTCAGCCTGCTCATTGTTGTTTACTGATACAGAAATTTGCCATCCAGTAGTCTCCATCTGCTCTCCCACAAAAAAACATCTCTATAAATAATAAAGCGGAATGTTTGTATGTATGTATGTATGTATGTTTGTATGTGGCAGCGTTCTGATTGGCTCCCGGCCTCTACATTCTGGCAACATAATTGGTTGCCAGTGAGGGAGTATTTGCATAACGCCTCTAATTGGCCAGCCAACACGAACATTCCGACACTCTAAACTGCCAGAGGGGGAGAAGGTAAAGGCCCGAGACAGTCACCAACACGAACATTCCGACACTCTAAAGTGGCAGAGGGGGTAAGGAAAAAGCCTGAGGCAGTCAGGCATGGTGGAAGTTTAAGGCCAAAACACTTTGCGATCCCTTTGCGACCCCAAACAATGAGAGAACAAGACCAAACTTGGCACACAGAACCCTCAAGACCCACTCTACGTCCTGGTGCAGTCTGAGGGAGGATTGACCATGGATGATGGGACTTGCGGTACTTTAACTCACTTGCTTAGAGCACTGTGGCCCACACCATAGAAGGAGCAGGACCACACTTGGCACACAGATGCCCACTGGCCCACTTTACAACCTGGTGCGGTTTAGGGCAGGATGGGCCACAAATGATGGGATTTGCAGTACCTTCACCCCATTCATTTCCCACAGAACATTGAAGCCCCTACAAATTACAGACCAGGCCCAAACTTGGCACACAGAGTACCCATGACCTGTACTCCTGCTGCATCCTGCATGACCTGTACATCCTGCTACAGTTTTCACTGGGGCAGACCACAGATGATGGGACTTGAAGTACCTTTGCTCACTTTCTGAGACCACTGCGACCCTCATCCAATTACCAAAAAAGAACAAACTAGGCACACAGAGCCCACATGACCCATTCTACATCCTGGTGCCGTTTTGAATAGGATGAACCATGGATGATGGGCCTTGAAGTACCTCCACTCACTTCCCTAGACCACTCCAACCCTCATCCAATGACTGAACCAGACTAAACTTGGCACACATAACCGCTATGACCCCCCTTTCTGTCCTGGTGAGGTTTGGGGGAGGACAGACAACGGATTATGTGATTTGTAGTACTTTCACACCCTTCGGTTCCCACAAACCTCTGTGGCCCCCAACAAAGACTGATAAAGATCAAACTTACCACACAGAGCTCCCATGACCCACTCTACACCCTACTGCAGTTTGGAGGAGGGCAGACCATGGATGATGGGACTTGAAGTACCTCCAATCACTTCCCGAGACTGCTGTAACCCTCATCCACTGACTGATCAAGACCAAACTTGGCACACAGAGCCACCATGACCCACACCACATCCTGCTTCAGTTTGGAAGACATTGGACCAGAGATGATGGGACTTGAATTACCTTCACTTCCTGAGACCACTGCGAGTCAAATAAACAACTGATAAGGACCAACCTTGGCACACAATGCCTTTCTCAATTAACCCGGGCAGGGCCGGATCCCCAAGCTAGTATTTAATAAACCTCACAAGACCAGTCACTCTCATTGCAATGGTGTAGTAACGGTGAGGCCATGGACCATATTTTAGTTCTTGTGGACCACTGGTGGTCCATAGACCACAGGTTGGGAACCGTTGGTGCAGTGGATCAAGTGAAGAACTATGACTGGTTGAATCGCTGCATGACTACAGAAACCCACCAGATGATCTTGGGTAAATCACATTTTCTCAGCCTCAGATGAAGGCAGAGGGAAACAAATCCTGCCAAAGTTTACTTTAAGGTTGCCATAAATTAGATATATCTTGAAGGCACACAGTCTCAATGAACTCCCATGATATATACTGTGACTCACTCCAGAAAAGAATTGCATAAAATTGGGTGGCAAGGGTTGCCAACCATACCCCAGGCCAAAGCAGTTGAAAGTCATGAGAACTGGTTAAAAGGATACGAAAAGGAACTGGGAGATAATGGAAGCCCTGCTTGACAGGTAATAACAAGGGCTGCAAAGTGACACATCAGATTCTGCCCTTAATCCATGTCAGCCCTTGCCCCTTGCTGAGAGGCATGGATCGTGGGAGAATTGTTGTTTGCAGAAGGCATGTAATTGAGTGCTCACTGCTTTATCAGAAACGTTCTTACTGGTTTTAATTAAACATGATAAGAGCAGAGGAAAACGCAAACACTTCTAGCCAATATGTCTGCTAATCGAGGGGGGGAAAACAAATCAAATAACATTGTGGCAAAGCAGTCATATTCAAACATATGCCATTTTTATACACTTTGCAGACCTGCTGTAGGCTTCGTGATGATTGGAAAGAATGCTGAAGCCAGCTGAAACAGGAGCCAATCGTGAAGCCGCGCCGCTTTTGTCCTGGCGAATGGGAAGCGAGGGACAGGAATGTGTTCAAAACAAAGAGCAGCTGGAGTTTTCTTGATTAGATCATGTCCAATTAGGGTCCCCATATGTCCCGTATTATACGGGACGTCCCGTATTTTGACCCTTTTTTGGGTGTCCCATATTTACCGCTGCTGTCCCTTATTTTTCGCATGCACCCTCGGCTGTAGCTGACCTCTCCAAAATGGCCGAGGTGGGCTTTCAACTTAAGGAGGTAACCCCGCCTCTGTTTGGTGTCATGCCGCGTCATGATTGGCAGAGGGAGCTCATCCTCCGGCGAGGATTGGCTGCTATGGGTGAACCGCGGCATGTGGTGGAAGCGGGAGGAGCGGCGGGGCAGGTCGAGCGGCAGGGCCCTGATTGGTGAGGAGAGGCGGCCTGGCCGGGGATGTGGAGAGCTGGGATGGCTGCCGGCGAGGGCCTGGGAGCCACGCTCAGGACGGTCCGGGAGCAAGTGCAGCAGGCGGTGGCGAGGAAGCCTCAGGTGCCCGGGAGGGGGCCGGGGAAAGGCCGGGGCTTGGCCTGGAAGGGGAGGCCGTGCCTGGCAATGCAACCACACAGCTCCACTGAAGAGCCAAGGTGGTTTTACGCAGCCCGCATCCCCGCCACAAGCCAGAGAGAAGGCGAGGTGAAGGGGGGAGGAAAAGAGGAGAGGGGAGAGGAGGAGGGAAAAGGCGCACAGAGAAAGAGCCGCCGCCAGAGGGCGAGCGGAGGCGCTTCATGGAGGCAGCGTCTCTCTCTCTCTCTCTCTCTGTGCTGTGAGGAGAGGGAGGGACGCATGGAAGGAGGACCCCTGCTTCTCCTCCTCCTCCTTCCTCGCCTCCTCGCCCACCCGCGGCACCGCTAAGATGCTCCTCGGCTGACATCTTCCTCCTCTTCTCACCATGGACAGCTTCGACTTGGCGCTTCTGCAGGAATAGGATCTGGATTCCCTTCATGGGGTGTCAATTCTGCCCTCCCCCTCCCATTCGAGTTTCGCCCTTTCGCGTAACCTTTATGATAAAACTCCGCCAACCTCCTTTTCTCTGTTGTATTTCGCTCCCCACAGAGTGGCATTGTGGCTGGCTGTTGATGAGGCGCAAAGGCCCCCCCCCCCTGAATGGACATGTTTTTCCCGACACCCCCTTGTCATTTCTGCCATCCCACCCCGAAACTCCCTTTATTTGTATCTTTCTCTCCCTCCCTCCCTCCTTCACCTTGGGCTGCTGCTCCTTGCGCCTCTCAGCCTGGAAGCTCCTGGCAGCAGTCAGAAACCATTTCTAGAAACATCATTAATGCCTCCAGGTAGAAATTACTTTGGAAGAGGAGGTCAGGAGGAAGAGGTGGAGGAGGGTGTAATTATTACACCCTCCTCCACCTCTCCCTCCTGACCTCCTCTTCCAAAGTGCTCCTGCTCTCCAGTCCAGGATTATTCCCAGATACACCCCCCTTTCACTCGATATTTGGGGTGATGGGACAGCCTAGAAGGGGTGCCCATGTGCGTTGGCAGCAGCTTGCCAATCAGGGGTACTTTGTGCCATGGCTGGGTGCCACTTCAGCCAGTGCCACCTTTCCTGTTGATTATCACCTATGCTTCTTAACCTTTGGGGGTTGTCCCAGAAGGTGATGAGTGGCATAAGCAAAGCTATTTATACCTAACTTTTAATTTTCAAGTTTTTATTAAGTGTCCCTTATTTTTGCGAAAAATCCCATAAATGTCCCTTATTTCTTCTATCAAAATATGGCAACCCTGTGTCCAATGTAAATGAAGATCTGAGCCCCTGACCTTTCGAGCCAAAGGAATTCTTTTGTTCTTGGTGAAAAACAGGAATTTGTCCTTAACGACCCTTCCTTGTTGACAAAGGGTCATATGTAGATTTCTCCATGAGAGTTTTCAGTCTTCTGGATGATAAACAAATGAAATAATTGTAGCCATGTGTTGGTTTCTGAGGCCAACAGTGATAGCCGTTTATGAAATATGAAATATAATTATGCCATAGGTTCTAAAAACACGGGACAAGACTAAACTCAGAGGGTCCAACGTTTATGGAAAAAGGGAGTCTTTCAAAAATGGGGAGAAGAAAAAGAAGAACTTCTCCAAAACCAGAAAGAGTCCTCTGTCATGCAAATTGTTTCAATGATTGGATTAAAGGGTGCAGCCAGGAATGTGGTTTCATCCTGATCTCAAAACAACAGCTGGGTCTTTCAAAAACATGTAGCATTTCTTCATATTTTTAAAAACATATGGGAAAGGAAAAAAACACGCAGGAAAATGGTTACATGGAAAGGGAAGGTTTCAGGGAAATACCACTACCAATATCTCCTAATTATAAAGTCCATATGATCTTGAAAAGCATAAAATCCATATGCTTTGGGGAAAGTCCATCTGTGTCCTTGGGAAAACTGTAAGAGAAAAGTCATTTTCGCTAATAGCCTGAGGAGAGTCCAAATACACGAAAATCCTTGGAAAACTATGTCTCCCAAACCGCTCAAGGCTTACCCCTGTTGGCCTGTCCACATACAACTCCGTGCACAAAGAGTCCATGGCTTCAGGTTAAGTGAGGCAAGAAAACAGAGAGGTAGAAATGGCTGGAGCCTTTGGTGCTATTGATGCCAGACCACATGTGCAGGAACGTTGGAACTCCCTGCTGCAGGTCAAACCAATTAGGATGCAGATGGGCTCTTTCTGGGGCTCGCCTTCACCTGGAGCAGCCCTTTGGGGTGGGGATTCTAATATTTTACTTTTATAGATACAGAAATAAGATTTAGGTCATATACCGTAAATCCAACTCCTGCCTCCTTAATTGCTACCATTGAATTCCAGGGACACTTACGAGTTTCTGTTCAGCACCATGTTTGCAAAACCTGTGAATGAAACCAGAGTTATCATTTGTCTGGAACGCAAGGAGTCAAGCTCCATGTCACGCATGCCCTGGGGAAGAGCAAGGAAGTGCAGGACACACACCAGGCCAGACTTTATGATCCTGGGTGTTCTGTTGAAATGTGGCTGCGTGTTCCCAGGTCGGTTTGGGTGTGTACACATTTCAGGTAAAATTATCCAACTATTTCTACAGAAGTCGCCTACAATCCTGAGACTCGGCATTTGTAAAGTTTGTGGCACTTATCTTTTATCTGTTTTGGCAATCGGCTGCCTCACGATCTTTGTTCCCTATGCAAACACAAAGTGGTTTTGCTAGAAATGCTAGGAGCAGCTTTCCCATTTCCAAAGCCGATTTAAAAATGGACGAGGGAGCTTTTCAAGAGGTCTGTTCTGATCATTGTTCCACAAGGTGGGGGGGGGGTACATCCAGAAAAGGGTAATGCCCTTCCAAAATGATTGGATGTAGAACCGAGATGGTGCCTTTTTTCCCCCATTGGGGAACCGCTTCAAATAATCTTATGTTGTCTTATGTTATGCTTTCATGGCCGGAATCACTGGGTTGCTGTGAGTTTTCCGGGCTGTATGTCCATGTTCCAGAAGCATTATCTCCTGACGTTTTGCCCACATCTATAGTAGGCATCCTCAGAGGTTGTGAGGTCTGTGGGGAAAAAGGCAAGTGGGATTTATATATCTGTGGAATGTCCAGGGTGGGAGAAATAACTTTTTTCTGTTAGAGGCAAGTGTGAATGTTGCAATTGGCCACTTTGATTAGCCTTGAATAGCCTTGCAGCTTCAAAGCCTGGCCACTTCCTGTCAGGGAAGTCCTTTGTTAGCTGGCCCTGATTGTTTCCTGTCTGGAATTCCTCTGTTTTCTGAGTGTTGTTCTTTATTTACTGTCCCAATTTTCTAATATTGATAATCTTGTTACATGGAGTGTTTCTTGGTTGCTTCTCTCAATCTCTGGGACTCTGTTGTTCACCTACTTTGAGTGGTCTTATGGTGCCGTACAGATTGGCATTATCGTTGTTATTACACTATGCCAGTGTTTTTCAACCTTTTTTGAGCCGTGGCACATTATTTACATTTACAAAATCCTGGGGCACACCACCAACCAAAATGACACCAAATGACACTCTAACACAGTAATACATATAGTTAATATGTTTTTAAATGTATTTATACACTCAGTGCGAAACCTGGGCCTGTTTCGATGAACACAACATATATATGACTTCCTCTCACATATTTATACATGGCTATCATCATGTCTTCTCTCAGCCTTCTTTTCTTCAGGCTAAACATGCCCAGCTCTTCAAGCTGCTCCTCATAGAGCTTGCTCTCCAGATCTTTGTGAAATTTCACCCTGAGTGAAACTTGCTTCAGTCATGAAGCTGTTATAAACAATTCCTTTGGGGGGAAGGGGGGAGGAAATTCTCGAAAAATCCAGTACAATAGTAAAAAAAAAATCTAAGCGGAGAGGGTCAATTTGTTTCTTGGAAACCTGTGAGGGGGCTGCTAGGAGGGGGGAGAGTGCCAATTTCCCACGGCACACCTGATGATCGCTCACGGCACACTGGTTGGGAAACACTGGTCTAGTGTATTTCATTAAAAAAAAGAATTCACAGTATTAAAAAGTGTGTTACAAACTGTATTAAAAAGGCATATCAACAAACCACCCACCTACAGTGTTAAACCAGTGTGAAAGGAAAGAAGTTTAACCTTTGTCATGTTACAATTGTAACTCAAATTAATTTCTCCTCCAGCATGTGAAAAAGGTCAGAAGAAATGGTGTAAAGCTGTAAAATACAAAATTTCAGTCCATGTATATGTGCTGCAAAATAAAAGGCACTGGACTTCTGGGAAACATATACAGGCAGCAGATTCTGAAAACACCCAAACATCTGTCCGTACTAGCATAGTAAAAAGCAGTAACACTATGTAACTCAATTTTTGTTCCTAGGTTATAAATGTCATTTTCTAATTGGTACTATCATTTGAACAATGGGAAAGGTTTATTAAACTGCAAAACTTGCATTTTTGCGGAACATCCTGCAGCACCTTTTGCTATAGTTTTTCAGTGAATATCTCATTGAGTCTCAACCAATTCAACACCATTTGTGGCAGCCACAAAAACAAAGTTTCTGGAGTAGTACAACTACTTTCAAAGTAGGTACCGCATAATTAAACAGGAATAACACTTTCAAACCAGGAACAGATTTGGTTGCATAGTGCAGTGTGTCCCAACCAGTGTGTCGTGGCACACTAGTGTGCCGTGAGCAATCATCAGGTGTGCCGTGGGAAATTGGCACTCTCCCCCCTCCTAGCAGCCCCCTCACAGGTTTCCAAAAAACAAATTGAGCCTCTCCACTTGGAAATGCTTTTTTTTTTTACAATTTTACTGGATTTTTTTTGAGAGTAGGGCCTCCTCCGTTGACCACAGTGCACGGGATAATCTGTATAGGGACATGCGATTGGAAATGTTATTTTAGACCAGTGGTTCCCAGCCTGTGGTCTGCAAGAACTAGAATATGGCCCACGGCCTCACAGTTACTTCAGCATTGCAACGAGAGCGATTAGTCTCGCAAAACCCTCTTATAGTGCCGAGGCTTATTAAATATGGTTTTCTGTGGGTGAGCAGATGGTGACTACTGGATGGCCTATGTTCTGTATCAGAAACCAGAGCTGATGTGGTCTATCCCAATGTTTCCCAACCTTTTTTGAGCCGCGGCACACTTTTAACATTAAAAAAATCCGGGGGCACACCACCAACCAAAATGACACAAAATGACACTCTAACACAGTAAAGAACGGCTGGGGGTTGGTGGCCTGCTGGGAGCAGCTGCTGGGAGTGCTAAAGCCGGGGAGGGGGTGGAGCCAGGCTGTGCCATGCCCCCCCTACCCCCCCCCCGCTACACCTCTCCCAGCAGCTGCTCCAGCCTTGAGGGGGCAGTGCCAAGCCAGCGGTGGCAGAGCCAGCACAATGCTGGCTTGGCACTGTCCCCTCAAGGCTGGAGCAGCTGCTGGGAGTGCCGAAGCCGGGGGGGGGCGGAGCCAGGCCGTGCCATGCCCCGCCCCCTCCCCCAGCTTCAGCTCTCCTACAGAGGAGGAGCATGAGCGGTGGACGGGCTTCAGTGGGAGGGGCTCCTCCACGCGGCTTCAGCGAGCGAGGGGCGAGAGTCATGGTGGGAGTCATGGCGGATTGGAGGCTGGCTGGGGAAATGGCCGAAGGAGGCGGTGCCCCGGTCCCTTCTTCTTTTTCTTTGCCACTGCCCGGCCCTTCCTCCTCCCCCAAGCAGCAGGAGTTCGGCAGGAGGGGGGGAGGAAGGGGGGCAGAGAGCTTTTCTCGCGGCACAGCAGGAGGTCCGTCACGGCACACTAGTGTGCCACGGCACACTGGTTGAGAAAGACTGGTCTATCCAATGCAATGTTCTGAATCAGCACCCCTAATAACCAAATTGAATCTAAAGTTGACAAAAAAAACCCCTGATTCACAACCGCTTTAGTACTAATATTGGAGAGTGGTTCCTGGTCAAAGTCGTCTCTGGTCCAGTGGACCCTGGTAAAAAAAAAAGGTTAGGAACCACCATTTTAGATTCTAATATTTAGAAAGCTGCTAGCCTTTCTCCTCCAGACCCCTCCAGATTGAGGGTGTGCATCAAGGGATAATGAATTCCCAAGGAGTACGACTGTTTGTGTCCTTTCTCCTTGGCTGCTCAAAGTCATAAGGAGAACTTCTCTTACAACTTGATACCTTGCAGTAAAAAGAAGAGGGAATATTCTCTTTGAAGCCTCCAAGCAGTGTTTAAAAAATCATAAGGCAGAAGAAGCCATGAGTTTTCAAAGCAGACTTGCCGAACAGATGTAAAAAGCATTAATGTTCCCTCATACCCAGCTCTGCAGGGCACCATACATTTTTCCAGCAATACTGCCTAACAAACAAAGAACATCTCAGGCATGCAGTGAGTATGTTTGTGTATGTGTTTGTGTGTGTGTGTGTGTGTACATAAAGGCATATGTTTGAGCCACTCCGAGCCCTCGGGGAGTGGTGGTGTACAAGTCCAAATAATAAATAAATAAATATATAAATATGTAAATACCTTTTGAACAAAAATGCTAGCAATGCAGGCTGGATAATCCAGAATCTAAAAAAACACATCAGTGATTCCAAGATACAAACTCCAGACTGGGTTTTTATCAAAGAGCATCCTGAACTCTTGCAACAATGGAATTGAACCAAATTTGGCATATTGAACTCTCATTACCAAAGAAAGTACTGAAAGGGTTTGCTTAGGAATTGACCTTGAGTTTGGAAGTTGTAGTTCACCTACACCCAGAGAACACTGTGGACTCAAACAATGTTATGTTATGTTGTTGTTTGTTTTCTATCCAGAATCACAATGTTGGAAGGAGGCTCACCACTTTAAGGTCCCTAAAACAGGCATGGGAAAACTTCGGCCCTCTGTGTGCTTTGGACTCCAACTCCCACCATTCCTAACAGCCTGAGGCCCTTTCCTGCTTAAGTGGCTAAGGGTGGAAAAGGGAAAGGGCCTGAGGCTGCTAGGAATGGTGGGAGTTGGAGTCCAAAACATCTGGAAGGTCCAAGTTTGCCCATGCCAGCTTTCGACAGAGACCTCTTCCTTCCCCTTCGCGCCCTTTCTTCCCCCTCCTGCCCAACACTTACTTTTTCTTCTACACTGCCGCTTCTGCCGCCATTTTGATCCGAGGGGGCAGCGTGAGCGTGTTCAGGAGGGGAGGGGGAGCGAGCAAGACGTGGGGCGAGTCTGTGCAGTAGCGTCCACACGGGTCACGTCTTCCTCCTTCCCCCCTCTCCTTTTGAAGAAGGAAACCCGAGTGGAGAAGAAAAAGTGTTCAGCAGGAGGGGGAAGAAAGGGTATTGGCGGTTCCAATTTCCCACGGCACACCTGATGATCGCTTATGGCACACTAGTGTGCCACGGCACACTGGTTGGGAAACACTGGCTTGGAGAAACAACAGCTGAGAGGGGGCAGGATAGGCATGTTTAAATATCTGATAAGATGTCACATTGTGACAGTGGAGGGTTTCGATTTGCGCCGGGGATGGCATGCCTATCTCTGGCATGACAAGGTGCAAATTGAAAGTAACTTCACTAACCATTTTGTGAGAGCACCCCTTTTAAAAGCCTGGAATAAATACAAAGACCGGTTTTATCAAGCAACACCCCTATGGATTTCTCCACAAGAAGCGCAACAGATGAGAGAAATACCAGCTAGTAGGTGGTACACATACGAACAACTGTTAACTAGGACCGGATCCCAGTGGTCACTTAAATCATTAGAGACGCTACGAGAGCAAGCCATGGAACTCTCATGGTTTCAGTACGCTCAGTGCAAAGAAGCCTATAAAAAGGATGCGAGAAAGAACTTTAATATACACCCCACAGTTTGGGAGAAGGTGATGAAAGCGGACAGGAAGGTGATAAGCCTGCTGTATAATAAGCTCCTGGAGTGGGAGACCGAAACGGAAGGGATTAAAGAAACAATGATAAGATGGGCCCAAGAATTGGGCCACACTATCCTGCTACAAGAGTGGGAGACTTTATGGAAGGGGAAAGTGAAGAGCATGGGCTTTTCTCACTCGATGGAAAACTGGTATAAAATGTTTTATCACTGGTATCATACTCCGATGAGCTTAGCAAGGTGCTACCCCTCCATGAATGACCAATGCTGGAAATGCAAGGAGGCAAAAGGAAGTTTCATGCACTGTTGGTGGCAATGTAAGATACTTAAGAAATTTTGGAAAACAATCCACCTACATGTAGAAAACATCATAGGAAAAAAATTGGAAATGAAACCGGAGTTTTATTTGCTCCATCTTATGGACAGCGACTGGGAGAGAGATGATGATAAGATTTTTTTTCATCTGGCCACGGCGGCCAGGATGGAAATTGCAAAACATTGGAAGTGTGAGGATCCCCTATCAATAAGGAACTGGCTACTAAGGATTAGGGAAATTATGGACCTTGATGTACTGTGGAGTCTGGCAACGACCCAAAGCAACAAGTATAAGACGGACTGGGGGAAAGTCAGCCGATACCTAAAAGAACTTAACCCAAAAAAAGTTAGATAATTTTTTTTTAAGTAACTTCGGAAAGACTCAGTATGAGCAGAAAGGGGATGGGCGGGCAAGCAAGGTATGGGTATTCATGGAAAGAACAGTCTGATGGAGCAGGCCGTCTGGACGGGAGTTTACTGTATACCCTCATTCCCTTATGTATCACCCTCACCCCCCCTCCCTTTCCCTTCCCCAGACCCCTTCCCTGTTTTTACCCGATGTTTAGAAACGCAATAAAAAAATATATACCAAAAAAAAAAAGATGTCACATTGTGGAGGGGTCAAGCTTGTTTTCTGCCGCTCTAGAGACTGGGTTGCAGAGCAATGAAGTTAAACCTTTTGGAAAACTAGAAATCTCCATAGCCTTTCGGAAACATGACCCTTTTGGAGATTAATTGGCATTCACACTATTTGAAACAATGCTTTTGTAAAGTATGAACTTGAGAAGAGTTAAATACTAATTTGAGTAAATCTTCTCCTTAGTGGTAAATATCCACTAGTATTCACACAAGGCAAATTGGGTTTCTCAGTTGTTAGACTGATATACCTGGTTATCTCTTTGAACTGTCAGGAACGAAAATATACCATAACACATATGGCCTGGGGGTCACATAATTCCAACCTCTGGCTTGTAGTATTTGCTATAGCTCCACCAGAATGTGCCCTGACCCAATTTGGGACTCATTCAGTTATGAAGATGCTTGGAAGATCTGACAATCCTTGTGGAAATTATTCTGCTTGCCCCGATCTTCACAAACATAAGTGTAGCTCAGCTAGTCTTTTCTAATGAGAATTCTTGATACTTGGAGGCATGCTAAGGAAAGGGTTCAATCTCTTTTTTGAACAATTTAATTATCCTTTTTGAATTTCATTTTTTTATCCCCTGTGGAAAAGTATACAAGGAGGAAAATATAAAACATGGTGAACACGAAATTAAGCCTTAACTGCAGCTTTCCAGCGCTTGCCCAAGCACGCAAATAGTGCTTTAATTCGGGAAACTGCTCAGCCTGTGGACCTCAGCTGGAATGCCTCAATTAATAAGAATGAATTTCCACATGACTTTGTTCTCTTGATTTGATGCATGGATAGTCTCGTCACACGCTCACCCTCGGCATATTTTAGAGGCTGGAGAAAATAGCCTCATAGGAGAATCAAGCCAGAAAATGCAGTTTTAGGTTAAAAAAAATCCTATCATTACACATTGTAGTGATATACAGCAAGACCCAACAACAACTTACATGAGAATATTAATGACCAAATCCTGAAAGGTCCGCCCATCTTTCTTCTTACACTTCCTCAGCTCCTTTTTTTGTTTTATTTACATTAGAAAAATCACTCCAGATGATTCCGGGCTGCCTGGAAGTGTGGCGGAGTCTCCTTCCCTGGAGGTTTTTCCACAAAGGCTGTCTATTGGGAGCGCTTTGACTCTGCCTCCTTGCATGGAAGGGGGTTGGACTGCATGGCCCTTGGGGGTTTCTTCCAGCTCTAGGATTCTATATCACGCAGGCCCGGATTACCCATAAGGCCACCCTAGGCCATGGCCTAGGGCAGCAGCCATGGGAGGGGCGGCAGGTCCAGACCCCCCAAAATTAAAAAAATATTTTTTAAAAAAGTTCGATCTTCGGGCACTCCTGCACCTGCATGCGGAGCGCCAGAGGCCCTACGGTCTCTGACGTGGCTTCCCACCGCCCCCTCCTCGCTTGCGTTGGCCCCGCCCCTCCTTCCTTCGCTCGCATCGGCTTTGGCCCCGCCCCTCCTTCCTTCACTGAAGGAAGGAGGGGCGGGGCCAACGCCGATGCGAGCGAGGAGGCGGAGGGACGTCCCGCTGCCCCCTCCTCGTTCGCGTCGGTGTCGGCCCTCCTTCCTTCCTTCACTGAAGGAAGGAGGGAGGGGCGTGGTGAGGGGGCGGTGGGACTTCCCTCCGCCTCCTCCTGCTCGTGTTGCCGTCGGCCCTGCCCCTCACTGAAGGAAGGAGGGGCGGGGCCAGCGACGCTGTGAGTGAGGAGGCGGAGGGAAGTCCCGCTGCCCCCTCCTCGTTCGCGTTGGTGTCGGCCCTCCTTCCTTCCTTCAGTGAAGGAAGGAGGGGCGGGGCCCATGCCGCCGCGAGCGAGGAGGAGGGGGTGGGAGTCCCACCGCCCCCTCCTCGCTCGCGTCGGCATCGGCCCTCCTTCCTCACTGAAGGAAGGAGGGAGGGCCGGCATGGAGTGAGGAGGGGGCGGTGGGACTTCCCTCCGCCTCCCCTCCTTGCTCGTGTTGCCGTCGGCCCTGCCCCTCACTGAAGGAAGGAGGGGCGGGGCCGACGCCGACGCGAGCGAGGAGGCGGAGGGAAGTCCCGCTGCCCCCTCCTCGCTCGCGTAGGTGTCGGCCCTCCTTCCTTCCTTCACTGAAGGAAGGAAGGAGGGGGTGGGGCGACGCTGACATGAGCGAGGAGGAGGCGGAGGAAGTCCCACCACCCCTTCCTCGCTCGCGTCGGCATCGGCCCTCCTTCCTCACTGAAGGAAGGAGGGAGGGCCCGGCGTGGCGAGAGGGGCGGTGGGACTTCCTCCGCCTCCTCCTTTGCTCGTGTTGCCATCGGCCCTGCCCCTCACTGAAGGAAGGAGGGGCGGGGCCAACGCCGACGCGAGCAAGGAGGCGGAGGGAAGTCCTGCTGCCCCCTCCTCGTTTGCGTCAGTGTCGGCCCTCCTTCCTTCCTTCACTGAAGGAAGGAGGGGCAGGGCCGACGGCGACACGAGCGAGGAGGAGGCGGAGGGAAGTCCCACCGCCCCCTCCTCGCTCGCGTCGGCCCTCCTTCCTTCACTGAAGGAAGGGCACGGCCGACAGCCACAAGAGCGAGGAGGCAAAGGGAAGTCCCGCCGCCCCCTCCTCGCTCGCGTCGGCCCCGCCCCTCCTTCCTTCAGTGAGGAGGAAGAAGGGGGCCCCTGCAAGTAGCCTCGCCCCCCCGCAAGCGGCCTCGCTCCCCCGCAAGCGGGGGCGGCGCTTCTAGACTGTGGCCTAGGGCGCCACAAAGAAGTTAATCCGGGCCTGATATCACGAGTAGGTGATACAGGGTCTCGTGGCTAAACTTTTTCTCTCCGGCCCACCATCTCATCCTGACCAAGGATCCAGAGGTTTCCCATCTTTCCTTCACTTTCAGCCCCCTCCCTCCCAGCCTGTTCATCCCGCCATGTGGCCCCCGAGTTAGAAAGTTTGCCCGTGCCTTTTGTAGCTATTAGGTTCTCATCTGGCCAGATCCCCAGCTTTCAAATAAAACTTCTCAACCTTGTAGTAGCAAGCATGGGCCAAAATGTAAAATCACTCTTCTGTCTAATTGTTTTGTAAAAAAAAAAAAAAGCCAAGTCTGCTCCTGCCTTTTAGTGTTCCTGTTCTAGGAGTGGCCCTACCTCTAAAAATGAAATTTGCAATAATTCACCTTCTCATATTTCCGCTTTCTTGGGTCACAACTCTGTGGGAAAGTCTATAATTTGGAGGAAAGTCTAACTGAAATCTCTTTTGCTGAGCTGATTGCACATCAGCAAAGTTCCATCATTGCACAACGTGTGAGAGAGTGTGTTTCTGTTTGCTTAAACAACGCAATGCGATGAGATACCAGGCTGGGATGGTAAAGTCCTATGTTGCCCATTAGTTCCAACATACATTTGCTTTTATTTATTTATTTTATGCCCAAAGCATTGTATAAGTACAAAACTGATAACATTTCTGTTTCAGTGGCTAAATAATTTAGACCGAAAACGGGCAGCTGGCAAAGTTGCTGAGTGGTCCCAGGCTACATTGCTTGAACTATTTAAAGATGGCCTGCGGAAGGAAATCTTAGAGTGGTGTCTGCATAGAGGTGATCCAGGAGATGTAGATGGTTGGATCCAGTTAGCCGGCAGCGTGGAGGATCCTGGCCCAGGTGCAGCGGCGACGGTTCCAGTCGATAAAGTCCAGAGTTCCGGGACGGGGTTTTCCTGAGGGACGATTCCGGGGAGGAGAGCCTCGACGTGGTGGCGGCGATGGCAGAACTAGCGCTATGAAGAAACCCGTGATGGGACGTGGCCTTTGTTTCGTCTGCTCTCAGCCGGGCCATTTTGCGTCCCAGTGCCGGCAGAAGCAGGTGTCGGATCCAATCCGTTTGGATCCACTTAAAGTAGCATCCGCTAGGGCGGCTTTTGTGGACAATACAGATTCAAAAAGTGTTGGGGTGAGTCCCCCAAGTGTACAATGCACCCTTTTTAAAGGGAAGGAGATTATTGAGAAAAAAGCATTGCGTGATTGTGGGTGTTCAGAAAATATCATGTCCCCGAAGTTAGTAGGTGATTTGGGGGGGGGGGGGGGACGAAAACCCTGGCAACATCTGTAACTTTCACTCAGTTGGATGGGTCATCTATTGAGGGTGGACCATTTTCTTTGGGCACTAAGGATTTAAAAGGTCGGGTGGGACCTTGGGAAGGAGGTATAGATTTTGTAGTGGCTCCCATTAAAGGTCATGAAGTGGTATTAGGACAATTCTTCCTCTGAGGCCGGGCATTGTGGGCAAGCTTGCAGATGCGGAATTGTTTGTTCTCCTCCACAATTACACAAGATGGAGGATTCTTCTAGGTAGTGCCATTTTGCCAGGTTGTCTTTTGATCTGCCAACTCCACTTCTGAGTCAGGTGTATGTTTGAGACATCCTGTGATTATTCTATATCCGTGATTCCCAACCAGTGTGCCCTGGCACACTAGTGTGCCGTGAGCGATCATCAGGTGTGCCGTGGGAAATGGGAACCTCCAATCCCCTTTCTTCCCCCTCCTGCCGAACACTTTTTCTTCTCCACTCGGGCTCCCTTCTTCCCAGCCTCGCTCTGCTCGCTTTGCCTCACTTTGTGGCCAAATTTGGCAGCAATTTGTCCAGTGGTTTTTGAGTTATGTTAATCCCACAAATGAGCATTACTATATATATATATATATATATATATATATATATATATATATATATCGAGAGGGGGGAGAGGGAGCAAGCACAACAGCGCAGGCAGAAAAGCAAACATCACAGGGAAGCATGTCTGTGTAGGAGGGTGAACATTAGGAAGAACTTCCTGACTGTGAGAGTTGTTCAGCAGTGGAACTCTCTGTCTCAGAGTGTGCTTCCGTCTGGCTGCTCTCTTTCCAGCCAGCTTCCGAGGACCGGGTACGTTTTTGTGTTTATGTTTACCAACTATTACTACATTTATAAACATATTAACTATATGTATGACTGTGTTAGAGTGTCATTTTGGTTGGTGGTGTGCCCCAGGATTTTGTAAATGTAAAAAATGTGCCGCGGCTCAAAAAAGGTTGAAAAGCACTGTTGTACGTGTTTCATTCAGTGCTATATTCACCTGCTTCGCACGGGTAGACTTGTGCCAAACAGGGCAGGCATACTCAGCAGTTGAGTAAGGCAAGGTCAGGACTGATGTTCTTAATATTTTTGCACCCAAATACATTTGCTCAAAGGACAGAATGAATATGCGAAGGGAAATTACATGTTATTGTGAGGAATACAGACTGAGAGTAGCAAGGACATGTGAAGGGAGTAGGTGGGATTAATATGGAGTTTCACGAACGGAGAAGAACTAATCTGTAAATGTCAGTTTTATTCTGCTTCAAAATTGTCCAGACTTCTAAAAGAGGAGAATTGATTGGACTAAACTTTTTTCCCTTTTCATCAACATTGATTTGATCTTATGGTGGAAAAGACTATTAATAATAATTCCTTTTTTTTATAAGACTTTATTAAATTTCAGCTTAAAAAGAGCACACAAAACAAAGACAAAAAGACAGCAACGTTAACATTTCCGACGCAGTACTGTTGTATGATAACCTGCATTTAAACAGGTATAGGGAAGGGCTTAACATTCCCCTCCCCTTTCCTTCGTCGGGGCAAATGACAACAAAAAAGGTAGGGTAAAGGAACGGGAGGGGGGGGGGGGGCAAAGGATGGGGAGGGGTGGAGAAGATGGGGAGGGGGTAATAAACAGTAGGAAAACAATTAAAAGAGTGGTAGGGCAGACCTTACTTCGGACCCTTATTGGTCACAGCTATTTTCCTTTTAGGTATATTTAAACATTTATTTAAGGGACTCGAATAAAGAGGGGGGGGGGAGAAAAAAGGTAGTTTGTTTCTTATTTTCTACCTTCCACAGCATGCCATCCTTAATTTTTCACACTTTAGGTTTTCTACCTCCAACCTTATATACTTAAATCAAAGTCTGAATCATATTCATTTTTACAATATTGAACAAACAATTCGTAACTTTTCAATTGTATATTGTCTTTTTTAGAATTTGCTTTTAGGCAGGCTGTCATCCTTTCCATTTGGATGGTGTCCATTACTTTAAAAATCCATTCCTCTTTTGTTGGAGTTTCTTCGGATTTCCAGTGTTTCGCGAGGGTCATTTTCGCGGCTGTCGTGATTAAAATAAAAATATTTTGTTCTATTTTGTCCAACTTAGAATCCAGTATTCCTAAAAGAAAGCTTTCCGGTTTTTTACTTATTGATTTTTTCAACACCTTTATGATCTCCCTATGGATCATGGACCAAAATTTTCGGGCTCTCCTACACGTCCACCACATGTGGAAGTATGTTCCATTATTCCCCGTGCAGTGCCAACAGTGTGGACTAGCTGTCTTATAAATTCTGGCAATCTTTTCTGGGGTCAGATGCCAGCGATAAAGTATCTTCACCCAATTTTCTTTATAACTCTGACTGAAAGATATATTTATGTTCTTTCTCCATATGGTCTTCCATACCTCAGGTTTTATTTTGAAACCAATGTTTCTCGACCATTTTATTACATGGTCCTTTACTTGGTTTTGTTTTTCTCCCCTGTTTTGAAGAATTTTGTAAATTTTACTTACCAATTTTTGATTTTTATTTAATAAAATCTCTTCTAACTCATTATCTTGGTGACCAAAGCCCCTTTTTTGTCTTCTTTGTAGATATTTTTAATCTGGAGGTATGGAAACCAACTCAAATATATGTTCTCCTCTTCTAGTTGTTGTCTTGATTTTAACCTAAACTCCGTTCCATCCCAATATAGCAGTGTATTATATGTTAACCACTGTTTGTTATCCAACTGTCTAATCCGAAAGGCCTCTACTGGGGATGTCCACATGGGAATCTTTGCCCCATCAATTTTGTGATATTTTTCCCATACTTTTATAAGAATACTTCTGATATAATGGTCTTTGAAACAAGAGTCTGATTTTATTTTATTGTAACCGATATAAGCGTGTGTACCAAACTTTAAATTAAAACCCTCTAAGTTTAGGAGCCTGTCATCTTTTAATCTGAGCCAATCCTTTATCCATTGCAAGCAATTCGCATAAAAGTATAATTTCAAATTTGGGACCCCCAGTCCCCCATTTTCACTCCGTTCTTGAATATATTTGAGTCTTACTCTGGGTTTTTCCCCAGACCATATAAATTTTGATAGATCTTTGTTCCACGTATCTAATTGTTTATCCTTTTTTATAATGGGTATTGTATTAAATAAAAAGTTTATTTTAGGGAGAATGGTCATTTTTATAGCAGCGATTCTCCCGAGCAGAGATAAATTTAGTTTCTCCCATTTTTTAAAAATATTTTGGATCTCCACCCATTTCGGAATATAATTATTTTGTAAAGTTGAGAATTTTTTGAGGTTAACTGCACCCCTAAATACTTCACTTTATTAGTAACTGAAATACCCGAAATTTTTTGTAAATCCTGTTTGTCTATAATAATTCTGAAGTGACTAATATGAAAGACACGGCGAAAGGAAGAAGATTGGATGTCACTTTTTAATATATTTTTTCTTTTTTCTCTTTTTTCACTTTTTTGGTTTACTACTTTTTTCTATCTATAATTTTTCCTACGTTATTACGACAAAAAGTTCCCCCCAAAATTCGTCCAGACTTCAATTTGTTTAATTTCATTCCCATTTTGGCTTCTAACTTTTCTTTTAAAAACCGCACGCACACAAAATGTTCACCCAATTAACCTTTTTGGGGTACGTGCAGTACTCCCCCCCCCCTAATACAAGCGACCTGTGCTCTCATTTTCCCTGATATATTTCCATAAACCATTTTCTTAGTATATGTGGTTTTGTGTGCACTTTCTTTTAATACACATTGTTGACTTCATTTTTAAATCCGGGTCTTAGTAGTAGCTGGGTAGTACCGTCAAGTCTTTGCTGACTTATGGCAACCCCTGGGCGAACCTATAATGGGGTTTTCTTGGATGACATTTGGGAAAACTAGGGATATGTTTGAACTTGTGTGTTGGTTCAGGAAGACAATTAAAATGCAAGCGACTGAACTTCTCCCCCTGCTTGAAATGATTCACTGTTATGTTTAAAACAGCTGCAAGGATGCCAACATCACCTCAAACCAATTCCAGAATAGTTCCTGTTTTCACTGGCTACCTTACTGGGAAGACTATGACTTAAGGCTCTGTTTGACCAGTTGTCTCACTGCAGGGGACTACAACTCCAGCGTTGTTTATTTACACTTAGAAAAGATTTGCCGCCATCTTCTTCTTACACCTAAATCTCTCATCACATGCAAACTTATTTCAGATTCCACACTTTCTTTTGTCAATTCACAAATCTCTCCTTTCCTCAATTGGCAGCCCTGCTGTGCTGGAGTTTCAGAAGTGGTGTTAGCATATCTTCTGGGAGGAGTGGTTTAAACAGAATTAGGCGCCATTCTCACTCCCAGTTGCCAGGTTAGTCCTGCCCAGTGGAATTTCCAAAAATATGTTTTCTCACCCAGAGGACTCTATTGGCTGACATGTTTATCCAAGCTCATTCTGCAAGGAAAGCAGAAGGGAGACAGTTTGCTTCTCACCCACTCATGACATTTCCTCCATCCATTGACAGAAGGATGTCACAGGCCACAGGAAGTTGGATCAAACAGTTCTATGGTGTGTACCTTCAAATTGACTATTTATTTATTTATTTATTCATTCATTCCTTCATTCGACTTGTACACCGCTTTGCGAAAGGTTACCAGGTTTTGCATAGCCCGAGTCTCGGATGGTAGATTGTTCCAGAGAACTGGGGCAATGATAGAAAAGGCCCTCAATCGGATTGCTGCTAGATGATCAGATTTCATGCTAGGAATGACCAAAAGGTTCTGATCTTCAGATCGTAGCGATCTCAAGGGACTATATGGGAACAGGCGATCCTTCAAGTACACTGGCCCCAGACCATGTAAGACCTTGAAAGTTAAAACTAACACTATGAATGTAATCCGGTCTCTCTCTCTCTCGGCATTACTTCGCGAACGAAGATTCAGGAAGGACTCATCCCACGCTTTTTACAAGCGCGTTGATGACTAAAAAGGCCAATCTGAGATAGGCAAGTTCGGTTGCAGAAAGCGCAGCAGAAAGTCTCCTTGGGTGATGTTTTTTCCGAGTTGCGGTTCTTTCTGCGTTGTCGTTTCTCTTCGAGACCCATTCGGCGTGTCTTCTCGAAAGAGGCCGCAGCATTGTGGATAGTGCTTCTCCATGCCTCCCGATGTGAGGCCAGGGTGGACCATTGTTGGTGATCAATCTGGCCAAGCCTGAGATGTTGTTTCAGGGAGTCCTTATATCTCTTTTGGGCGCCTCTCTTGCGCTGACCCGTGGCGAGTTCACCGTAGAGTAGTATCTTTGGGAGGCGGTGGTCCTCCATCCTAGAGACGTGCCCTGCCCAGCGCAGCTGTGTTCTCAATAGCATGGCCTCAATGCTGGTGATCCCTGCTTGCTCAAGGACAGCAACATTCGTCACATAGTCGGTCCAGTGTATATTTAGGATTGTGCGAAGACAGCGCTGATGAAAGCGCTCGAGGAGTCGTAGGTGTTGGCGATAGGTGACCCATGTTTCAGACCCATAGAGGAGAATGGACAGTATGATAGCTCTGTACACACTGATTTTGGTGCTTTGTCTCAGGTGCTTGTTGCTCCAGACTCTTTTGTGAAGCCTTCCGAATGCACTATATGCCTTTGATAATCTGTGATCTATCTCTTTGTCAATCTTGGCGTCTGAAGAGATGATGCTTCCCAGGTAGGAGAACTGCTGAACGGACTTAAGCACAGATGTGCCTATGCTGACGTGAGGATGGTGGTGTTCTTCCTGTGGTGCGGGCTGGTAGAGGACTTCTGTTTTCTTCAGGCTGACTTCCAGCCCAAACAGCTCTGCAGCTGTTGCAAAGTACTCTGCAGCTGTTGCAAAGCTGTTGCAAATGTAATCCGGTACTCAATTGGTAACCAGTGCAGTCCCTGCAGGGCCGGGGTGATGTGGCAACTTGCGGGCTCCCCCGCGAGCAGCTGGGCTGCAGCGTTCTGCACTAGCTTGAGTTTCCGGATCACAGTCAGAGGCAGGCCGATGTCGAGAGTGTTACAGTAGTCAAGTCTTGAGATGACTGTAGCCTGGATCACCGTGGCCAGGTCGTTCCGAGACAAATAGGGGGCCAGCCGCCTAGCCTGTCGCAGATGTAAAAATGCTGTTCTGCTGACCATGGAGATTTGAGCCTCTACAGTCAGCAGAGGGTCCAAGAGGACTCCCAGGCTTTTTACTGATGACAGGGCCGTAGCCAGGATTTTGATTTGGGGGGGCTGAGTTTGGTTCGGGGGCTGAGACTGGGTGGAAGAGGGTCTACCCTAGCAAACCTTTTGTATTGTTATCCCAATAACCCGATGAATGTGGGATATAATGAGCATGGTGATCAGATCATGATATGAATAAACATAACAGTTTAAATAATGTACCAGTAAGGCCTTCTCGCGGACCACCCTGAGAATTTCGGGGGGGGGCTGAAGCCCCCCCCCCGGCTACATGCCTGACTGATGATGACAGGCATAATGCCACGCCATCCAGGGTCGGCAGCTGGACATCCCTATCGCCTGGACGGCCCAGCCAAAGGATTTCCGTCTTTGCTGGATTCACCTTCAACCTACTGGCTCGCAGCCATCCAGTAACGGCTTCAAGGCACGGATGGAAATTATTGGGTACGGAGTCTGGCCGGCCCTCCATCCTCAGAAAGAGCTGAGTGTCATGGCACTCAAGTCCGAATCTATGCACCAGCTGAGCAAGTGGTCACATGTAGGTGTTAAATAACAGCGGGGAGAGTATGGCCCCCTGAGGGACCCCACAAACCAAGGGGGAACCCCCAGAAGTCGACTGTCCCCACCTCACTCGCTGTATCCGATTGTGGAGGAAGGGGGACAGCCAGTTTAAGACTGTTCCCCTCACTCCAACCACGGCAAGGCGGTGAGTCAAAAGATCGTAATCGACAGTATCAAACGCTGCTGTGAGGTCCAATAACACAAGCAGTGCCGATCCGCCTTGATCGAGCTAGCAGCGCAGCTGGTCTGTGATGGAAACGGAAGCCGGACTGGAAGGGATCTTTCAGTCAGCAAGTTCAGCAGTTCAGCAGTTTAACCCACTGCACCTTTAAAAGGTTAACAGCTAACATGAAGTTACACACAGAGATGAAGACTAGTTGGGGTGTGTTTCTTTTTGTGATAGCTACCAAGTATTTGCTGAGCAGTATCTACTCAAGGTTTTGGCATACTTTGGTTACAAACTGGCCATTGATCTAGTGGTAGAAACTTCTTGTGCAATTTCCTGTTCCTGTTTTGAAAAACGAACTTCTTGGCAAGGGATGCTCTGGGACTTGATGTAACATTTCGTTGGGGGATAAGAACATGCTTTGATGTGGCGTGTAGCTTCATCTGAAACCGTCAAAATGAGCATTGTTCTTCAAGGGCACCCAACAAGTCTCTGCCTGTCCCTTTTCACTTCGGCAGAGCAACACTTTTGCCTTCCAGCAACTTCCTCCTGAATTGCTTCCTCTTTTTCCTCTGGAGTCATGCAAGTTTGACGCTGCTCTTTCGTCACCTTGAGCTATCCATGCTTTCTTCACGTTGACTTTATTCTATTTTTAAAAGTTACTTTTACTGATGATTCAAAGGAAGAATGGTGAAGGCATGGTTCATGCAAAACTGAGTGTTATATAATTTGTCAGGAGTCCTTTTGACAGGAGTAAATATTTCTCTTTGAACTCCCCGGAGCAAACGTCTGAGGACCAAGTTTTCAGGACACATGTGCTAAATATAAAATCCAAATATTTACTCACTTAAAATATTTATACCCTGCCTCTCAAAAGTAGCTAGCAAAAGAGATTGGGGTCTAGATCAGTGTTTTTCAAGCTTTTTTTGGAGCCGCAGCACATTATTTACATTTACCAAATCCTGGGGCACACCACCAACCAAAATGACACAAAATGACACTCTAACACAGTAATACATATAGTTAATATGTTTTTTAAATGTATTTATACACTCAGTGTGAAACCTGGACCTGTTTCGATGAACACAACATAGATATCCTGGCAGGAATGGCAGAAAGACACAAACTTCCCACACAGAACTCCCATAACCAAGAGAAAATGCTAAAAGAGTTTGGTGGGCATTGACCTTGAGTTTTGGAGTTGTAGTTCACCTACATCCAGAGAGCACTGTGGACTCAAACAATGTTGGATCAGGACCAAACTTGGCATGAATACCCAATATGCCCAAATGTGAACACAGATGGAGTTTGGGGAAAATAGACCTTGACATTTGGGAGTTACAGTTTCTGGGATTTGGTGGGGACAAGAGAGAGGGCCTTCTCGGTGGTGGCTCCTCGTCTGTGGAATGCGCTTCCAAGCGGGAGCGAGAGCAGGGCCTCCCCGGATGATCTTAAATTACGAGGTGGGATGTAGCGGCAAATGCGTTCGGACAAGTAAGCTGGGCCAGAACTGCATAGAGCTTTAAAGGTCAAAACCAGCACTTTGAATTGAGCTTGGAAGTGGACAGGCAGCCAGTGGAGCTGACACAACAGGGGGGTGGTATGCTCCCTGTATGTAGCTCCAGTTAGTAATCTGGCTGCTGCCCGTTGGACTAGCTGCAATTTCCGAACTGTCTTCCAAGGTAGCCCTACGTAGAGTGCATTGCAGTAATCTATTCGGGATGTGACCAGAGCGTGGACGACCATAGCCAGATCAGACTTCCCAAGGTACGAGCGCAGCTGGCGCACAAGCTGGCGCATGAGATCCTTTGGGCAGCCAGCAAGGTTCTTCCTATGTCCTTATCTACCTTTTGCCATTTTATAACCCTTTACTTCTTCCTGTTATTTACTACAAACAGAAAGAGAGAGAATGCTTACACAGACTGACACTTCCTTAGTGTAATGCAGGAAAGAATATTTGCATCCCCCATCACATCGTTTTGCATCCCCCATACATTCTAAATAAAAACATTCCATCCTGCTCTGTGGGAATGAAATATATCACACGAGCTCATGAGGGCCAAGGGAGATCTACCATCCTGCCCACATAACCCTTTTTCAGAGTTTCCCACAGTCAGCATCCAGATAGAATCAACAACCTCGCCATGGCTGCTACCTGAGAAGTTGAATTGCAAAGCTCATTGAATAGGATGGGAAGTGGGGGGGAGTTAATGTCGGCTTTTTGAGGCCCACCAAAAATCTTCATGCAGGATATTTAATTGTATATACAACTAAAGTCATTGTTTTTGAAAAGCTCCGTGAAAAACATTAGTCAGCAACTGAACAAAAAATTGTTGTCTGGCCACCCAAGTAGCGATGCATGCACACCCCTCAATCTTATGATGGAGAGCATCTCTGCAAAATCCACTGTTTCTTTTTATTAGATGCACTTGCTGTACCCGGCCACGCGCTGCTGTGGCTTTTTCTCTTTCCTGTGTCCCAGTCTATATATATGTGTTTTGTGTGTGTATGTATGCATATATATGGATTTGTGTCTATGTGTACATATGTGTGTGTATAGTTATGTATATGTGTATTTGTATATGTGTGTACTTATGTATATGTGTTTATTTGTATATGTATATGCGTGTATATGTGTAGATGTGTGTAAGTACCGATGTGTGTATGTATGTGTGCATGTGTATATTTCAGTGCATGTGTATATGTGCATGTCTATGTGTGTGCATGTGGCGAAGACCAACAGTAACATCCCTTCCTGCCTTTTATACTTCCTTTCTTCCCTCTCCCCCTCATCCCTCAGCTTTTCTCTTCTCTCTGTCCTCCTGCCTCTTCTCCCTCCCTTCCTTCTTTCCTTTCCCTCCTTCCTGCTATCCCTCCCCTTTCTGTATCAGCTCTTGCTCCCCTTGTCTCCCTCCCTCCGTTCCCGCCCTACCTTTTTTCCCTTCCCTTTGCTAGTCCCTTCACCAGCTTCTACCTTTTGGATTGCCTGTTATTACCTGTCTGTTTTGCATAACGGCTCTGAGTGGCCAGCTCCACCAACATTCCGACACTCTAAACTGCCAGAGAGAGGTGGTGTGTGGGATCATGAGAGTTGTAGTCCATGTTTTTTTTGGATTTTTTGGCCGTTGGTTCTTTTGGTTTTTTTGTGTGTGTGTGTGTGTGCATATTTCGTAGGGTTTTCTGGGTATGCTGGCTGTTTTTGTGTGTCTGCCTTGTGTGGTTTCTTTGTCTATAAGACAGGAACCACCACATGAAGGATTTTTTATATATAGATGATGATGAGGCGTTACGATTAATAAATCTGCCATTTTTAAACCAGTGTTACAGGGATCCCTCTGCTAAGAGACTCTTCACATTGATTTATTTCTTATGTACTTTTGGCATCAAATTGTGTTTATTATTATTTTCAAGCAGATAATTACGAGGGCGGGTCAATAAGTCCGTGATTTTTTGAATGAAACAGGTTTTTGGATATAAAAAATCATTTTATTTTTCAACGCCGTCTCCTTTGAGCTCTATACACTTTGTCCAACGTTTCTCCAATTTTTTTATCCTTTCCAAAAATAAGATTTTTTGAGGTCATCAAAATAGGTCTTTGTTTGTGAGATGATTTCATTGTTGGAGTCAAATCTCTTTCCGCCGAGCCATTTCTTCAGGTTTGGAAACAAGAAATAGTCACTTGGGGCTAAATCCGGAGAATAGGGCAGATGAGAGAGCAATTCATATCCCAATTCATGGATTGTTGCCATGGCAACTGCACATGTGTGCACCCTTGCATTGTCCTGGTGCAAAAAAACCTTTTTCTTGGCCAAATGTGGTCTTTCTTTTTCAAATCCTCATTAAATTGACCCAATAAGTTGGCATAATATTCACCATTGATGGTTTTACCCTTTTGAAGGGAGTCAATGTGGATTATATCGTGTGCATCGCAAAAACCAGTCACCATGACTTTATTGGCTGACAAACCCACCTTGGCCTTCTTTGGTGCCGATTCACCCCGAGAAACCCACTGTTTTGACTGCTGTTTGGTCTCTGGTGTGTTGTGGTGGATCCACGTTTCGTCCACGGTTATGAAACGGTGCAAAAACTCGTCCATATTGCGGTTGAACAACGGCAAACACTCCTGCGAAATAGTCACACGATTGTGTTTGTGGTCGATTGTAAGCAAACGCGGCACCCATCTTGCGGAAAGCTTTCTCATACCCAAGTGATCATTTAAATTTGAAACCACTGAGCCACGTGAGATGCCTATGGCTTCCACAATCTCTCGCACTTTCTATCTCCGCTCGGCCAACACCATATCGGGATTTTTTTCCAGTTGTTTCGGGTGTAGAGACCTCAACTGGGCATCCAGAACGTTCGGCATCTTCCGTGTTTGTACGGCCACAACAAAATTCAGTAAACCACTTTTGTACCATTGAAATTGATGGTGCAGAGTCCCCATAGTATTTATCAAGCTTAGCCTTGGTTTGAGTGATGGTTTTTTCCCACAAAAAATAATGCTTAACGAGCACACAAAATTCACTTTTTTCCATTTTCTCTTCAAATCACGCAGTAGTCTGCTATCAATGGCTGTCAAACACAAACTAAATGACACAACTTGTTCAGATTTTGACAGGAGTCAACTGACAGGTACCTGTTGAAAGGAGCAGTGTTGCCCTTTCAGTTAAGAGGCGGGAAATTCAAAATGCCACGGACTTATTGACCTGCCCTTGTATTTATATGTAAGTCTTGCTGCTGTATGACTGCAAATTATTTAATTCAGTTCCCTTCATTTACCAAGAAAATAACCAACTGAAGCCTACCAAAAATGGAAGCAATTATTCAGCCGTCTTCCTAAAACAGCTCTTAAGAAGAGCAGACAGGAATCCTTTCATTGCCAAGCTAAACAACAGAAAATGTTTTCTACAGCACAGTTAAGTGGGAGCTGTAGGTTCTCAAGACATGGGGTGCCTCTCATCTGCAGGCCGGACACGCAACTTGATACTGCCTTGGAAATAAGTCCCACTGAGTTCAGTGTGTCTCACACTCTTCAAAGTGTACAAAGAATCACAGCTTTAATCTCTTTAAGTAAAGGAAATTGTGCTTCATTTCCTTAAAAAGTATTATTTTTGTCAATGAACACCAGACGCAGTCAGTGTTGTGTGTTGGTACTTGAAAACCTATTTTATTATATGAGGGCGGGTCAATAAGTCCGTGACTTTTTGAATTTCCCGCCTCTTAACTGAAAGGGTAACACGGTCAACAGGCACCTGTCAGTTGACTCCTGTCATAATTTGAACAAGCTGTGTCATTTAGTTTGTGTTTGACAGCCATTGATAGCAGACTACCACGTGATTTGAGGAGAAAATGGAAAAAAAGTGAATTTCGTGTGCTCATTAAGCATTATTTTTTGTGGCGGAAAAAAGCCATCACTCAAACCAAGGTTACGCTTGATAAATACTATGAGGACTCTGCACCATCCATTTCAATGGTAAAAAAGTGGTTTACTGAATTTCATTGTGGCTGTACAAGCACGGAAAATGCCGAACGTTCTGGACACCCAGTTGAGGTCTCCACACCCAAAACAATTGAAAAAATTCACAATATGGAGTTGGCAGATCAGAGATTGAAAGTGTGAGAGATTGTGGAAGCCATAGGCATCTCACATGGCTCTGTGGTTTCAATTTTAAATGATCACTTGGGTATGAGAAAGCTTTCCGCAAGATGGGTGCCGCATTTGCTCACAATCGACCACAATGCAAGGGTGCACACATGTGCAGTTTCCATGGCAAAAATCCATGAATTGGGATACAAATTGCTTCCTCATCCACCCTATTCTCAGTTTAGCCCGAGTGACTATTTCTTGTTTCTAAACCTGAAGAAATGGCTCGGCGGAAAGAGATTTGATTCCAATGATGAAATCATCTCACAAAAAAATACCTATTTTGATGACCTCAACAAATCTTATTTTTGGAAGGGATAAAAAAATTGGAGAAACGTTGGACAAAGTGTATAGAGCTCAAAGGAGATGGCGTTGAAAAATAAAATGATTTTTATCAAAAACCTGTGTTTCATTCAAAAGTCACAGACTTATTGAGCTGCCCTCGTAGATGCTAGCCCAATGCCGTTCTATTTTATGCCTGTTTGCTGGAGATTTCCTTTGCAAAGGGAAATGTGTTGCAAAAGGACTCATCTGTTTATGATCCTTGCTCACTTTGGCCCTTCGAAGTGAGCCCATGACTCAAGGAGAGAGCGCCATATATGACACAGCTTTATTTGCGGGAGAGTCGGTGACTTAATCGGCCAAAAACGTTCCCTCTTTATGCTCATTTGCTCCATCCTTTGGAGTCCAGTCTCCTAACAAAGCACCCCCATTGTGAAAGGCAGACCGGAGCAGCTGCAGGTGTCCTCGAAGTGACACATGACAAAGCCCATTTGTTAATCGGCCCCGTCACATGGCCGGCGGTCCCCTTCTCCAGCCATCGCCACGGCCTTCAAAAGCAGAGCCTGCACATTCAATCAAAAGACCCATTCTCCCAGGGTTTCTTTGCAACTTCTGTCCCTGGAGTGTGTCTGTGCGTGTGTGTGAATGAGGCCGGGGCCTGTCTTTGTCCCACTGCCTGGAACTCTCCCTGGCTCCTGGTCAGCGTAGACATTATTTCAAAGAACTATGCGTGAAGACAAAAATTAAAACATGCCAGCCATTCCACAGATAAAAGGGTTGATTTGGGGCTTGTAGACTGCTGAAGCATTCAGATTTCAAAAGCTATCTTTCTTCTGTTTCAGACATACCAAGAAAAAATGCAAAAGTATCTCCGTGTTTTTAAACTACATTAAATGACCCTGGCTTGAAAATTGCATTTCTGATCAGCAGCTTCTGGACTTTCTTAACCGACATGGCCATGTAGTCAATGTGACCAGAAAACAGTGGCCACAATGGCTTGGAGTCTTTGCAGGTGTAACTTTTTCAATTCTAGAAAGTATAACTCAGGGCTGTCCAACTTCTACCAGCCCAAGGGCCGGAATTCCGGTCACTGATGACCTGGGGGGCCGCTCCGCCCCCACCCTTGGCCCCACCCCTGGCCCCGGCCCCGGCCACGCCCCGGCCAAGCCCCTCAAGCGTCATGCCGGGCTAAAGGGACACGCCAGCCTTGGAAGCGGGGAAGCGGGGAGGCTGGCATGTCCCTTTAAGAAGAAAAAGGGCAAAGCCAAGGAGAGCCCTCCATGGCTTCGCCCTTCCAGCGAAAGGGATACGCCAGCCTCGGAGCGAGGAAATTGCTGCTTCTGAGGCTGGCGTGTCCTTTAAGAGGAAGGGCAAAGCCAGGAGGCCCTCCATGGCCCGCCCTTCCAGCGAGGACACGCCAGCCTCCTCCTCCGTCCCGCCTCTCCCTCCCGGCGCACCAACCGTTCCCGATTGGTGTGCCGGGCGAGGCGGGACGGAGGAAGAGGAAAGGGAGCTGGGCTGGGTGACCAGCGGCGCCCGGAAAGGAGGAGGCCCCCTCGCTCCCTCCCACCCTTCCCGGCGCTGCTGGTGTCCCGATCGCCGCGGTGCCGGGGGGAAGGAGGAGGAAGGGAGGATTCCCCCTCCTCCTTCCCACTGCCGCTACGGCGATTGGGACAGCAGCGGCGCCGGGAAGGAGGAGGAGGCCCGCCCCTCGCTCCCTCCGCCCTTCCGGCGCAGCCGGTGTCCCGATCGCCCGCGGTGCCGGGGGAAGGAGGAGGAGGAGGAAGGGAGGACCAGCAAACCGGATCGCAGCGGCAGGGCGGAGAGAGGGACAGAGGGGTGAGGCAAGGAGGAGGAGCTGGCTCCTTCCTTCTCCTGCCCCACCTTTTCCTCCCCTCCCTCCCTCCCCCCCGCGCTGCGATCTGCAGTGGCGGGCGGCGGAGAGAGGGATGGAGGGCGGTGCAGGAGGAGGAGCTGGCTCCTTCCTCCTCCTGCCCGCCTCCTCCCCCCCGGCCGCCATTTTTTAAAAAAAAATATTTTTAAAATAAATTCTTTCAGGAGGGTAGCGGGGCCGTGTCCAACAGGCTGGGGGGCCATGTACAGCCCATGTTGGACAGCCCTGGTATAACTAATAGCATTCAATATCATTTATCTGTAGTTATGTGTAAAATCCTATAATTGTTCACACTAAACATGAAATTAAACATGAAAACATTACAACGCAAACGTTACGTGTTTTGTAAAGAATGTTTTAAGAAATGGAGCCGACCTATGGAAGGATCTTTGAATCCGGTTGAGTGTGGACATTTTTTTTCCAAAATAGCCTTTGAAGTTGTTTAATCAATGTGTTGTTTTAATCAATCTGTTTTACATTTTTAACCTGATTCATTTTCTCGCTTGCTGCCTTGAGTCTGATTAAGAAACTGGCAAATAAATAAATCACTGCAATTTATGAAGTGATGCATTCAAGCGAGTAGATTTAGTCTACGAAAATTTATGCTTCATTCTCTCATCTAGTGCCTATTGTACTTCAAGACCCTCTGCACATTGTTAAACCCCATATCCATGGCACCAGCTGTTTCGTTTATTCACATTCAAAAAAAATACTAGCATGCCCTCTCTATGTGGTCTGTGGTGTTTGTGGGATTAATTTCAATACGGATTGCTACTATCTACAGTTTTGTGTGTGTATCCATTTGAAATCCCATATAGATACCCGGGGGGGGGGGGTGTCATACTGCAGTGTTTCCCAACCTTTTTTGAGCCGCGGCACACTTTTTACATTTACAAAATCCTGGGACACACCACCAACCAAAATGACACAAAATGACACTCTAACACAGTCATACGTATAGTTAATATGTTTTTAAATGTATTTATACATTCAGTGTGAAACCTGGGCCTGTTTCAATGAACACAACATAGATATCCTGGCAGGAATGGCAGAAAGACACACACGAAGGTCTTGCTCAACAGCTGTCAGTCTCTGTGTTTAGAAAAAATGTGTCCATATAGCTTCAAAGCAGTCCACTAGTACTGTTCTTATGCATCAATACACCTCATGGAATAATTATGAGGCTTCCACCTTCATTATATATGCTCCTGTATCATTCCAGGTGGGCATTAGATGAGTCCCTCGTGTATAACTGGTGAACAGGAGAGTTGTTACACAGTCACTAGAAAGGCTATCACGTCCAGCCAATGCCAAATGTAGTAATAGTTGGTACACATAAACACGAAAACGGCCGAAGGAGGTGGCGCCCCAACCCCTTCTTCTTGGCCGCTGCCCGACCTCCCCCCGCCCCCTCCCGCAAGCAGCAGCAGCAGGAGTTCGGCAGAAGGGGGAAGAAAGGGGGGAAGAGAGGTTTTTTTCGCGGCACACCAGGTAATTGGTGGACCGGACTACTGTAATGCCCTCTACATCGGCCTTCCCTTGTCGATGATCCGGAAGCTTAAGCTGGTGCAGAATGCTGCAGCCAGGCTGGTGGCAGGCCTTCCATCTCGCTGCCACATCACGCCTGTGCTGCGCGGACTGCACTGGCTTCCAATAGAGCCCCCTGATCACCTTCAAGGTGCTGGTTCTGACCTTCAAGGCCTTGAATGGTCTGCGGCCAGTGTACTTAAGGGACCGCCTCTCCCATTACAGCCCTCCGCGACCACTGCGTTCCAAAATCCAGAATCTGTTGGTGGTGCCTAGCCACCATTCTATCCGCCAGAGTTCCACACGAAGGAGGGCATTCAGTGCTGTTGCGCCGGTTTTGTGGAATTCCCTTCCTTCCTCAATCCGAGCCCAGACGCATTTGTTGTCTTTCCGCAGGGCCTGTAAGACCCTCCTCTTCACTCAGGCGTTCAGGCCATAGGCACAGGAATATGTAGGTTGTAACTGTAATTGTAATTTTCAGTGCTGTTTTTATTATGCTGTATTTTAATAGGTGGATCTGCCACTATGTTTTAACTGGTTTTAACTGTCTTATTGTGTTTTATGGTTCTATGTGTGTGAGTCGCCCTGAGCCTGCGGGAAAGGGCGACTAATAAATGAATGAATGAATGAATGAATTGCTCACGGCACACTAATGTACCACGGCACAGTGGTTGGGAAACACTGTCATACTGTACTGATATTCCAGACTAACATGGATATGTTTTTGAAATCTAGTAAAATGGACATCCTTTGCAGACTGGATCTCTCACAACAGTCCTGTGTTCCCACATCTCCAAATAATCTACTCCAGAGATTTGAAGGCGTCAGGAACACTTTGGAGTGGATTTGGAAAGGGAAGTCCTTTTGGAGAATTATGATCTTTGGAAAGGCATGGCCTTGTTAGAAATCATAACCTTTGGGGGAAATGATGCCACAACCTTTTGGGAAATTGAAATCTCCATAAACTTTTGGGAAATGGTATTCGCCAACATTTTGGGAAAACCGAGAATCACCCTGAGAAAAGTTTAAAACTCTCTTGAGTTAAAAACTCTGTACGAAGTTCAGTGACATGCGAGGCCAAACAAGATTGGTTCCTGTGTTCCCATTGTTCGGCTCTTGCTTTTTAAAGGAAATATAATAACTATATTTGTTATTAAAAACTTATATAAATGCAAGTTATGAATGTGCCAGCATGTATTTAAAAATGAATGCCTTAAAAACACAACAGCCCAGGGATTTTATCATCTGTTTTCTTTTGCCCATCTCTGTAATGTGGCCGTTGCAGCCCAGGGTCCCATGGAGATGAACTATTTAGTATTCATAAAGCTGTCTACACACAGATGTTAAAAGAAAGACCGCAGTGATTAATTGATCGGCCTCTGCTGTCAAATGAGTGCGTAAGGAGGGAATTACCTTTGTTGGAGAAGATTCAGTATTTGTCAGGAATTAGGAGATAGAAGATGCCAGCCTTAACAACACAGCCACATTGTTTTGCCCTGTTTGGCAATTTAGCTACAGACAATCACATGAATAAGTTGCAATGCATATATTCCAGCGGTTTAAGGACAATGCAAAAGTATTAGGCAGTCATAGTGGGAACTGCCAGAGATCTTAATAATAAAGGACGATGTTGAATAGAGGAAACTTCTTCACATATACAACAGGGTCGTCTTAAAAATTCATGAGGCTAATTAATGAAATGGGAGCTGATTTAATTATCCTAGCTCTCCACGGAGGTGGCATAGGGACTGAGGTTTTGTCTAGAACATTGTTTCCCAACCAGTGTGCCGCGGCACACTAGTGTGCCGTGAGCGATCATCAGGTGTGCCGTGGGAAATTGACACTCTTCCCCCTCCTAGCAGCTCTTTCTCCCTCTTTCCCTCCCCAAAGATCCTCCCCGAGGCAAAGGAAGGGCTCCGCCGAATGCCATGGCCAGGCCTGCCTTGAGGAAGCCTTCAGGAGCCTCGACTCAACATGGCTCCAGCTCCCGCTCAGGGCTGCTTCAGCCTCCCGATGCTCCCATACATTTCATAGATCTGTGTGGCCTCTTTCTCTGCCTCCCTCCTCCCTCCGCAAAAGCAGAGCACTGGGCGGAAGTGATTGAGTCGGCGTTTTCGCGTTGGCTTGGATTTCTCGCGAGAACAGCCAAAGCCAGAAGCTCCACGTTGGTGAATTGGGCAGTGAGCAAACCTGGGAGAATTGGGAGGCTGAAGCATTCACAGGTTTCCAAGAAACAAATTGAACCTCTCCACTTGGAAATGTTGTTTGTTTGTTTTTTTTACTATTTTATTGGATTTTTCGAGAGCCCCCTGGAACTGTTTATAACAGCTTCATGACATGCATAGTTAACTGGAAGCAAGTTTCACTCAGGGTGAAATTTCACAAGGGTCTGGAAAACAAGCCCTATGAGGAGCGGCTTGAAGAGCCGGGCATGTTTAGCCTGAAGAAGAGAAAGCTGAGAGGAGACATGATAGCCATGTATAAGTATGTGAGAGATGTCATATACTGTATATGTTGTGTTCATCAAAACAGGTTTCACACTGAGTGTATAAATACATTTAAAAACATATTAACTATATGTATTACTGAGTTAGAGTGTCATTTTGTGTCATTGTGGTTGGTGGTGTGCCCCAGGATTTTGTAAATGTAAAAAATGTGCATAAAAGGCTCAAAAAAGGTTGAAAAACACTGGTCTAGAAGTAACAAATTCAGCTAAGGAAACGAACTCCTACACTACAAGGAAATGGATATGCGCTTTCAGCTTGTTGGATCCGTCCCCAGCATTTCCGGGAATTGTAATTATATGATGACCCCTGTCTTTGAAAAATGATACAGATTCCTAATTCAGGGATTCCCATACTTTTGAGAGCTGAGTCACATTAACATGTGTTCTCTCCCCACCCTGAAAGGGAACTGAGTGTGTGCTCTCTTCTTATTCCTCAAAAACGGTACTTTGGAAAAATATGCAAAATGAGAACTGTCTGTCATCGAAAGGAACGCTCTTCTTGTGCTTCTGCATGAATCACGGTTTGCTCCAGGCCTCCAAGCCCTAACAGGCAGGAGGCAAGCACAAAGGCGTGACTCATGTGTAGGGCACAGAAGGATGGATCTCTCACTCTTCCTTTCCCCCTCCTTTTCTTTTCGTTTCCTTCTTTCTGTCTTTCCTTCCTTTCTCACACTCCCCAAGATGCTTTCCATCTTGTTTATGACAATGGTGCGTGAATTTCTGCAAGATCTTTCGCAAAACAATAAGCTCTCAGTGATCCGTACCAGTCAGATTGGATTTTCTATTCTACTGTTTAATTAATTCGTATCCCCCCCTTTCTGCCAGAAATGCTCTTAGATAAGTAAAAATAAAATACACATCGAATACTAAAATGTAATTCAAAACTTAGAAGTAATTGAGTCAAAAGCTCAATTGAAAAGGCAACACTGAAAGACACGGCCAATGGCTTTAGAACTCCTTCACCCGCAGACCAGCTGACTGTATTTGCCTGCTGTGCTGTTGTGAAAGAAGAGCCTCTCAGGGGGAAAAGTAAGTAAAAACCTTAACTCAGCAACATGGGGTAGTGGTTGGACTGCCGTGTTGGACTAGGCATTTGTTTATTTTTATTTATTGTGTGTCAAAAGCATTGCATAAATAAGTATAAAACTGATAACATAGAGCAGTGTTTTTCAACCTTTTTTGAGCCGCGGCACATTTTTTACATTTACAAAATCCTGGGGCACACCACCAACCAAAATGACACAAAATGACACTAACACAGTAATACATATAGTTAATATGTATATACACAGTACATATATGCATATATACACACAACACATATAGCCTACACAGAAAGTCAGAATGGTGGGAGTTGTAGGCCAAAACACCTGGAGGGAGGGCCCAAGTTGGCCCATGCCTGCCTTAAGTGAGCAAACCCTTAGTTTAGGTCCATCAGACGCTTTGTATTGAATAGAGAGCCTTGATAAAGGAACCCGAAATGCCTTTCAATGTGGCCGCTAGATCGGAGCATCCGCCTGCCGTCAGCTCTAATTTGAACTTAACATCGACTTGGAGGAGACGCTTGATTTGCCTCTCCCTCTTTGCGTCTTTGGGAATTTTCCCATTGGAGCATAGTGCTCGGTTACCAGAACCTAGTGTTAATGTTGTAAGGATCCTACCCTTCCCACAGGAGGACCCAACACCCCCACCCGTGAGCTCGTCTTCCCACCTGGATCTACAATACCTTTGGATTACAATTTTGGCGCTTACTACGGGACAACGCCAGCGCCTTTGGAACCTTGTCCCGGTTACGCCCACATCCTCGCTCCCCAAAGTGACTCTCTAGCATGCATTTGCACATTTGAGTGCCCCAAGGTACAATTGTGGTCATCGGACCTAAACTCTGTTGGGAACACTAAGGAACTTTTGAGGAGTGCTCTCTGGGACTAAAGCGCATTATTGCAATTCGGTTTGCATGTAAATATACCGGGTTTTCTCCGTACCTGTGAATTTAGATGAAATACCGGTAGATACATTTTGATACCAACAAAACGTATGTATGATACAATTTATTTACATAATAACTTCGACATTTGTCATCTGGTTATATATATATTCTTTGTACACTGTTGTTTTCCTGCCACTTCCTCAACAGCCACACTGCACTGACTCAGGTTTTCTGGGAAAGACCCCCATAGGCCACTTTTCTGTTTCTTGCGGACCACATATTTTAAAAGAAAGGAATAATTTTCAGACCTGAAAAAGTATGTTAACTGCTATTTTAACTCTGCGTCCCTTGCTAGCAATCAATGTCCATTACTACATCTTGAGGAAGAAATTTTAAGCCTACATTGAAATGCCTGTTATTCATCCGGATTGGCTGAGCAGGCATGCAAATTACTTAGCAACAGTTTCCCCCACAGTGCTCAGGTGTGTTGCATTTGTCCTGAAATTACAGTAATTATTTCCAAATTTCCAGCTATAGATATAAATGAGCACATACACAATTGACGCAAATATATACCCTCTTTTGTCCTTTTTGTTGCTTTTCTGCGAACGCTGCCACTAGGCTGAGGTTGGTTTTTTTCTTCATATTTTCAAATCTGGTACACTATTTTTCCCTGAAGAAAAGCATCAAGGTGTTACTGAACAGAATTTGGGTTGGCTCTGCCCATAAGAGGAAAGAGCCCTAGTGCCCAAAGAGAGGGATCGATACCCTTGGTGAGCAAAGGCAGGGCACATAAAAACCCACCCCAAGATTTCCCAATAAGTCTCACCAAGTTGAAGAAAAACCACCGAGGTCTTTATTTCTCATCAGCTGAGGAAGATGACAACCACAATATCCTTGTCGCAAAGCAGTCATAAAGTTACATTCAAAATACATGCCATTTTATAAGGTTACAGATTCAAATTTCCCACTTCCCGCCCCCAGCCCATCTTTGTGTTGATTGGATGGAATCTTGCTGGCTGGCTGCATCTTCTTTCGGTTTCCAGCCAATGGGGGTGAAGAGGTGATGAGTAGAACAATGAAGGCAGAAAAACATTTTGATGGGATTAAATATGTAGCTCAAGTGGCCAAGTGCTCAGCAAGAACCCTCTTGTTCTCAGGCTGAGCAATTCTATTGACTTTTGGTTTTTCAAATATCCTCATCTGTGTTTTTCTCTGTTTGATAGAACTGCATGGTCTCAGTTCTTTGGATGGTAAACAAATGAAGAAGCTGTAGCCATGTACCAGTTTCCGAGGCTGATAGAGGTGGACGTTTATGAAACATAGAAATAGTTTTGCCTATTAATCAATGGCACAAAGGTAGACGAAAACTCAGAGGCCTTTGTCTATTGATTGGCAGAAACCAGTTTTGGCCCAAGGGGGAAAGACCCTTTTGGAAAGAGCTGGCTCCTGCTATTTTCATGCAAATGAGGCTAGTGTAGAGGTGACTGAATCACAAGCTTGCAGCTGGCAAGCCTCACCCAAGGTAGCTGGCTAAAGGTAAACAGTGGTACTTTCATATTTTTAAAATTACATACATGGGGAAAATATGAGGGGAGATACATTGGGGTTCATCGGGAAAATATACCCACCAGAGATACGCAGTTTATTAGGTTCATAAAAGATAGCCCAAGAAAAAGGGGTCCTAGACAGAAAGGAAAAAGTCTTTGGGAATGAGCAAAAGTCCATAAGAGTAATGCAAAAGGAAAATAACTGGGTGTATTAATAAAGTGTGGGTTACAGAGGCATTGTCATGTGGGACCATGGGGCCATAGGAAGAGCCTTAGGTTCCCATGTGGGGGACAGATAGGGGATTATGGAATCACTTCAAGCCTGGTGTTCTTGGGAAAACTATAAATCCCTTGGTTTTTAACTATCTTCTACAGAGCCCAAGAGAAGGGGAATCATCTCCGATATCAAAGGTATGAAAGAAAAGGCGTTGACGCTGGCATTTCGGGTCTCACTGGGTGAAAGCACCTGTACATTTATAGCAGGATGGATAACTTCTGGCACATCTGCTGGAAACCTTGCCACTCATCCTGCTGAGATTCAACTGAATTCCTAACTCTTTCTGAAATCCCAGCTCATAAAAAAAGGTTTAGCAGCTGGCCTTTTTGTTGCCACTTCCTCAAGGCACCTGTAGTATCATGCAATGTGGAAAGGGTAGCTTCTTTTGTTTGAACCGCCGCCACCAGGAACTTCCTTCAGGCTCTCCAGAATGGGTCCTGGGGGCATTGCTCTGCAGTGGCTCTGCACCTTCCTGGAGGGTCACTCCAAGTTGGTGAAGCTGAGGGATGCCTGCTCGGACCCATGGCCTTTGACTTGTGGGGTCCTGCAAGGTTCCATTCTATCCCCCATGCTTTTTAATATCAACATGAAACCACTGGGTGAGGTCATCCGGAGTTTTGGAGTTGGGTGCCATCTGTACACAGATGACACCCAACTGTACTACTCATTTCCACCAAACTCCAAGGAAGCCCCCCGGGCCTTGAAGCAGTGCCTGACAGCTGTGATGGACTGGATGAGAGCTAACAGGTTGAAATGTAATCCAGACAAAACAGAGGTCCTCTTGGTCAGTCGCAGGGCCAATTGGGGTATTGGGTAGCAACCTGTGCTTGACAGGGTTTCACTTCCCCTAAGGACGCAGCTTGAGGGTCCTCCTGGACTCAATGCTGTTGCTTGATGCTCAGGTGTTGGCGGTGGCTGGGAGGGGCTTTGCATAACTTCAAACTTGTGCACCAGCTGTGACATTACCTCGTGAAGTCTGACTTAGCCAGGGTGGTCCATGCCTTGGTTACATCCAGATTGGACTATTGCAATGGGCTCTACATAGGGCTGCCCTTGAAGACGGCCCGGAAGTTTCAATTGGTAAAACGGGTGATAGCCAGGCTCCTTGCTGGAGCAAAATATAGGGAGCATACAACGCCCCTATTAAAGCAGCTTCATTGGCTGCCAATAAGTTGCCAAGCCAAATTCAAGGTGCAGGTTATGACCTATAAAGCCGTAAATGATTCGGGGCCCGCCTATCTTCGTGATCGCATCTCTTTCTATGATCTTCCGAGGAGGTCATCTCTAAGATCTGAGGAGGTCCTCCTTTTGCTCCCACCACCGTCACAAGCACGGTTGGTGGGGCCCCCGCCTCTGGAATGTCCTTCCAAGGGAAATAAGACAGGCTCCATCCCTCCCCTCGTTTTGTAAGAGCTTGTGGTTTCAACAAGCCTATGAAAATGACCAGTTCTAGCCAAGCCCGGACATTGTTTGAATATGGCCTACCTATTACCCTGGTCATTCCTCAAATAGGCCCTGGAAATGAGCAGCCACAGGCCCGTATTTACTATTGCAGTTAGTCTGTTATAGCATTGGACCC
Source organism: Anolis apletophallus (assembly GCA_030556195.1). Taxonomy (NCBI): domain Eukaryota; kingdom Metazoa; phylum Chordata; class Lepidosauria; order Squamata; family Anolidae; genus Anolis; species Anolis apletophallus. Next base: position 156,873,483 of record JARBWK010000006.1, on the reverse strand, counting down.
AATGCTATAACAGGCCCCTCAGTTTCTGATTTTGCACTATCTTGGCCCAGCCCTTTTAAATTGTCCTGACCAGAAAGCAGTTGTTATACTCCAGAAACTTCATTTCTGTGGCTGCCACAAACTGTATTGAATTGGTTGAGACTCTATGAGATAGTCATTGAAAAACTAGAGCAAAATATACTGTGGGATGTCCTGCAAAAACAAAGTTTTTGCAGTTTAATAAAGTTTTTCCATGTTTTTATGATATAACCAATTAGGAAATGACATTTATAACCCAGGAACAAAAATTGTGTTATATATTGTTCTCTGACTCAAAATGCCCGAATCCTTACCTCAAGCATTGCAATATTTACACCTTCGGTTTCTTCTTCTATCATGTCTAGTTTGCCATGATTCATACTTCTTGTGTTCAATGTTCTTCTAATATGTCTTGTGAAACTTCAGTTTCCTGTTTCCTTTGAAACTGAAAACAAGACTCCACCCTCTCTAAACAACCAGAAGCAGAATATTTCCTTTCTCCCAGGCTTGCACAACCTGCACCCTCCAACTGTTTGGGCCTCCAACTCCCAGTATTCACGGCCATTGGACAAGCTGGTTAGAGCTTCTGGGAGTTGGGGGCCCAAACGGCTGGAAGACCGCAGGTTATGCACAGCCTGCTCCATATCTTGATGCTGACAAAGTATTCCATTCCATTTTGGAGACTATGAGATGTACAGCAAAAAGAGTGTACAACAGAAGTTTTTTTTTCTGTCTTCATCCTAAGATAGGTAATATCTATCAGCTCCCCTGCCTGGCCTTGCTGTTGCTGGCGCTGGGAGAGGCGGAGCGGGCAAGAGGGTGTGTGGGCGCGCAAGCAAGGCTATCAGCGAGCGGGCGGCGGGGCGAGGGGGTGAGGCAGGCAGGCAAGCAGAGCGACCCCACAGAGCCCACGATCGGATGGCGGCAGCAGCACCGGCACCCCTTCCTCTTGGCCCTGCCCCCGACGCCCTTCTCCCTGGCCGCACAGAACCGGCTGCCGGGCCGGATATGGCCCATGAGCCGTAGGTTGCCCACCCCTGCTCTTATAAGAGTCCTCTTATATACACACATATACACATACACACACAGACAGTTCCCAAGGTATGAACAGACAAGATAGGTTCTGTAGGTTTTTTCTTAAGTTGAATTTGTGTGTAAGTCGGAGAACAGGCACATTTTAAGTGTAACTCCATTGTTTATGATAGGAGGAGGAAGGGTTGTTTTCACAACCCTTGTTTCCTTGTCTACAATAGGGTGTGTGTGGGAAGGGGGAGATAACCAGCAAATTTAGGAGGGGTAAAAGTGCTGGGCGGAGTGAATCTGGAATGGGAAGTGCGGTCAGAAGGGGATGAGGCAAAAAACTCTTTGAGTCTGACAACTCTGAATAAACCCGCTAAGTCTTTCCTGACATGAAGATCGTCGCAAAGAGCTGTTGGGTCAAAAGAAAGGCCTTTGTTGAGAAGGAATAATTCTCTATCAGATAATTTGTATTTTGATAAATTTACAACTAGCAAGCATTCTTTCTCTCCCTGTCCCTCTAGAAGTGGAAGAGGAAGAACTTGAGGATGAAGTGTGGAAAGTGGTGCACGTGGCACAGAAGGTGTCCGCAAACCGGGCCCTCAAGTGGAGGCAGAGCAGGCCTGCAAGGAGCCTCTCCTGGTTCCACCCCGGCTATTCCCTGCCCTTAGGGCACCCCTCCCAGGCAGGGCCAGGCCAGGGCCCCAGGCGGGGAAGCAACCTCGGCCGGCAACATGAAAGCAGGGCACCCTCCAGCCCCCCTCATGCCCAGGAGGAGGGAGGGAGCGGCGGAGGGGGCTCTTCTCAACCCATCACAATCCTGCCCAGGGAGCAGCGGAGGATGTGGACGAGAACATAGGGGAGATGGAAGAAGTGGAAGAGGAAGAACTTGAGGATGAAGTGTGGAAAGTGGTGCACGTGGCACAGAAGGTGTCCGCAAACCGGGCCCTCAAGTGGAGGCAGAGCAGGCCTGCAAGGAGCCTCCCCTGGTTCCGGCCGGCAGCATGAAAGCAGGGCACCCTCCAGCCCCCCTCATGCCCAGGAGGAGGGAGGGAGCGGCGGAGGGGCCTCTTCTCAGCCAAGGACTCCTAGATGCCCCAGCGTCCGGCCAAGATGGAGGGGGGCCAGGGCCTGGACTCAAAGGAGGTGGCGCAAGCAGGAAGCACTCTGGGCCCTCCTGGCAGGGAGGGAGGCTGAGGGGGCGCTACCGGCTCTCCTCCTCCCTGCCCCCAAGGCCTTCCGGACAGGCTCCATCACCATAGGGGACCCGGACACACGCTCTCTAATGACAAGTGGCTGAGCCTCTCAGTCAGATGAAGGGACCTATTGACAAGTGGCTGAGCCTCTCAGTCAGATGAAGGGACCCAATGCCCCCCGCCATGTCACTATCACTTCTGCCGCATCACAATCCTGCCCAGGGAGCAGCGGAGGATGTGGACGAGGTAGAAGGGGAGTTGGAAGAAGTGGAAGAGGAAGAACTTGAGGATGAAGTGTGGAAAGTGGTGGACGTGGCACAGAAGGTGGGGGCAAACCGGGCCCTCAAGTGGAGGCAGAGCAGGCCTGCAAGGAGCCTCTCCTGGTTCCACCCCGGCTATTCCCTGCCCTCAGGGCACCCCTCCCAGGCAGGGCCAGGCCAGGACCCCAAGCGGGGAAGCAACCTTGGCCAGCAGCATGAAAGCAGGGCACCCTCCAGCCCCCCTCATGCCCAGGAGGAGGGAGGGAGTGGCAGAGGGGGCTCTTCTCGGCCAAGGACTCCCAGCTGCACAGGCGCAGGGACATAGAGGAGGGCAGGAGGAGCTGGCACCTGTCCCTAGACCGTCACCGTTCGGAAAGTAGAGACTGGGCGCGGGCCCTAGATCGTCGGGGGCCCGGCCGAGGATTAAATACGGCCCGTGGGAACTGATCCTCAGTTCTCGGCCACGTCTATACTGAATAGGCGCGAGCGGAGTGGGACCACAAGCAACCGTGGTCATCAAGTCTTGCCTTGCTTTTGCCTTGTTTCCTGAGCCGCAGTGGTTTGCGGAACTTTGTTTTGGTTCCTGATTCGCATTGGATGCGAGACCTTGCCCTGTTTCCTGATCCGCATTGAATTGCGGGCCTTGCCTCGCTTCAAGCTATTTGCCATTATACTTTGGACTATTGACTTTATGCATTGAATACTTTCATTTATTGGACTATATTCTCTTTGGACTGTTTTTATATTCAATAAACTAGTTAGCCTTTGATACGTCTCCGTGTGTGTGTTAAAGGGGCAGTTTTAAGTCGGCGTTCGTGACAGAATTTGATTCACTTCATTCTTTAAATGTTTTAGAACAAGCAAATGTAACCAAAGATGTAAAGGTAATTGGTTGCAAGTTTGTATTTAAAAGGAAAACACAAGAATATGGATGATATGTTTACAAAAGCATTCACTAATTGTAAATTAAATGTATTTTGTAAGAAGATATTGTTATTATAAGTAATGTGTGTACTTGTGTTGCCTAGTCTACATTGTGGGTGTGGCCTAGTCTACATTGGGATTACCTCACGCCCTTTGAAGACTAGAATTTCCGAACATAAATCTAGAATCAGAAATAAAAACAACTCCACTGAACTTTACAGGCATTTTCTACAAATGAATCATTCCCCTGAGTCTTTTCAATTCCTGGGCCTTGAAAGGGTTAAGACATGTCCCCATGGTAACATACAGGACGCTTTGCTTAGGGCTGAATCATGGTGGATTTCCATAATCGCCTGTGAGCACCCTAGTGGCCTAAACGACAATCGCACCATCAATGAGCTGCTTAGGTAAACTCCCTTCCCTCCCCTTTTTCAGCTGACTGGAATAACCAGATTGTAATGAGTGATCTGTCACATAAATAGGGCTAGGTGCTCTACTACTCCTTACCTTTGGGTCCATACTTCCCCTTATCTGCAATGATGCTGTTATAATTCGTTATGGTATGTATTGCTTAGTGTTACTGTATTGCTGTACCATACTGCTCAAAACTATGGGTGCTTTTGGAAGGGTATATTGATGTGCTTTTGATGTTTATACTTGTAGTACTGTTATTGAGTGGATATCGCTCCTGGTGGTTCGCCGCTGTGAACAAGCCGACGCTACAGGCGAAACGGACTTGGCCAATTACTTAAGTGCCGTCCGCGGCTAGAACCAGCATCTCATGGGGCTTTCCCCATGATTCTTCCATTATCCATACGGATGTTATGACCTGTTTTCCATTTGGGCTTGAACAAGACTACACGCCACGGATCACCATCTCCACGCTGGATTACCACCTTCCTTGGATCTCCCCTTACTAGCCTCGTCATCTACGTTCCCTTGAATTTTTTCCTGATGACCCCGTCCTTTCCCCCCGCTGGCATCACACCGCTGGGGAACGCCGCGCCTGCGCGCTTAGCATCAGCTACTTCCTGGTTGGTTTCTTCGACCTCGCGGCCCGAAGCCGCTTCATCTGGGGGGGCTTCGGTTTGTTTTATCTACGGGGGCTATTAGCCTCCACCAAAGGGACGCCCGATTTCGGGTCTTCCTTCCACCCCCCTCTCACCCATCGAGGTCAGAGGGACCGCTCCAGCCGCATCCCAGCATTTGCACAGCGGCTGCCCTCCTTCCAGGGAGACCTGAGCCTCCGCTGCTCCTCCTGCCTCCAGGCCGGCTCCCAGGGTCTTCAGTTGTATGTACTCATTGTGGGGGGTCTATCCACAGTATATTTTGAATGTTATCTCCTACATGCCACTGTTATTTCTTTGATGTTTGTACTATTTGCATTCTGGAGGTGAGGCATTATCTAGTGCATCCGTGTTTTGTGTTTAGTGCTTTGTTCTTACTACATAGTGACCATTCACTGATTGGTACTCCATTGGAGGCCTATTGCCTCACTATTGCCACATTTTGTATATAATAAATGACTTTATTTTTGCTTATAACCTGTATTGGTTGTGCATAGCACTGAGTACTTAGGATATTACCCCCAGTTACTCTTCTTCCTGTTTGTGTTGCATTGCATTGTAGGCACCATAGCCGTATTTCTTTTGTGTGTTGTGCATGAAGGAGGAGTGTTAGATTATTGCATTTTGAATAGCAATTCATGAGTCAGCACAAGATATATTTTCGCAGTTTGAGATGACCTGCAGTGTGACATGTTTGACACCAGATGGCGCTGTCTCAAGACTGCTAAATGGAACCTTGGGGAATGTCAGTTACAAAGTGACAGTTGGGATTTAATATCTGTGAGGAAAGGATGTTTAGAAAGGTAGCTGTGATGGCTGTTGTTTTTCGATGTTTAGCCTGTTATTGTTAAATACAATTCAATACAAAGTTATATATTTACCTTTTGAATTGAATGAGAGTGTCATTATTCACACGAACAGAGACTGGAGTTTTTGGGCCGATGGGGAATTAAACTTCTATATTTCTGTTGCCTATCCGCTGTGACATAAATACTCGACGCCGAAGAACTATCACTTCTGCCGCATCACAATCCTGCCCAGGGAGCAGCGGAGGATGTGGACGAGGAAGTAGGGGAGATGGAAGAAGTGGAAGAGGAAGAACTTGAGGATGAAGTGTGGAAAGTGGTGGACGTGGAGGAGGAACTAGAGGAGGAAATTGTGGAAGTGGTAACTGGAGAAGGAAAAAGTGGGGGAGGAAGAACTTGAGAAGGAAAAAGTGAAGGAAGGGACCTAAAGCCCCCTGCCGTGTCACTATCACTCCTGCCGCATCACAATCACAGCCAGGTCTCATCTCTCCCTCCTTCGCTCCCTGCCCCCCAGTGAACCTTGCTCTCCTTCCCTTCCTCCCATAGTTCCTTCCTGTCCTGTGATGATGTCTGGGAAATGTCAAGGCTCTTCCCCATAGAGGTGCCCCCTGCGAGGAACCTCAAGCACAACAAAGGGAGTATAGGTAGAAGTGTGGACCTACATCTAAGAAAAAAATCTGTAATGATAGGAGAGTCAATCTACTAATGTTCTAATATTCTGGGTATAAATCCTGGACCAGAATAAATTCAACATGTTAGAGATATATGTTTTTCAATTAATCAATCCAGCAAAATACAACTATACCATCAGTTACAATATACACAATATGGAACATGGGAATAAAGCAGATAAAAGTTCATGTACACCCACAAGCGCTGTGTGTTACTTGTATAATTCTTTGTATTCACCAGTTTATCGGATAATCCGGATTATAATCTGGGGGAAACTGTACAATATTGTTGAACAGTTGTAACAGCAAGTTTTGTACCTCTTAGGAGTCCTTTTTGAAACCAACTAAGCTCTGAGCCCTGTTATAAAATAAATTGTTAAACACCTTTATCACAACACCTCTGCAGGTCGTTCTTTTTAAAATGCAAGTCTTAGAAGATTAAACATTCACATCGGTGGCTAGGTCTTACAGATTGGTGGCAGCAGTTTAAAAAGAAAAGATCCTCACAAAGTGGACGCACGCTGTAAGCTGCGTCTTCACGAAGTGGTGGCAGTGGTGGGATAATAAGGGATAGCTTGCCCTGCCACAGTTCTCCACAGTTTTGAGTTTGAACCTACACAGAATGACGCTAGCTCTCAGCGGCGTCCTCACATAATGCATCGGAACTGGGTGAAGTCAAGGTGAGTTCCGCTAGTTAGCAATCCTATGGTGGGGGTACAGTGTTCCGCTTAAATGTGGTCCCTTGTGTGATGAAGTCATGTTGTTTTGTTGCAAGATAAATGTATAGTTTTTATTGCTTATTTGCCTATATGTTTGATGGTAAAATGTTTAACAAACCACAGAGGGTTGGCGGGGAATGTTGGAGCAGCAGGCCCCTGCGAAGGCTGTTGCCGTGGAGACGGAAGTTAAAGCTGCACCTGTTTTGGAACTTTCAGGTTTTAAAAATAAGTCGGTTGGTTTTGTCGGTTGGTGGGAGGGAAGCTGTCATTCGGAGCTGTTAGGAAGCAGTTCGGTTAGGGGTTTGAGAACATCGCACAGCCCTCCATTGGGGCTGTGCGATGCCGGAAGCGCGCCTATCTAAAGCGCGCCTCCCATGCCGGAGAGCCATGGTTTGGGGCCGCCCCTTCCATTGCAGCGCAGCCATTTACCTAAGTGCCTCCTTTGCTTGCTGTGAGCGCAGGCGCGGGGCCCGACACAGGGCCGTGCCGAATAAGCTGGATGCGGGGCCTCCGCTCCAATATGGCCTTTCTACATGCCCAAACTCTGAGCTCTGCCAGGAGGAGCAATCGACACCATTGACGCCGACTCTCATGGTGTCGAGGCCGGAGGAGCGGGCTACGGAAGAAGAGGTGGCTAAGGAAAGCACCTGCTATCTATGCATGCACACTCTTCGAGCTCGACACAAGCGCCGGTACTGACACCAGGAAGCCACACTCCTCCTCCCATGCCGGCAGCACCAGTGCCTGCTGGAAAGGATGCTCCTGCGGCAGACACTATGGGGCCTCTATCGCGATGTCGGACGGTTGGGAGTGCCTTGGCGCTGGCCCCGTCATCGGGGTCGTCTTGCGCCTGCCACTGTCGGCATGCTTTCCCTCTGTCGCACGCTCGGAATCGTTCTCCATGGGTTAGATGCTACTCCCGATCCTCCTTTGTACGAGGTCCTCTGTATCTTTACCTCCTCTTCCTCTTCGGCAAGGAAATCTCGGAGGAGAGGTGGTGCGTGTGCGCGTCGGTTGTGCTCCTCTCATTGGAGAGGGTATGGTCAGACAGGGGAGACACAATCTAAGACACAATCTAAGCCATCCCTGGCTTAACAACAACAGGGACGATAATATAGAATCCTAGAGTTGGAAAGGACCCCAAGGGACAGCCAGTCCAACCCACTTCTGCCAGACAATATAGGGCACAACCATAGCCCTCCCAACAGATGACAACCAGTTATGTCAGAGTGTCATTTTGTGTCATTTCGGTTGGTGGTGTGCCCCAGGATTGGTGTGCCCCAGGAAAATTGGTTTAAGATGTTCTACAGATGGTATATAACTCCCCACAAGTTGGGTTTAATGTACTGTATAAAACAGCAAATAATAAATGCTGGAAATGTGAAAACGAAGTAGGAACAATTTACCATGCATGGTCGTCCTGCCCAAGAGTAAATAGTTATCGGAGAAAAGTACAGGAAATTTGTGAAAGAATACTAAAAGTGAAGATTAGCATGAAACTGGAATACTTTTTGTTGGGAATAACAGATGAAGATCTGAAATTAGATCAAGATCAAGATATCCTATTCACATATCTAACTACGGCAGCAAAGATGACCTATGCAAAAAAGTGGAAATGAAAAGAAATAGCAACAGTAGAAGAGTTGTTAAAGAAAATGGAGGAGATAAAATAAATTGATAAATTAACTTTTGCCTTAAGAGACTCATATGGAAAAACCATAAAACAAACAGACTGGAAACTATATGAAGAATATATGAAAATTTATAAAGGACAGAAAAACTGACTCTTTATAGGAGTTTTGCTGGGGAAAAAAGTTTATAAGGTTTATAATAGAACTAAGATAGAAAAAAAGAGAAGCCATTATAGAGAGAACTGAGAGAAAAAAGACTATATGTTCATAAGCGCATAAAAGATGATTCAGAAGTTATAAACCCCTACCCTTCCCAAATAGTCCTAACCTTACCGAACGAACTCCAATTACCTTTTACCCAACCTTAATCCTCCCTAAAACTTTCCATCCCCAATACATTAGATAGGCAGTATTTTAATCAGTGTATATGTGAAAATTTATGCTATAAAATTTTTATTTTTTTTAAACCACAACAATTCTTTGGAAGGCCCCTTCCCTCTCGTTGGGCTTACACGTGGTCATTTTGGGAAACTACAAATCAACTAATCCAATCCTTTTCTTCGGAATCAACACTATAAAGCTTTGGAAGGACCCTTTCCTCTCCTTGGGGTTACAACTTGTGTTTTGGGAAACTTGAAATCTAATAATCCAATCTACACTACCGTGGCATACATAGGGCAGGCAAGCGGACATTCCTTGGGGGGGGGGGTGTTGTGCGTCCCCAGTTGCTAGAGGCAGTGGTCGGGGAGAACCGCAGCCTTTCACAAGGCAGGGATACGGCCAGTCCTCAAGTAATTCTTCCCTCCTGGTCTTTATTTCCACCATTTCTACCCCGCTTCTTCTCAACCCCCGAGGGGGAACTCAGAGCGACCTAATAACGGCAACAATTCGATGCCAAAAACACAGTATACATATAATAGAAAACCAAAAACAGTCAAAATTAAAATACATTGAAAAATACAATTAGCATTAAACTACATCATAAACATTCACATCAGTTAAAAACAGTATTCCGTCCATAATAGAAGCATTGGGTCATGTCCACCAGTTTGCCATTTCAATCCAATCTAAAGTGCTGTATCGTGCTAATGTGCAAACGCCTGGTCCCATAACCAGGATTTCACTTTTTTCCTGAATGTCAGGCGGGATGGGGGTTGATCGTATATCAATTGGGAGTGCATTCCACAGACTGGGAGCCACCACCGAGAAGGCCCCCTCTCTCGTCCCCACCAACCGCATTTGAGAAATAGGCGGGAGTGAGAGCAGGGCCTCCCCGGATGATCTTAAATTACGAGGTGGGACGTAGCGGCTGATGCGTTCGGACAAGTAAGCTGGGCCAGAACCGTCAAAACCAGCACTTTGAATTGAGCTCGAAATTGGACAGGCAGCCAGTGGAGCTGACACAACAGGGGGGTGGTATGCTCCCTGTATGTAGCTCCCATTAGTAATCTGGCTGCCGCCCCGCTGGACTAGTTGCAGTTTCCAAACTGTCTTCAAAGGCAGCCCCACGTAGAGTGCGTTACAGTAATCTATTCGGGATGTGGCCAGAGCGTGGACGACCATAGCCAGGTCTTTGAGGGTTGGGGCAGTTGGGTGTTACGCTGGCCAATGGTGGAAACAAGCAAATGTAATAAATTACGAGTACTTTAATGTGATGAGATATATTCCATTTTCTCATATTCAGAGAGGTGTGCCCTAGACAAATATGCCAAACCAAGAAATAGATTTACATTTTCCAAAAGAATCCTGGAGGCAGCACATTTCTTCTTGTAACATTCCTTATTAGATTACTCAGGTAACCCAGGACCATTCCACACATCCATATACCCTTTGGCCTCAAGGAAACTGAAATGGGCCTATATTAGGTCAAAACTTTGCCACTTCAGTTGTGTATTGGTAGCTTAGAAACCAGCTCTTCCTCTTTTCTTTCTTTCCCATTTCTCATCAATGGGCCACAGCAACACATGACCGAGTACAGCTATTTATCTATATAAATAAAAATATGTTTGTTTATGGGATTAACATAACTCAAAAACCATTGGACCAATTGACACCAAATTTGGACACAAGACACCTATCAGGCCAACGAGTGACCATCACTCATAAAAACACTGAAAAACACAACAGAAGGGCATTAAAAAGTAAAAAAAAAACCTTCAGACTTTTTCTAAAAAGCTATCTGAAGTATATTATTTATTATCACTAAACACATGTGTTAATGGCATCCAGGCTCTCTAACTTTCCCTCAGAAAACATGGCTGACTTCAGCTCTTTCAGGCCCCTTCCACACCGCCCTGGAATATATGGTGGTGTGGACTCAGATCAAAGCATATATTGTGGGATTTTCCGCCTTGATATTCTGGGTTATGTGGCTGTGTGAAAGGGCTCTGTCTCTGTGAATATTTTGCTGAAATAGTTTGTACATGGTTTCAGACCAATATTGAGGTTTGAATGGATGACGAAAATAGAGTGGGGTGCTAAATCTATTGCAGTTTTGACACCATTTTGTCAGGGATTAAAGCTATGGAATACTGGGAGCTACAGTTTTACAAGGTTTTCTTGATTCTCCCCCTTTGCCAAAAAGTGCTCAAGCTACAACTCTCACGATTCCACGGTATTATTGAGCCATTGCCACCATTTCTACTGTGTGGGCACACTTAGGGTTAAACACAAGCATGTTCAATAGAATGGATTAGAACTCATGGCTGTATTCATTTGTGTTTACTGTCTCTGAGTGTGACTTCAATATGAGTTATGGGGATATCTTTTAGGCCGTGCCATAGGTTTCCCTTTAGTTCCTAATAGTGTATATTTGTGGGTAATGTGTGATGGCTTCCTCCTGCCACTCCAACAAAGGCCTGTCTGGCTTCTAATCTTCCTACCACAGTCCAGCTGTTTGCCATTTCCAGTTACCTCAGCCTGGCCCTTTTCCCGCCAAAAATTTACCTCAGGAAGATATTTCGTGTTTTAAGGGCCCTTCCACGCAGCCATATAACCCAAAATATCAAGGCAGAATAACCCACAATACCTGCTTTGAACGGAGGTGTCTTGAGTCCACACTGCCATATCCCAGTTCAAAGCAGATAATGTGGGATTTTATTCAGCTGTGTGGAAGTTGGGGCCTAAATCTTTCTTCTAAGGGCCCTTCCACACAGCCCTATATCCCTGAATATCAAGGCAGGAAATCCATCCCCAATACATTAGATAGGCAGTATTTTAATCAGTGTATATGTGAAAATTTATGCAATTAAAATTATTTATTTAAAAAAAAACACAACAACTCTTTAGAAGGCCCCGTCCCTCTCGTTGGCAGTGTGGACTCGGGTAACCCAGGGCCATTCCACACATCCATATTCCCTTTTAGGCCTCAAGGAAACTGAAATGGGCCTATACTAGGTCAAAACTTTGCCACTTCAGTTGTGTATTGGTAGCTTAGAAACCAGCTCTTCCTCTTTTCTTTCTTTCCCATTTCTCATCAATGGGCCACAGCAACGCATGGCCGGGTACAGCTATTATTATCTATATAAATAAAAATATAATGTTCGTTTGTGGGATTAACATAACTCAAAAACAATTGGACGAATTGAAACAAAATTTGGACACAAGACACCTAACAGGCCAACGAGTGACCATCACTCATAAAAACACTAAAAAAAACACAACAGAAGGGCCTTAAAAAGCAAAAAAACCACCAAAACATTAGAACGCATGCGCAAAACCACATATATATACACATTCACACATATATACACAAATATATTCACACACAAAGCACGTATTCACAGACTAGGCCACAGCATCACGTGGCAGGGGATGTCTAGTTCCATATAAATCTATTCATAAACTTCAGTCTTTTTCTAAAAAGCCATCTGAAGTATAATATTTATTATCACTAAACACAAATGTTAATGGCATCCAGGCTCTCTAAGTTTCCCTCAGAAAACATGGCTGGCTTCAGCTCTTTCAGGCCCCTTCCACACCGCCCTGGAATATATGGTGGTGTGGACTCAGATCAAAGCATATATTGTGGGATTTCCCGCCTTGATATTCTGGGTTATGTGGCTGTGTGAAAGGGCCCTGTCTTTGTGAATATTTTGCTGAAATAGTTTGTACATGGTTTCAGACCAATATTGAGGTTTGAATGGCTGATGAAAATAGAGTGGGGTGCTAAATCTATTGTAGTTTTGACACCACTTTGTCAGGGATTAAAGCTATGGAATCCTGGGAGCTACAGTTTTACAAGGTTTTCTTGATTCTCCCCCTTTGCCAAAGAGTGCTCAAGCTACAACTCTCACGATTCCACGGTATTATTGAGACATTGCCACCATTTCTACTGTGAGGGCACACTTAAGGTTAAACACAAGCATGTTCAATAGAATGGATGAGAACTCATGGCTGTATTCATTTACGATTACTGTCTCTGTGTGTGGCTTCAACATGAGTTATGGGGATATCTTTTAGGCCGTGCCATAGGTTTCCCTTTAGTTCCTAATGGTGTATATTGTGGGTAACGTGTGATGGCTTCCTCCTGCCACTCCAACAAAGGCCTGTCTGGCTTCTAATCTTTCTACCACAGTTCGGCTGTCTGCCATTTCCAGTTACCTCAGCCTGGCCCTTTTCCCGCCAAAAATTTACCTCAGGAAGATATTTCGTGTTTTAAGGGCCCTTCCACACAGCCATATAACCCAAAATATGAAGGCAGAATTAACCCACAATACCTGCTTTGAACTGAATTGTCGTGAGTCCACACTGCCATATCCCAGTTCAAAGCAGATAATGTGGGATTTTATTCAGCAGTGTGGAAGTTGGGGCCTAAATCTGTCTTCTAAGGGCCCTTCCACACAGCCCTATATCCCTGAATATCAAGGCAAGAAATATCTGCTTTGAAGTAGGTTATGTGAGGGCCCTTCCACAGAGCCCTATATCCCATAATAACAAGACAGGAAATCCCACAATATCTGCTTTGAACTGGGTTATCCGAGGGCCCTTCCGCACAGCCCTATATCCCTGAATATCAAGACAGGAAATCCCACAATAACTGCTTTGGACTGGGTTATTTGAGGGCCCTTCCGCACAGCCCTATATCCCTGAATATCAAGACAGGAAATCCCACAATAACTGCTTTGGACTGGGTTATCCGAGGGCCCTTCCACGCGGCCCTATATCCCTGAATGTCAAGGCAGGAAACCCCACAATATCTGCTTTGAACTGGGTTATCTGAGGGCCCTACCGCACAGCCCTATATCCCACAATATCTGCTTTGAACTGGGTTATCTGAGGGCCCTTCCACACAGCCCTACATCCCAGAATATCAAGGCAGGAAATCCCACAATATCCGCTTTGAACTGGGTTGTCTGAGGGCCCTTCCGCACAGCCCTATATCCCACAATATCTGCTTTGAACTGGGTTATCTGAGGGCCCTTCCACACAGCCCTATATCCCAGAATATCAAGGCAGGAAACCCCACAATATCTGCTTTGAACCGGGTTATCTGAGGGCCCTTCCACACAGCCCTATATCCCAGAATATCAAGGCAGGAAACCCCACAATATCCGCTTTGAACTGGGTTATCTGAGGGCCCTTCCACACAGCCCTACATCCCAGAATATCAAGGCAGGAAATCCCACAATATCCACTTTGAACTGGGTTATCTGAGGGCCCTTCCACACAGCCCTATATCCCAGAATATCAAGGCAGGAAACCCCACAATATCTGCTTTGAACTGGGTTATCTGAGGGCCCTTCCACACAGCCCTATATCCCATAATGTCAAGGCAGGAAATCTTCAGAGGTTGAGAGGTCTGTTGTAAACTAGGCTAGTGGGATTTATATATCTGTGGAATGTCCAGTGTAGGAGAAAGAACTCTTGTTTGTTTGAGGCAGGTGTGAATGTTGCAATTGGCCACCTTGATTAGCATTGAATGGCCTTGTAGCTTCAAAGCTTGGCTGCTTCCTGCATGGGGGAATCCTTTGTTGGGGAGTGTTAGCTGGCTCTGATTGTTTCTTGTATCTATATATAAATAAAAATGTAAGGTTTGTTTGTGGGATTAACATAACTCAAAAACCACTGGACGAATCGACACCAAATTTGGACACAAGACACCTATCAGGCCAATGAGTGACCATCACTAAAAATTGATTTTGTCATTTGGGAGTTGTAGTTGCTGAGACTAATAGTTAACCTACAATCAACACTTCACATTACTTTATTTGCCAGATCACCAGATTGGCCCACAGCAACGTGTGGCAGGGGACGGCTAGTGTGTGTGTGCGTGCGTGTATAGAGGGGGGGAGCCATTCCCTGCCACGTGTTGCAATGGCCCTCAGAAAACAGTGGAGTTCCACGCATGAAACAATGGACAGAAGGGACAGATGGAAGGGACATTGATAGATGGAACAGAAGGTAGATGGATAGAAGATAGATGGAATGGATGGTCAGACAGACAGACACTTTTAAGGCCAAAGGGGGTTGGACTGGATGGCCTTTAGGGTTCTCTTCCAACAGGTTGGCCATCTGTCGGGTAGGCTTTGATGGTGCCTTCCTTTACTGCCAAATAATGTTGGACTGGATGGCCTTTGGGGCTCCTTTCCAGCTGGATGGCCATTTATTTATGTATTTAAAACTTTTGTACCCCGACCTTCTCACCTCTATCGAGGGACTCAGACTGGCTTACAGCAAAATTCAATGCTATACAATTTAAAAACAACTACAACATATTAAAATACATAAAAACCAAGCATAAAACCACATCGCCACTAAAACAATTCCGCTCGATCTGTAAAGGTGGTCATTCATTCAGACAATAGGGGAGAATCCGTTCGGACAGGTAAACTGGGCTAGAATTGTATAGGGTTTTGTAGCTTAAAACCAGCACTTTGAATTGTGCCCGGAAGCTAATTGGCAGCCAGTGGAGCTGGCGCAGCAAGGGAGTGGTATGCTCCCTGTGCCCCCTCCTGTTAGTAACCTGGCTGCCGAACGTTGGACTAATTGCAGCTTCCGAGCAGTCTTCAGAGGCAACCCCACGTAGAGAGCGTTGCAGTAGTCTATTTGGGATGTAACCAGAGCGTGGACCATCGTGGCCAAGTCAGACTTCCCAAGGTACGGGCGCAGCTGGCGCACAAGCTTTAACTGTGCAAAAGCTCTCCCGGCCACCGCCGAGACCTGGGGCTCCAGGCTCAGCGATGAGTCCAGGATCACTCCCAGACTGCGAACCTGCGCCTTCAGGGGGAGTGTCACCCTGTCCAGCACAGGCTGCAACCCTATGCCCTGTTCGGCCTTACGACTGACCAGGAGTAACTCTGTCTTGTCTGGTTTTACTTTCCATCTGTTCGCCCTCATCCAGTCCGTTACAGCTGCCAAGCGCCGGTTCAGGACTTGAACGGCCTCCTTAGTAGTTGGTGGGAAGGAGTGACAGAGTTGGACATCATCTGCGTACAGATGACACCGCACCCCGAACTCCGGATGATCTCCCCCAATGGCTTCATGTATATGTTAAATAACATAGGGGACAGTACTGAGCCCTGCGGGACCCCACAGTACAATGGCCGTGGGGCCGAGCAGGTGTCCCCTAGTAACACCTTCTGGGACTGACCCTCAAGGAAAGACTGGAGCCACTGCAAAGCAGTACCCCCAAGGCCCATTCCTGCGAGGTGTCCCAGAAGGATACCGTGGCTGACTGTATCGAAGGCCGATGAGAGGTCCAGCAGAACCAACAGGGACACACTCCCCCTGCCGAGCTCACAGTGTAGATCATCCACTAAGGCGACCAAGGCTGTCGGGTGGGCTTTGATGGTGTCTCCCTTTACTGCCAAATGAGGTTGGACTCAAGGCCGGATTAGCGGCCTGTGCCACCCAAGGCCGCCCGGTCTAAACGCCGCCTCTTGCGGGGGGCGGGGCCGGCGTGACGCACAAGGCGCCGCTGGAAGTCCCGCCCCTAGGGCGACTCACGCGGCTTCCCCCGCTGCTGCCGTGCTCACACCGGTGCCCCTCCTCCCTTCACTGAAGGAAGAAGTGGCGCCCGCCCGCGCGGGCTGCAGCAGAAGCCGCATGAGTTGCCCTAGGGGCGGGACTTCCGGCGGCGCCTTGTGCGTCACGCCGGCAGTGGCTCTGCCCCTCCTCCCTTCACTGAAGGGAGGGGGTGGGAACGCGGCGAGAAGAAAGCGCCACTGGAAGTCCTGCCCTTAGGGAGACTCACGCAGCTTTCCCCACCGCCGCCCCACTCGTATTTGGGGCACGGGCAAGCGGGGCGGTGGCGGCAAAAGCCGCGTGAGTCTCCCTAGGGGCGGGACTTCCAGCGGCGCCTTCTTCTCGCCGGTTCCGCCCCCTCCCTTCACTGAAGGGAGGAGGGGCGGAGCCGCTGCCGGCATGATGCACAAAGCGCCACCGGAAGTCCCGCCCTTAGGGAGACTCACGCCACTTCCCCCGCCGCCGCGCTCGCACCGGCGCACCTCCTCCCCTCACTGAGGGAAGGAGTGGCGCCCGCCCCATCAATCGCCCTAGGGGCGGCGGGACTTTCCCCCAGCTCCTTGTCCCGCGGGTGGGCGCCACTCCTTCCTTTAGGGCCGGAAATGCCGCCCCCAAAATCCGCCACCCGAGGCCATGGCCTCGTCTGGCCTTATGGGTAATCTGGCCATGGCCACTGCAAAGCAGTACCCCCAAGGCCCATTCCTGCAAGGGGTCCCAGAAGGATAGCGTGGTCGACGGTATCGAAGGCTGATGAGAGGTCCAGCAGAACCAACAGGGACACACTCCCTCTGCTGAGCTCACGGTGTAGATCATCCACTAAGGCGACCAAGGCTGTCGGGTGGGCTTTGATGGTGTCTCCCTTTACTGCCAAATGAGGTTGGACTGGTTGGCCTTTGGGGCTCCTTTCCAACTAGATGGCCATATGTCGGGTGCGCTTTGACGGTGCCTTCCTTTAGTGCCAAATGAGGCTGGACTGGGTGGCCCTCGGGGCTCCTTTCCGACTGGATGGCCATCTGTCGGATGGGCTTTGATGGTGTCTTTCTCTAGTGCCAAATGAGGTTGTACTGGATGGTATTTGGGGCTCCCTCCCAACTGGATAGCTTTGATGGGGTCTTCTTTGAGTGCAAAAAGGGGTTGGGCTGGGCGGCCTATGGGGCCCCTTTAACTGCCATGGCTCAAGGCTGTGGAATAATTCCATGGTGTAGACCAGGCAGGGACATATATTGCTGCAAAGGCTTCCCTGGGGTGTACAAGGACTCAAGTTGTGCCCTCCGGCTGGCGAAGGGGAGGCGGAGAGCTTGGGGCCAAGAGGAGGAGGAGGAAGAGGAGGAGGAGGAAGAAGAAGAGGAGGAGGGTCTGTTTGGAGAATGAGAGAGAGGGGAGGAGGGGGAGGAGCTGCCGCCGGGAGCCCGCAGCCAGGCAGTGCTGGCTGGAGTGCGCGCGAGCAGCAGGCGCTGCAAACACGCACGCGCGGGCGGGCGGGCAGGCAGGCGGGCGCGCGCTCCAGGCTTCCCATTCAAGCGGCGAAGCAGGCTGACCCTGAGCGCGCGCCGCGAGGAGCAAGAGGCTTGCCCTCCTGCCGAATAGGCGAAAGGCTTCGTGGCTCTGCGGGTGTGCACTTTGCCAAGGTAGGTCTTCTCCCCGGCTCCCTCCCCCTTCCTTCCTTCCATTCATTCCCATGCTGGGCACGCAGCTCTGCCTCCTAGGGCTTGCCTTGGAGTCCCAGAGCCCGAGGAGGACAAAGTTTCCCTGCAGGGGAGAAAGAGATCGCCTCCTCCTCCTCCTCCTCTACACCCCCCGAGACCAGACTTTGGCGCTTTGGGATCGATACAGTTAGTGTAGTAGAGACACAAAAGGGTGCATTGAGATGGCAGTGTTTGGGTCTCCTACACTGACCCTAGGATACAGTTGCAAACGGGGCCCTGGAAGCGCCTCCGTTGGGGATCCACACTGTCAACAATCCGGTTTCTGAATCCAGATGATCTGCTTCGAACTGGGACCTGCTGCCACACAGCCCTATATCCCAGAATATCAAGCTAGGAAATCCCACATTATCTGAGTGTGGATTCAGATAACCCAGTTCAAAGCAAGTACAGTCTTCCCTCACTTATTGCTGGGCTTAGGTTCCAGGACTTCCCACCCGCGATAAGAGAAAAACCGCGATGTAGGGATGCTCAATTTTAATATTTAGTAGTTCTACACTCTTTTAAGTCCTTGCAAACTTAAATTGAAAGGAAGGAAAGGCCCTTCAGGGCTGGAGGGAGGGAAAAGAGCGAAAATGCCATGATATATATTTTAAACTAGCTTGGGGACCCTGCCCTGCCCGGGTTATTTGAGAAAGGCATTGTGTGCCAAGGGTGGTCCTTATGAGATGTTTACGTGGCTTGCAGTGGTCTCAGGAAGTAAGTGAAGGTACTTCAAGTCCCATCATCCATGGTCCATCCTCCTTCAAACGGCACCAGGATGTAGAGTGGGTCATGAGGGCTCTGTGTGTCAGGTTTGGTCTTGATCAGTCATTGGATTAGGTTTGCAGCAGTTTTGGGAAGTGAGTGAAGGTACTTCAAGTCCCATCATGCATGGTCTGCCCTCCTCCAAGCTGCACCAGGATGTAAAGTGGGTCATGGAAGCTCTGTGTGCCTAGTTTGTTCTTTTTTGGTAATTGGCTGAGGGTCGCAGTGGTCTCAGAAAGTGAGTGAAGGTACTTCAAGTCCTATCATCCGTGGTCTGCCCCACTCAAAACTGCAGCAGGATGTAGAGTGGGTCATGGGTACTCTGTGTGCCAAGTTTGGGCCTGGTCTGTGATTTGTAGGGGCTTCAATGTTCTGTGGGAAATGAATGGGGTGAAGGTACTGCAAATCCCTGCCCTACACTGCACCAGGTTGTAAAGTGGGCCAGTGGGCATCTGTGTGCCAAGTGTGGTCCTGATCCTTCTATGGTGTGGGCCACAGTGCTCTAAGCAAGTGAGTTAAAGTACTGCAAGTCCCGTCTTCCATGGTCCATCCTCCCTCAAACTGCGCCAGGATGTAGAGTGGGTCTTGGGGGTTCTGTGTGCCAAGTTTGGTCTTGTTCTCTCATTGTTTGAGGTCGCAAAGGGGTCGCAAAGTGTTTTGGTCTGAAACTCCCATCATGCCTAACTGCCTCAGGCCTTTTCCTTACCCCCTCTGCCACTTTAGAGCGTCGGAATGTTCGTGTTGGCGATTGCCTCAGGCCTCTGCCTTATCCTCCTCTGGCAGTTTAGAGGGTCGGAATGTTCGTGTTGGCTGGCCAATAGAGGCGTTATGCAAATACTCCCTCACTGGCAACCAATCATGTTGTCAGAATGTAGAGGCCGGGAGCCAATCAGAACGCTGCCACATACATACAAATATACACACATACATACATACAAACATTCCCCTCTTCCAGACCTTTGCTCTCGCCTTCCTCGCTGTTGTAAGAGCACCTCCTTTGTTTGGCGCCCAGGGACTGGAGCTGAAACCTCCCCCAGCAGATGGTCGGGGAGCCCAAGTTGTGGCTGGGCATTCCCTGCGAGTTTTCCCTCTTCCCCAGTGAGCTGCCTCGGATCAGCTGCTGGAGCAGGCATGGGCAAACTTTGGCCCTCCAGGTGTTTTGGACTTCAACTCCCATAATTCCTAACAGCCGGTAGGCTGTTAAGCATTGTGGGAGTTGAAGTCCAAAACACCTGGAGGGCCAAAGTTTGCCCATGCCTGTCTGGAGTGCAAACACTCCTCTTGCATGCCTCTGCAAGTACTTTTACAGAAGCAGCACATGGCTGCTTCCAAGCTGCCTTCCTGGACCTAGAGCTTCCTGATATCCTGCCTGTTTCAAACCAGACTTCTCTGAACAGCCAAAGGATTTTTTCCCTACTTAAGACTCCAGACTGTAATTGGATATTGTGTAGAAGGGGGGGAGCCTTATCCCGTATTTCACTTCAAGGTTCTTTCTCTATCTGCCTTTGCCAGTTGCTGAATTATACTCTGTCGTTGTTGTGTTTCCTTAAAACTTTGCCTAGGATCATTTAATCCAGTGGTTCCCAAAGTGGGCGGTACCACCCCTGGTGGGCGGTGGGGTGATCCAAGGGGGCGCTGGGAGGCTCAGGAGAATTTGGTGGGGGGGGGGGTGGTGGCATGAGCTAGGCTTGCCACTTGCAGGGCCGCACGCTTTCGAGGACGTCCCCGTGGGAAGAAAGAGGACTGTGCCGTGGGCAGGGTTGATGAGAGGAAGGAGGCGCGCACTGCGGTGTCCACGGCAACACATGCCCGGGGATTCCAACTCACAGGGACACAGTCCTAAGCGCGCGATCCCCGGGCAGGCGTTGCCGTTTGATCCAGATCTGTCATTCATGGGGATCTTAGTAGTCTGTGGAAGTCAGAGCTGAATTGTCTGAAGGTACTGCAAATCCCATCATCCGTTGCTCATACTCCCCCAAACACATTGTTTTTGTGATTATTTCTGGAATTCAATGTTTGTAATTCCCACCTTTATTTACTATATTTTACAAAAAAGGTAGAAACATTAATACATATATATATTTCTGTTTAATTTCTATTTAAAAAATTAAAAATTAAACTTCTGGGGGGCGCTGAGTAAATTTTTTTCTGGAAAGGGGGCGGTAGGCCAAAAAAGTTTGGGAACCACTGATTTAATCCTAGAGTTGGAAGAGAATCCCCAAGGCCATCGCACATTCTGACAAGCAGGAAAAGCACAATCTAAGCACTCCCAACAGATGGCCATCCAGCCTCTGCTTAAAATCCTCAGCAGAGTATCCCATCATCAAACAGCTCTTGTGGGTCTCCAGGTGTTTTGGTCTGCAACTCCCAGAAATGGAAAATCACTGGGCTCTCAGAAAGAAATCATCTACTCCCATGCCACCTGAGCTGGAGTCCCAAATGACTATTTCAAACTCAGTGGTTCTCAACCTGTGGGCCCCCAGGAGTTTTCACCTACAACTCCCAGAAATCCCAGCCACTTTACCAGCTGTTAGGGTTTCTGGGAGTTGAAGATCAAAACATCTGGGGACCCACAGGTTGAGAACCACTGCGAAGATTTGTTTGATGAAAAAGATCTTGGAGTCCTCATGGTCAACAAGTTAAACGTGAGCCAACAATGTGATTTGGTGGCTAAAAAAGACAATGGGATTTTGGCCTGCACCAATAGGACTGTAGTGTCTTCTAGATCCAGGGAAGTCATGCTACCCCTCTATTCTGCCTTGGTCAGACCACACCTGGAATCACATTGTGTCCAATTCTGGGTACCACAATTCAAGGGAGATGTTGACAAGCTGGACCAAGGTATCCAGAGGAGGGTGACTAAAATGATCAAGGGTCTGAAGAACAAACCCTATGAGGAGCTGGGCACATATAGCCTGCCGAAGAAAAAACTGAAAGGAGACATGATGAGGGTCATGTATAAATATGTGAGGGGAAGTCATAGGGTGGCTTCAAACTACAGGAAAGGAGATTCCACTTGAACATTAGGAAGAACTTCTGTCAGGCCCGGATCAACGTTTTGTGGCGCCCCAGGCCACACTGTGTAAGTGCCGCCCCCCCCCCCAGGGGATGGGGCCGCTTGAGGGGGCGGGGCCGCCTGTGGGGGGCGGAGCCAGCGTGAGGGAGAAGGAGCCAGGGGGAAGTCCCGCCCCTAGGGCATCTGATGTGGCTTCCCCCCGCCGCCTCCTCGCGCGGGTGGGTAGGCACCGTTCCTTCCTTCAATGAAGGAAGGAGCGGTGTCTGCCTGCCCGCACGAGCGAGGAGGCGGCGGGGGGAAACCACATCATACGCCCTAGGGGCGGCGGGACTTCCCCCCAGCTCCTTCTCCCTCGTGCGGGCAGGCGCCGGCCGCTCCTTCTTTCAGTGAAGGAAGGAGGGGCGGAGCCAGTGCGAGGGAGGAGCCGGGGAGAAGTCCCGCCCCTAGGGCGTCTGACGTGGCTTCCCCCCCGCCGCCTCCTCGCTCGCACGGGCGTCCCTCCTTCACTGAAGGAAGGAGCGGCGCCCGCACGCGAGGATGCGGCGGGAGGATGGAAGCCATGTCAGACGCCCTAGGGGCGGTGGGACTTCCCCCCGGCTCCTCGCTCGCGCACGGGCACTGCTTCAGTGAAGGAAAGAGGGGTGGATTTTTAAATTATTTTTTTAAAAAAAATCAATTTGGAGGGGTCCAGATCTGCTGCCCCCCCCCCCCTCATGGCTGCCCTTCTAGGCCATGGCCTAGGATGGCCTTATGGGTAATCCGGGCCTGACTTCCGTACTGCGAGAGCTGTTTAGCAGGGGAACTCTCTGCCCCAGAGTGTGGTGGGCATTTCTTCTTTGGAGGCTTTTAAACAGAGGCTCGATGACCATTTGTTGTTGCGATTTTCCTGCTTGGCAGGGGGCTGGACTGGAAGGCCCACGAGGTCTCTTCAAAAATACTTTTGATTCTTCTGAATGTTTAGGCCTAGTTCAGGCACAGACAAACTTCTGCCTTCCAGGTGTTTTGGACTTCAACTCCCACAATTCCTAACAGCTGGTAGACTGGCTAAGCTTTCTGAGAGTTGAAGTCCAAAACACCCACAGGGGCAAAGTTTGCTCATGCCTGGTCTCGTTGAGCTTTCATTTCCAGCGCCTGTCATATTCCTAGACTCTAGAAGTAAGTCCTGCTTTGTTGACTGGCCTTATTTCCTGGTAAGCAAGTACAGGGAGTCCCCAGGTTAAGAACAAGAGAGCTTCTGTAGGTTTGTTCTTAAATTGAATTTGTATGGCAGTCGGAACAGGTCCATTTTTGAAGTGTAACTCCAGCCTAATGCACATACACATATAATCTTTGGATAGCATAGGGAAAGGTTAACACCCCTGTGGTGTATGTTTTGCCATCTGTGCCCCTGTTCAGAAGATTTCGTCTCACTTTCAACCTTGGGATAATTGGATTTTGAAAAATGTGGCTTGTTGTGGAAACAAGGATTGGTGAGAAAGCGTCAGTGGAGACGACTTTCTCCCATGATAACTCTTCCAGGACCCAATTTCCCTTCCAAAAGGTTGATTTGTCTCACTTCCTGTTGTCTCACCCTTGTTTGTAACTGTGAGTTCTTTGTTAAGTCAGACGTTCGTAACTCGGGGACTGCCTGTATAGGGGTGGCAGGTTTTTTTCAGCATGTTTCCCATTTCTAGTCTCCACATTATCTGAAAACCTTGGGTATCTCAGCAAATATAGAAGTGGGAATTTTAGGGAAAAAAGTTTTTTTCTTTCTTCTATATTTGCCATTAATAAATGGCTAACACAGGAAGGGTAGGGAAACATGCCCCGGGGCTAGAAACAGATTCAGTTGTAAATTGTTATTAACTTGCAATTAATGGCAATAAAGTCATTCTTGTCAATTAGATTATTAGTGCTTTATTGGTTTTGCTGAACCAGTACACCCTGTCTGCCTACTTTGTATACTTTTTGTATATGGTGGTACATTAGGGGCTTCATTAACTTTGTTTTATCCCTTATCTGTTAATGAAAAAAGGGGAGGCAGCTAGCAGCCCACTGAGCATGTCTAGAGGGCTGCATTTAGTCCAAGGAACCTCACCTTGCATAGTGCTTTGCTGCAGCTTTATTTGAAACACACTATTGTGATGCAGTTAGTCTTATCTATCTATCTATCTATCTATCTATCTATCTATCTATCTATCTATGTATATAATAAAAGTCAGTGTTTGCAGGCAGTGGTGCGGTGGTGCAACGGGAGGAATATGTACCAGCATTTCGATTGGCTGCAACTGTGGAATTATTTGCATAAAGGGCTCTGATTGGCCAGCCTCAGAACTCCAACATTCTACAGCCCCAGACAGAGGGGATTGGTTGCCACCGAAATGATATTTGCATAAAGGACTCCGATTGGCCAACCACATTCCAACATTCTAAAGTGACTCAGCGGGAAAAGGAAAGGCCTCAGGCAGTCAGCGACTGCGGCCCACAGCAAAGGACCAACCTTGGCAAACGGGACCAATGGCCCACTTCACAACCTGGTGTGGTTTAGGGCAGGAGGGGCCACGAATGTGGGATTTGCTGTACCTTCACATCTTTCACTTCCCAAACAACACTAAAGCCCCTATAAATCACAGACCAGGCCCAAAATTGACAGCAAGGCTTCCTTAACCTGATTTTCCTGGCTAGGCCTCAGCTCATGGGATATTGTTAGGCTTCCTCAACTTGATTTTCCTGACTAGGCCCCCAACAATGACAGAACAAGACCAAACTTGGCACACAGACCCCCCAAGATGCACCCTACATCCTGGTGCAGTTTGAGGAAGGATGAACCATGGATGATGGGACTTGCAGTACTTTAATTCACTTCCTTAGAGCACTATGGCCCACACCAATGACGAATCAGGCCCAAACTTGGCACACAGAGGCCCAATGGCCCACTTTACAAACCTGCTGCGGTTTACGGCAGGATGGCTCACAAATGATGGAATTTGCAGTACCTTCACCCGATTCATTTCCCACAGAACATTGCAGCCCCTACAAATCAGAGACCAGGCCCAAACTTGGCACACAGAGTACCCATGACCCACTCTACATCCTGGTGCAGTTTTGAGTGGGATGGACCACGGATGATGGGAGTTGAAGTACTTTCACTCACTTTCTGAGACCACTGCCACCCTCATCCAATGACTGATCAAGACCACACTTGGCACACAGAGCTCCCATGACCCACTCTACACCCTGGTGCTGTTTGAAGGGGGATGGACCATGGCCAATGGGACTCGCAGTACCTTCACTAAGTTTCTGAGACCACTGCAAGCCACATAAACATCTAATAGGAACCAACCTTGGCACACAATGCCTTCCTCAAATAACCCGGGCACCGCCAGGTCTTCAGCTAGTGCACTCATAAAGGGTAAGGTTTCCCTTGACATTAAGTCTAGTCATGTCTGACTCTGGGAGGTGGTGCTCATCTCCATTTCTAAGCCGAAGATCCGGTGGTGTCTGTAGACATCTTCAAGGTCATGTGGCCAGCATGACTGCATGGAGCCCCATTACCTTCCCGCAGAAGTGGTACCTATTGATATACTCATATTTGCAAATTTTCGAACTGTTAGGATGGCAAAAGCTAGGGCTAACAGTGGGAGCTCACTCCGTTCCCCAGATTCAAACCACCAACCTTTCAGTCAGCAAGTTCAGCAGCTCAGCGGTTTAATCTGCTGTGCCACCAGGGGGCCCCTTATGCACTCATACAATTTTATATTATTATTATGTTTATTTATACCCTG
Organism: Anolis apletophallus; assembly: GCA_030556195.1. Taxonomy (NCBI): domain Eukaryota; kingdom Metazoa; phylum Chordata; class Lepidosauria; order Squamata; family Anolidae; genus Anolis; species Anolis apletophallus. The sequence continues at coordinate 156,847,979 of JARBWK010000006.1, read as the reverse complement.
CTTTATCTCTCCCGAAGGAGACTCAAAGCAGCTTACATTAAAAATATGACCACATAATTTAAAATATGCAAACATTAAAAAGGAATTAAATGTAACAGTATGAAAAATATAACAGTATGATTATTTATGATTATGCCAATAAGCTTTCTATAGCATTCATGTGATTGAATCTGAGGGATAATTAGTTTATCAAATGTCCCTTGACTTGCAGGTGTATATTAAAAATGTTCTCATTGGACAGTACTTTTTGTATGATATGAGAGATGCTTCACACAGCAGCCATCTATCTCTCTCGGCATTACTTCGTGAACGAAGATTCTTAGGAAGGACTCATCCTACGCTTTCTACAAGCGTGTTGATGACTGAGAAGGCCAATCTGAGATAGGCAAGTCCGGTTGCAGAAAGCACAGCAGAAAGTCTCCTTGGGTGATGTTGTTTCCAAGTTGCAGTTCTTTCTGCGTTGTCGTTTTTCTTCGAGACCCATTCGGCATGACTTCTCGAAAGAGGCCGCAGCATTGTGAATAGTGCATCTCCATGCCTCCCGATGTGAGGTCAGGGTGGACCATTTTTGGTGATCAATCTGCCGAGCCTGAGATGTTGTTTCAGGGAGTCCTTATATCTCTTTTTGGGGTGCCTCTCTTGCACGGACCCATGGCGAGTTCACCATAGAGTTGTATCTTTGGGAGGCGGTGGTCCTCCATCCTACAGGCGTGCCCTGTCCAGCGCAGATGTGTTTTCAATAGCATGGCCTCAACGCTGGTGATCCCTGCTTGCTCAAGGACAGCAACATTCGTCACATAGTCAGTCCAGTGTATATTTAGGATTGTGTAAAGACAGCACCGATGAAAGCGTTCGAGGGGTCGTAGGTGTTGGCGATAGGTGACCCATGTTTCAGACGCATAGAGGAGAATAGACAGTACGATAGCTCTGTACACACTGATTTTGGTGCTTTGCCTCAGGTGCTTGTTGCTCCAGACTCTTTTGTGAAGCCTTCCGAATGCACTCTATGCCTTTGCTAATCTGTGATCTATCCCTTTATCAATCTTGGCATCTGAAGAGATGACGCTTCCCAGGTAGTGAACTGCTGAACTGACTTAAGCACAGATTTGCCTATGCTGACATGGGGATGATGGTGTTCTTCCTGTGGTGCGGGCTGGTAGAGGACTTCCGTTTTCTTTAGGCTGACTTCCAGCCCAAACGGCTCTGTAGCTGTTGCAAAGCAGGATGTTAGGTGCTGCAGAGCTGCTTCTGAATGAGCCCTCAGGCAGCTTCAGTATGATAGCGTATATATATGCCGTCTTCTTCGAGGTCTGCCGTAGCCCTTTGGAGCACCATGCTGAAGAAGATTATAAATAGGGTTGGTTCAAAAACACAACCTTATTTCACTCCATTAGTTATTAGAAAGGGCTCCGAGAGAGCATCGCCGTATCTGACTTGACCGCGCTGGCCCTCATGTAACAGGATAATCATTTTGAGGAATTAAAGCCATCAATAAGCAAACTGTAAATAGGCTTTAAATAGAACTCAGTGTGAACGTGTACTCTCTTTTGCCATCTATCTATCGGTATCTTTATCACTGGACATGATCCAGTCAAAGCTAAGCACACTTGGGTTTCATTTCTACGGTTCAGTTTCTTCAACTGAAATGAATTGGACATGTTTGCTTTGGCTGGATTGAGACCTCCATGCTTAGCATTTCAAGTATTGGCTGCACTTTGATTCTGGATTACAGCTTCATAAGTGATGGCACTGATCCACAAAAGGAAGAATGAATCTAGACATTCTTTGGAGACAAGATGGTTTATTTTTGTGCAAGCTTTCATGGATTTCAGTCCACTTCCTCAGATACACCTCACAGCCTTCCACACAGCCATATAACCCAGAATATCAAGGCAGAAAATTCCACAATATTGGCTTTGAACTGGGATATCTGAGTCCACACGACCATATAACCCAGTTCGAAGCAGATAATGTGGGATTTTATTCTGCTGTGTGGAAGGGGCCTCAGTTGAGTCCTTTTGAAATCCATCAGACTTAAGTCATTTCCAATATATTGTGTCAGGAGGGATTTAAATCTGACTAATGTTCTGTGAATCAGAACATATATTTTTCCATCGATTGATAGTAGTCAGAAATGTCATTGGAACTCTCATAAATATGCAGGTTCATTTGGTATGGGTTATTTGCATTGGCAAACATGGCCCACCTTTAGGTTAACCAGTGTCTTCAGAGTGCATTCTGGTGCCTTTCATCTATCTATGTATATAATAAAAGTCAGTGTTTGCGGGCAGAGGTGCGGAGGAATATGTGGCAGCGTTTCAATTGGTTGCCACTGTGGGATTATTTGCATAAAGGACTCTCATTGGCCAGCCTCAGAACTCCAACATTCTAAGGCACCAGACAGAGGGGATTTGGTTGCCACTGAGGGAGTATTTGCATAAAGGACTCTGATTGGCCATCTACATTCCAACATTCTAAGGTGACGCAGAGGGAAAAGGAAAGGCCTCAGGCAGTCAGTCACTGCGGCCCACAGCAATGACGGATCAGGACCAAACTTGGCACACAAGGGCCCAATGGCCCACTTCACAACCTGGTGTGGTTTAGGGCAGGATGAGCCACGAATGATGGGATTTGCAGTACCTTCACCTGATTCACTTCCCAAACAACACTGTAGCCCCTATAAATCACAGACCAGGCCCAAAATTGACAGCAAGGCTTCCTTAACTTGATTTTCCTGACTAGGCCTCAGGTCATGGGATATTGTTTAGGGCAGGGGTGGGCAATTACCGGCCCTCCAGATGTTTTGGACTTCCATTCCCAGAAATCCTAACAGCTGGCAAACTAGCTAGGATTTCTGGGAGTTCAAGTCCAAAACACCTGGAGGGCCGGTAATTGCCCACCCCTGGTTTAGGGCCTGAATTGACAGCAAGGCTTCCTCAACTTGATTTTCCTGACTAGGCCCCCAACAATGACAGAACAAGACCAAACTTGGCACACAGATTCCCCAAGATGCACCCTACATCCTGGTGCAGTTTGAGGGAGGATGGACCATGGATGATGGGACTTACAGTACTTTAATTCACTTCCTTAGAGCACAGTGGCCCACACCAATGACAAATCAGGACCAACCTTGGCACACAATGCCTTTCTCAAATAACCCGGGCACCACCGGGTCCCCAAGCTAGTAGGAAATATAAGCTCTGGTTAGATATTCTTAAGCAGAACATTTAGGATATGACCTTTGTGTGAAGCTTTGCACTTTATAGGTTGACCTTCCTCTTCCTGAGATGCTAGATTTTATACATAGGTGCATTTGCACTGTAGAATTAATGCAGTTTGACCCCACTTTAACTGTCGTGGCTCAACGCAGTTAAAGTGGAGTTGTGGGATTGTAGTTTGCTAAGGTACCACCACACTTTGGCTGAGAAGGCTGAAGACCTTGTAAAACTACAACTCCCATGATTCCAGTGCATTGCGCCGTGGTGGTTAAAGTGGGGTCAAACTATATTATTTCTAAAGTGTAGGTGCACCCTTAGTCTTTTAGGAACTTCTTCTTTGCTGACCTTTTAGTGTAGCAGCCATATTAAAGTACACATGTGTATTTGTGCAAATCTGTTTAGTGTCCTCTTCTCAATGATTTTGGATTGACTTCAAATCCCAGCAGCCCCAACATAGCCAATGATGAAGAACACTGGGTATAGCCGTCACCCAACATCTGGAGAGCAGCATAATTCCCAGCCTATTGTACAGGATGTTAATTTGAACGAAACTGCAAAAGCAAACATAGCTTATCTCTATTGCATTTAATCCATTGTATAATCCATAATTCAATGGGCAGCATAAATTTACATATCAAGTATGGATGTAATCACATTTTTGGCTCCAAAATAGCCTCTTTATGCAGATTTGGCGTAAAGAGGATGCCAGTTGAAATGCAAGTTGTCCAGGCTAATTAACATTTACACAAATGGAGGTAGTGAGCAGTCAGAAACTGCCAGTGCAGTATAACCCTCTTGTCCATGTTTTGCTCTCTGTGGTTTCACTCATAGTCCAAAAAATATCCCACTCACCGGAAATGTTTGTGAGGCTCTCTAGATCAGTGTTTTCCAACCTTTTTTGAGCCACGGCACACTTTTAACATTACAAAATTCCTGGGGCACACCATCAACCAAAATGACACAAAATGACACTCTAACACAGTAATACATATAGTTAATTGATCTTGAGTTTTGGAGTTGTAGTTCACCTACATCCAGAGAGCACTGTGGACCCAAACAATGATGGATCTGGACCAAACTTGGCAAGCGGGCCCCTCAGGCAGTAGAGCAGGCCGAGAGCCGCCACCAAGCCCAGGCTCCGGCCCAGGGTCCCACCGCTAGCCTCAGCCGCTCCCATTAGCGGCTCACGGGCGAAAGGGGCAGCGGGGGAGAGGGAGAAGGCAGCAATCCCCCGGCGCCGCTCTCCACCATAACTCCGGCCCCTCACTCGCTGAGGCCATGCAGAGGAGGAGGAGCATGAGCGGTGAACGGACTTCAGTTGATGGGGCTGAAGCCCGTCCACCGCTCATGCTCCTCCTCCTCCGCGAGGCCTCAGCGAGCAAGGGGCGGGAGTCATGGCGGAGAGCGGCGCTGGGGACGGGGGCCACTCTCCACCATGACTCCTGCCATGACTCAATCAGACACGAGCAAGCTTCTGTCGCTGGGAAGGGGGCGGGGCCCGAGCGACGTCACCCTTCTCTCCTTCCTCCCTCGATTGGAACGGCCGAAGTAGGCGGCGCCCCGGCCCCTTCTTTTTCTTTGCCGCCGCCCGGCCCTTCCTCCACCTCCTCCTCTTCCTCCTCCCCCAACCAGCAGGAGTTTGGCAGGAGGGGGAGAAATGGGAGGGAGACATTTTTCGCGGCACACCAGATGATCTGTCACTGAACAGTAGTGTGCCGCGGAACAGCGGTTGGGAAACACTGCTCTAGATTGTCAAATGCAATTCTATGACTGGACTTAATGTCAGGGGAAAACCTTTACCTTAACCTAACTGAATGGGATGAGCCATCCGCAGCAATACTTGAGGCCTTGAGAACTAGATGATAAGGAATAGCAGAACATAAAAGTTTTGTTCAGGAATGCTTAGTGCACCCTTCACCAGGCAAATGTCCCCCAAATGTGTCGGGTGACAATTTCTATTATCCCCAAGCAGTTTATAGTTCAGTACCTCCAAAATAAGAGAATCGTCTCCTTTGAAATGGGATGGCAGAAAGTACCATGGGTACCATGAGCTGCCAAAAAGACAAACCGGACCAAATTCAGCCGGAAAGCTCCCAAGAAGCCAAATTTACTAAAAAGTGGCTATCTTATTCTGGATATATCACAAAAGGATTCATTGGGAAAGATTATAATTCTTGAAGCCTATAGGAAGAGAGTAAGAGTGCACTACAGCTAGATAGACTGAATCGAGGCAGTACCGTCCTCAATATGCAAGTCCTTAATCATTTTCTGGTACAGGCAAGTGCCCAAAGGCAAGATACCATTGTTGTGTGCCTTGAAGTCATTTCCAACTCAAGGGCCACCCATAGGCAGAACTGTCAGGGGACTTTCTTGGCAAGATATGTTCAGAGGGTGGTTGCCTTTGCCTCCTCCTTTGATGCCGAGAGAGTGTGACTTGCCCAAGATCACCCAGTGGACTTCCAAGTCCCCAGAGTCATAGTCCAATGCTCAAACCACAACACCTACTGATTATTTAAGGTTTTCGTGTCTAGCAGATGCAGTTCGGTATCTCTCCTTCAGAGTAGACACACACGCATACGGAGGTTAGAATAATCTCTGGCTTTATGATGCTAATTTTAATAAATCTTGAAAGGCTGATTAGAATTTAATGATAGAATGCAAATTACCCCTGTAATTAAACTTCAGAAATCCTGGCCTCAATCCTTAGTTCAGTATTTGAGGAAAGGGGGAGTGCTGATAAGGGGTTTAACTGAATTGGTCAAGAAGACAAAGAGGGGCTACTTCCCAGGAAGATCATCAAAACAGGGATGAAAACACCTATCACCTGAAAGAGCTCATCCTCACCCTCCCAAGAATAGCTCCAACCAGGTACTCTTCTGGAAATAAAAAGCAGGAATGGAGGATAATCATTTGGCTTGAAAATTATTGTTGTCCTGGTTTAGCATTATCATTATTATTATTATTAGTAGTAGTAGTAGTAACAGAAGAAGAAGTAGTAGTAGAAGTAATAGCAGCAGTAGCTGCTGGTTTGCTTCCGAGCTAAATACAAAGTTCTGTTTTTTACCTTTAAAGCCCTAAATCAGGACTGCCCAGGAAGTCGATCGCGATCGATCAGTCGATCCCGGAACCGAAGGAGGTCGATCCCAGCCAGGTGGGGTGCTTCTCAGAGGGGGGTGGAGCCAGGCTGCGCCAAGCCCCGCCCCCTCCCCTGGCTTAGGCACTCCCAGCAGCTTCTCCAGGCTTGAGTATGGCAATGCCAAGCCAGTGGTGACATAGCTAGCACAAGGCTGGCTTGAATTGCCATCCCCAAGCCTGAGAAGCTGCTGGGAGCTCTGAAGCCAGAGGGAGGGGGCTTGGTGCAGCCTGGTGCCGCCCCCCTGGCTCCGCTCTACCAGCAGCTTCTCCAGGCTTGAGGATGGCAGTGCCAAGCCAGCCTTGTGCTAGCTATGTCACCACTGGCTTGGCATTCCCATCCTCAAGCCTGGAGAAGCTGCTGGTAGAGCGGAAGCCAGAGGGGGCGGTGCCCGGCCGGGCCCCGCCAGGCCCCCGCCCCTCTGGCTTTGGAGCTCCCAGCAGCTGCTCCGACCTTGAGAGCAGGGCCAAGCCAGCCTTGTGCTAGCTATGCCACCACTGGCTTGGCACTGCCATCCCCAAGCCTGAGAAGCTGCTGGGAGCTCTGAAGCCAATGGGGAGGAGGGGGCTTGGTGCGGCCTGGCTCCGCCCCTCTGGCTTCCGCTCTACCAGCAGCTTCTCCAGGCTTGAGGATGGCAATGCCAAGCCAGCCTTGTGCTAGCTATGCCACCACTGGCTTGGCACTGCCATCCTCAAGCCTGGAGAAGCTGCTGGGAGCTCCAAAGCCAGAGGGGAGGGGGAGGGGCTTGGCACAGCCTGGTTCCGCCCCCCTCTGGCTTCCGCTCTACCAGCAGCTTCTCCAGGCTTGAGGGTGACAATGCCAAGCCAGTGGTGACATAGCTAGCACAAGGCTGGCTTGGCACTGCCACCCTCAAGCCTGGAGAAGCTGCTGGTAGAGCTGAAGCCAGGGGGCGGAGCCAGGTCACGCCAAGCCCCGCCCCCTCCCCTCTCCAGCCTTGAGGAGGTAGGTAGATCTTTCTGACTTGGTTTTATTATAAGTAGCTCACATGCTGAAAAAGCGTGGGCACCCCTGCCCTAAATGGTTTGAGTCCAGACTATTTGGTAAACTGCATCTCCACATACAAACCTGCTCGGGCACTACGATCAGTGGAGGAGGCCCTACTCTTGGTCCCACCCCCGTTTCAAGCATGGTTGGTGGGAACGAGAGAGGGGCCTTCTTCATGAGCGCTCTTCGCTTCTGGAACTTTCTCCCTAAAGAGATAAAAATGGCCCTCTCCTTACTCTCTTTAAAAAGCAATAAAAATCTTCCTTATGCTTTCAAGCGTACAGAGAGGAGGAGGCAGGGAATATCATACATAGTCACCATGGAGCTCACATGGCAGGTCATGCTTGCTGCTGGTTGTAAAAATGTGTTTTTTTAAATGTTAAACTTTATCTAGTTTTATTTAGATTCCTGTTTTGTCTCCCTAAGTCTTAGTTGTGAAATCGTACATTTATTATGTTTACCGTTTAATTTTTGATAATGTGTTATCTGTTATAAACCATCCTGACTCCCCTCAGGGAGGTAGGATGGGATATTATTATTATTAATAATAATAATAGCCTGCTTTCTCCTACAAAGGAAACTCAAAGCGGATGACCGTAAAAATCATACAAGAACAGGGGTGCCCACACTTTTTCAGCATGCGAGCTACTTAAATGTAAAACGTATAACTATTTTCTAATTTATTAAGGATTATTTGTATGTACAATGTATGTTGATGTACCTTGCATAACTTAATAAGCCAATATTGCACAACACACATAATAAATAATTATTTACATTTTTTGCAATTAACTGAGTTTACTTTGATGACTTGCACTGAATTGTTGATCAATGTGGCCAATGGTGCATTCAAACCTGCACCCAACATACAATAGTTTTTTCTCCCACCCTGGACATTACTCCACAGATATATAAACTTGCAGAAAGAAGCCAGACCTTTTAACTGCAAGGCTATTCAATGCTAAGCAATGTGGCCAATTGTACATTCAAAAATGCACCCAACATACAATAGTTTCTTCTCCCATCCTGGACATTACTCCACAGATATATAAACATGCAGAAAGAAGCCAGACCTTTCAACTGCAAGGCCATTCAGTGCTGAGCAATGTGGCCAATGGTACATTCAAAAATGCACCCAGAGAAGAGTTCCTTTCCCCACCCTGACATAATTTCAGAGATATAAACTGGCACAATGGAAGCACACAGACCTTGAAGCTGCAAAGCCATTCAATGCTGATCATTGTGGCCAAGCAGATGAACTCCTCGCAGTCGCAGATGGCTTTGTCAGAAAATGGCTGCCAAAGCCGCCTCCTGGTTCTCCTCCCTCGTGTCTCGTCTTCGCGCAAAAGCACATGGAGCAAAAGCGCATGCGCGGGCCAGGCACCCGGCCCCTCCTTTGCTGTGCTGCCCCCTTCTCCCTCCCTCCTCAGGCCACGCTGCGACGGCACTGAGGGGGAGTCACTTCAGGGGGCAGCATGGCGAAGGGGAAGGTGCGCGGCGCAGAAGGAGCGCCGCACAGCCCGCGAAAGGAAGGGAGGTGCTGTGATCGACTCAATTTGCCACTGTGATCGACTCGTTGAACGCGATCGACTATCTGGGCGGCCCTGCTTTAAATCATATTTAAAATCTTTGTAAAAACTATTAAATTGAAAAATTACTAGATATTTCACATTCTGATCACTGAGCATCACGATCAACCAGTGCTGAATTGCGTGCACCTGGAACCAGCTTCTCTTCTGCTTGGTTCATCAGCGAGTATTGTTTGTGTGAACAAGCCACAGTGAGTTTGCGGTGCATCCCCCAGTGTTCATGCTGCTTTGTATGCACTGTGAATAATGTGGAGTGGGGGGGGGATGTTGTATCCTGCTTATGTCCCCTTTTGGAGGGCTTCAGAGTTGGCAGCTGAACATGTATTATTCTTGGCAGAGGTGACCAAGTTCTTAAACCATTTGCAAGTAACAAACAGTATGGGAACACAGGTTAAAGTCTATTTATTCCAGAATAATTATGCTAACAACTGGAACGGATGCCAAGCAGATAGTCATCTGAATGGCTCTATCATGCATTTTTATTTGATGCCTTTTGATAATTCGGTTGAAAGTTTCAAATGTTAATTACTTTTTTCCGCTTTCCTTATGAGTCATAACAATACATTTCTCGGCTAATCGTCATTTAGTTTTATGATTAGCAGTGTGGCTAGTTTTTAAAATGAGGGCAATTAGCATTTTCCATTATAATTCTTTTGTCTTCCTTCTTTGTGATCCAATTACTAGTGTGAAAAGAGAGTTTTGACTCTGCCGGGGAAGAGGCATTCGGGGATCGAAAACAATTAACTGTTGGACTATGAATCAAGACTAGGTGGAGGTTGGGGGGGATCCGGAGGGGGAAAGCGAACAAAGAACCGTTTTAGAGATCATAAAATATAATAATAGAACAACTATGGCTCGTCGCCACACAATTCTTAATTATGCGCATCATTTTTCCTTTCTTTATTGTTTATAGAATGCACTGAGCATATGTTAAATTGGAAAATCTGCTTCAGTAAAGCAAATATTTTCCACGCAATAGGCAGTCGATGAAATAGATTTCTCGAGGCCGGAATGATGAGGGAGAAAGATTGGCTTGCTCTAACTTTATCTTCGTTCCAGAGTTGTATAGTTGAATGAAATAGCATTGTGTACTTTTTATACTGCTTCGTATTGTATATTATTCCATTCTTCCTTGCCTTTAGGAAAGGCCAAAGCAGATTAGATGTACGGATCTTTGTGATTCTTCCCCCCCAGAATAGTAGTTCTCAGCCCGTGGGTCCCCAGGTGTTTTGGCCTACAACTCCCAGAAATCCCAACGAGTTTACCAGCTGTTAAGATTTCTGGGAGTTGAAGGCCAAAACATCTGGGGATCCACAGGTTGAGAACCACTGCTCTAGAATGTTTAGTAATTGTGGACTGTAATGATCCAGGTAAGGAAGGTTATCAATACAGAGAGCCTTTATACTCTCTAGAACACTAATGTACAGCTTTTAGTACAATGTTTTATTGCTTTCCCCCCAAATATTGTGATTTAATTTACTTGTATTTGATGGGTTTGTAGACATTCAAAGAAACTCCTATAAGTTAGAGAAGCAGAAGTAGATCTGCCACTTCATCCCAAGATCTAGTAGCCCCATACTAGATCTAGTAGCCCCCATAACTAGAAAGCAGAAGTTATGGGGGTTGTCTGTGGATCTTTGAAACCATTTGTCACCCCTATTAGATGTTTCAAACTGGTGTTCCTCTAGGACAGTGTTTCCCAACCTTTTTTGAGCTGCGGTACACTTTTAACATTAAAAAAATCCGAGGGCACACCACCAACCAAAATGACACAAAATGACACTCTAACACAATAGTTAATTGATCTTGAGTTTTGGAGTTGTAGTTCACCTACATCCAGAGAACACTGTGGACTCAAACAATGATGGATCTGGACCAAACTTGGCAAGCGGGCCCCTCAGGAAGTAGAGCAGGCCGAGGGCTGCCACCAAGCCCAGGCTCCGGCCCAGGGATCCGCCGCCAGCCTCAGCCGCTCCCATTGCCACGGGTAGCGGATCACGGGCGACAGGGGCGGCGGGGGAGAGGGAGAAGGCGGCAATTCCCCGTCCCCGGCGCTGCTCTTCACCATGACTCCAGCCCCTCGCTCACTGAGGCCGCTCAGAGGAGGAGGAGCATGAGCGGTGGACGGGCTTCAGTGGGCGGGGCTTAAGCCCGTCCACCGCTCATGCTCCTCTGCGCGGCCTCAGCGAGCGAGGGACCGGAGTCATGGTGGAGAGCAGCGCCGGGGACGGGGGCCGCTCTCCGCCCTAACTCCTGCCATGATTCAATCAGGCACGAGCAAGCTTCTGCCGCTGGGAAGGGGGCGGGGCCTGAGTGACGTCACCCTTCCGTCCTCCCTCCCTCGATTGGAGGCTGGCTGGGGAAACGGCCAAAGGAGGCAGCGCCCCAGCCCCTTCTTCTTTTTCTTTGCCGCCGCCCGGCCCTTCCTCCTCCTCCTCCCCCAGCAGGAGTTTGGCAGGAGGGGGAGAAGGGGTGGGGGGAAGAGACATGTTTTGCGGCACACCAGATGATCCGTCACGGAACAGTAGTGTGCCTCGGCACAGCGGTTGGGAAACACTGCTCTAGGATCTAATCCAGGTTGCGTTTGAGCCCAGAACTGCCACACCACTGAAATAACCTATTTATGGTGGTAGAATCATAAAATCATAAAGCCGAAAGAAACCACCAGGGCCACCCACTCTAGCCCCAACTGCCAAGCAGGAATACACAATCAAAACACTTCCAACAGATGGCTGTCCATTCCAACCTCTTTCACTGTATTATTATAGGTACTCCCTCATGGCCAAGTATGATTGCCTTGGCAATTGGTGCATAAGTGACTGTAGAGATCTATTCTGGATCCGTATGATCTATTACAATGAGGTCATCGATTTCTAGATGGAAGTTAGTTCCAACAAGGGTTTCCTTGATACACCTTCCTCTTGGCATGTTTCTCACTTTCGTCCTTTATTCGAGCCTCCTCAAAATCTTCAGCACTGTTGGTAACAGCTGAGTTCCAATTAGAAGCTCGAGGGCCAGGGATTTCAAGTTCTCAGTGTTTATGCCACATTTTTAGGTTAGCTTTAAGCCCATCTTTAAATCTCTTGTTGTCCACTGACATTACATTTTCCGTTTTTGAGCTGAGAATAAAATAACTACCATAACTGCTTTGGTTGACAGTGATCGGGCATTTGGACAATGTAGCCAGTGCAGCGAAGTTGATAGCGAAGGATCATTGCTTCAATGCCGGTGGTTTTTGCTTCTTCCAGAATGGTGACGTTTGTCCACCTGCCTTCTTCCCAAGAGATTTGTGGGATTTTCAGAGGCAATGCTGATGTGATTTTCCCAGAAGCCGAGAATGACTTTGTAGACAATCCACTATATATATTCCACTGTCAAATACTTCTTAGTGCCAGGAAGTTTTTCCTAATGTTTAGGTGGATTCTCTTTTCCTGTAGTTTGAATTCACAACTCTTTGCCTTAGTCACTGGAGCAGTGCACAATGAGCTGTCTCCCTCTTCCATATATTTAAACTGGTCAAACCTTCTCTTTCCAGGTGAAACATACCCAGCTTCCTAAGCCACTCTCATAGGGCTTGGCATCCAGACCTTGTAATATTTTGGTTGCTCTCTTCTAGATGTGTCCCAGCTTGTTAATATCTGTCTTAAATTGCAGCTCCAAGAACTGGACTGGATTGCTGGAAAGCAGACTAACTACTTGTGGAAATTTCCATGGGTGGAATCAGAACATGAGAGTGGGCAGAGTCCCTCCAGTGGCAGGGCCCCTTTTCTCCCAGTGGGAGCGAGTCTATCCCCCATTCAGTCTGGCCTAGTGAGTGGATCTGGGGATTTAAATTTATTTATTTAAATTTATTTAAAACTTTTGTACCCCGAGCTTTTCACCTCTATCAAAGGACTCAGACCGGCATAACAGCAAAAATTCAATTCTATACAATCTAAAAACAACTACAACAACATATTAAAATACATAAAAACCCAGCATAAAACCACATCGCCATTAAAACAATTCCACTCAATATGTAAACGTGGTCATTCATTCAGACAATAGCCAATCTCAGCCTATTCTGAGAAGGCTTGGTTCCACATCCAGGTCTTCACCAGCCTCCTAAAGGATAACAGAGAGGGGGCAGATCTAGCATCACTTGGGGGAGAGTTCCACAGCCGAGGGGCCACCACAGAGAAGGCCCTGTCTCTCGTCCCCACCAGACGCGCTTGTGAAGCCGGCGGGACCGAGAGCAGGGCCTCTCCAGAGGATCTTAATGTCCTTGATGTTTTGTAGGGGAGAATCCGTTCGGACAGGTAAGCTGGGCCAGAACCGTATAAGGTTTTGTACGTTAAAACCAGCACTTTGGATTGTGCCCGGAAGCTAATTGGCAGCCAATGGAGCTGGCGCAGCAAAAGGGTTGTATGCTCCCTGTGCCCTGCTTCTGTTAGTAACCTGGCTGCCGAACGTTGGACTAATTACAGCTTCTCGAGCAGACTTCAGAGGCAACCCCACGTAGAGAGCGTTGTAGTAGTCTATTCGGGATGTAACCAGAGGGTGGACCACCGTGGCCAAGTCAGACTTCCTAAGGTACGGGCGCAGCTGGTGCAAAAGCTTTAACTGTGCAAAAACTCTCCCGGCCACCGCCGAGATCTGGGGTTCCAGGCTCAGCGATGAGTCCAGGATCACTCCCAGACTGCGAACCTGCGCCTTCAGGGGGAGTGTCACCCCATCAAGCACAGGCTGTAATCCTATGCCCTGTTCGGCCCTACGACTGACCAGGAGTACCTCTGTCTTGTCTGGATTTAGTTTCAATCTGTTAGCCCTCATCCAGTCCGTTACAGCGGCCAGGCACCGGTTCAGGACTTGAACAGCCTCCTTAGTAGCAGGTGGGAAGGAGTGACAGAGTTGGGCATCATCTGCATACAGATGACACCGCACCCCGAAATTCCGGATGATCTCCCCCAACGGCTTCATGTATATGTTAAATAACATAAGGGACAGTATTGAACCCTGTGGGACCCCAGAGTACAATGGCCGTGGGGTCGAGCAGGAGTCCCCTAGCAACACCTTTTGGGAGCGACCCTCGAGGAAGGACTGGAGCCACTGCAATGCAGTACCCCCAAGGCCCATTCCAGCGAGGCGTCCCAGAAGGATACCGTGGTCGACGGTATCGAAGGCCGCTGAGAGGTCCAGCAGAACCAACAGGGACACACTCCCCCTGTCAAGCTCCCGGCGTAGATCATCCACTAAGGCAACCAAGGCTGTCTCCGTGCCATGTCCCAGCCTAAAGCCAGACTGCGGCGGATCCAGATAATCAGTGTCTACCAAGAATTCCTGGAGTTGCGAGGTGACCACACGTTCCAGGACTTTGCTCAAATAGGGGAGATTGGAAACTGGCCGATAGTTGACGAATTGAGTGGGGTCCAGTGATGGTTCTGTTAGACATACATGGCACAGTGTGCAATGAATAACAAAAATGTGGATTCCTGCATTCTAAAGTATGAGCCAGGCAGTTGCTATATTTCAGCCTAGCGTATCCCATATAGTATTTTCTGAGCACTTTTCAAAGGCAACCCCTCGTAAAACTCACTACAGTAGTCCAACCGGAATATAACCAAGGCATACAACACCGTTGCCAGATCCAACTTCTCCAGAAACGGGCACAGTTGGCACACTAGTTTTACCTTCACGAAAGGACATCTGGACACTGCTGATCCCTAGGTTTCCAGGTTCAGAACTGAATCCAGGAATACCCCAAAATGCAAACCTGCATTTTCAGATGAAGTGTGACCCATCTAATACAGGCTGACTCCCTATTCAAAGGTTTGTTTTACTAAGAGAAGGAAATTATTACTTTTTTCGGAAAACAGTTAATTCTGTATATATTTATTTATTTACTTCATTTCTATTCCACCCTTCTCACCCTGCAGGGGACTCAGGGCGGATTACAATGTACACATTACATTTAGACACACAAACACACAAGACAGAGGCAATTTAACATCTGGCCACCAGGGGGAGCTGTTGCACCCCTTCATTCCTCAGCGTGTTTTCTGGAGATCTTTTATGGCCTCGTAAATCAGTTAAATTTAGCCTCCCCCCTAAGTGGTACCTTCATTTCCTACTTGACAGATGCAACTGTCTTTTGGGTTGCAAAGGTCGACAACAGGCTACACAATAGGTCGAGAGCCCACCTCGACCCAGGCAGGCCTCAAACTCATGACCTTCTGGTCAGTAGAGATCTTAGGCAGCTGACACCCAGCCAGCTGCACCACATTCCCAGTGTATATACAAATATATACAAGTATACAGACAGTCCTTGAGTTACAAACATACGACTTACCAGTGATTCATAGTTACAAACAACAGACAGCAAAACAGACACCACAGGGGTGTAAAACTTTCCCTATGCTATACAAAACATACAGAATATATATGACTGGAATTACACTTCAAAAATGTACCTGTTCCGACTTAAATACAAATTCAACTTAAGAAAAAACCTACAGAACCTATCTTGTTTGTACCTTGGGAACTGCCTGTATACAGCACTTACAAAACATGTTGTAATGTAACACATTGGTTCCAAGCTGGGGAACCACCTCTATACTATATCTCACATGTGTCAAAAGCAAAGCTTGTGGACCGAATCCAACTTGCCACATCATTTTTATGTGGCCTGTGAGGCATTCAATGGCAGGGCAATAATTTATACAAATGGCCCTTTCAAGTCAACCATAAGGTCGATGTGACCCTCAATGAAAATGAGAATACTTGGGCTGTGGGCATATCATAGAATTGCACTTGGGAATACTTTGCCGAGAGGGGGGCAGGGGGGGCAGGAGGAGAGATTACTTGGTGCATGTTTAAATGAAACTTGATATCAAATCCATGGATAAGAGGTTTATATGACATACAAACTTTTAAAAGAAGGGAGACATCTGATTTTTAAAACGGAGGGCTCATTTAAATTAAGAGGAACCATTTTTAATAGATCAGTTTTATCCAACCATTAAACTCAAGCGTTAGGACCTAAATCAGGGGTGGGCAATAACAGCTGGTAAACTGGCTAGGATTTCTGGGAGTTGAAGTCCAAAACACCTGGAGGGCCGGTAACTGCCCACCCCTGACCTAAATACTCCAAAGGCACCAGAACCTACCTGATCTTGGAAGCTAAGGGGGGGGGGTCAACCATTGATAGTACTTATGGGGAAGACCACCAATGAATAATAGGTTCTCTAGGTCAGTGTTTTTCAACCTTTTTTGACCTGCGGCACATTTTTTACACAAAATGACAAAATGACACAAAATGACACTCCAACACAGTCATACATACAGTTAATATGTTTTTAAATGTATTTATACACTCAGTGTGATACCTGGGCCTGTTTCGATGAACACAACATAAATATCCTGGCAGGAATGGCAGAAAGACACACATGAAGGTCTTGCTCAACAGCTGTCAGTCATGGGAAACCTTCGGCCCTCTGGGTGCTTTGGACTTCAACTCCCACCATTTCTAACAGCCTGAGGCCCTTTCCTGCTTAAATGGCTGGGGGGGGGGGGAGGGCCTGAGGCTGCTAGGAATGGTGGGAGTTGGAGTCCAAAACCCCTGGAAGGTCCAAGTTTGCCCATGCCAGCTTTTGATTCCATCACCACATCTATCTTCAGCCTCTGGCGGTTTGCATCTATGTTATTATCTACGTGATTTTCTACCTTGTCGCTATGCTTATGGTGCTGCTTCTTTAAATTGTCCGCAAACTGACTGTGATGTCATCAAATATCGCGAGTTTTCCGTAGAGGAGCGCTCCGTGAACTCGCTACTTCCTGGTTCGCAACTCCTCCGCTCTCTGTGGCGACCACGCCGAACTACCTTATGTAAGACTTTTGATTTTCTCCAGCAGGATTGGGTACTTTGAATGTGTTTTTTGCATATGATTATGTATTATTAATTGTGCATTTTGTACTGTGACTTAGCGGCGCTCCTTTAATAAGTAAGGGTATTGGAGGTTCCAATTTCCCACGGCACACCTGATGAACGCTCACAGCACACTAGTGTGCCCCGGCACACTGGTTGGGAAACACTGCTCTAGGTGTTATTTCAGAAGAAGTAAATGGCAAATCACCTCGAAGTATTCCTTGCCTAAGAAAATCCGCTATAGGGTTGCCATAAGTTAACTAGAAGGCACACATACGAGCTCAAGCATTGTTGTAACTGACATGGTGGTGTATGTGTAAGTGGATACCTATTGTACATCAGTCACTTGTGCGATTATTGCTGAATGCTTTTTAAAGGGAAAAAATGGCTTCTTTTCCAGCAGAAATATCTCAAGTACTTGTTCGAATCATGCAAAAAGTATTTCTTCAGAAGCCCAACCCATTCCTGTATGCGCTTTACTTTTCCTCTATATTTACAAAAGCGGTGTGATCAGATAATAGAATGAAATATTTTCTGTGGGAGAGATACGTGGAGCTTATCTCCAGATTGACAATAGGCCTTACATGTTCCGGATGTTTGTTGTTAAAGGTCAAAATCGTGGAATTTAAAAATAATCTGAATGCTTCCAGCACAAACCCGACAATGTTAAACATTTCTTCTGAAATTCTGTTGATCTCAATATAAACACTAAGATCCAACTTAAATCTCCCCCTTTTTTCAGTGTCAATTCTCTGCTCCTTGGATCTTAACAGTCTGAGTTTTGGCAGTGGAGGAAACAGAGTGAAATAAGAGGGATGTGATAGGCACACAGACATTTGAAAAGGGAGAATAGGAAAATAGGCAAAGACAGACAAGTCCAGTCTCCTGTACTTTGCCTTTGCTTTCTTTGAAAATCAAATCTTGAAGAAGAATTACTAAAGATTCGAAGGGTCAGAAATACTATATAATGCGATTTCCCTTCTATAAAACGTGTTTATATATTACTAGCTGAACCCGGCCACGCGCTGCTGTGGCGTTTTCTCTTTCCTGTGTCCCAGTCTATATATATGCGTGTTTTGTGTGTGTATGTATGTATATATATGGATTTGTGTCTATGTGTACATATGTGTATATGTGTGTATGTGAGTATATGTGTGTGTACTTATGTATACAGTATGTGTATATGTATATGCGTGTATATGTGTGTTTTTGTATATGTATATGCGTGTACATGTGTAGATGTGTGTAAGTACAGATGTGTGTATGTATGTGTGCATGTGTATATTTCAGTGCATGTATATATGTGTGTATGTGTGCATGTCTATATGTACATACGTGTGTGCATGTGGCGAAGACCAACAGTAACATCCCTTTCTTCCTTTAATACTTCCTTTCTTCCCTCTCCCCCTCATCCCTCAGCTTTTCTCTTCTCTCTGTCCTCCTGCCTCTTCTCCCTCCCTCCCTACCACCAACATTCTGACACTCTAAACTGCCAGAGGGGGGTGGCTCCCAGCCTCTACATTCTAACTGAGGGAGTATTTGCATAATGCCTCTAACTGGCCAGCACCAACAACATTCCGACACTCTAAACTGCCAGAGGGGGGTGGCGTGGGGGATCATGGGAGTTGTAGTCCAATTGTTTTTTTTTGTATTTTTGGTCGTGTTGTTTAATTTTTTAATTGGGGGGGGGGTGGTAAACATACCTCGTGGGGTTTTGTGTGTATGTGGGCTGATTTGGTGTGTCTGCCTTGTGTGGTTTTGCTGTCTATAGGCTACTTAGGATGACAGCTCTCTTAATATATATAGATTTATACTTCATACTGATGTCGTTTCCATCGTGTGATAAACAAATATATTGGTTTTAGTTTCCTCAAGGTTAGTATTTCATCCCTGATATTGCGATTCAAATTATATATATTTTATGCATCGTTCGGATACATGCATTTTGATACACAATATTAACCTACAGGCAATTTTGGCAAGCAGTTTTTTCTGAGATGTATTCAGAAGTGTAGGAAATCTAAAGGTTAGCTGAATTTGGGTCACATCTTTGTTTAACAGTGCAAAATTATTTCATCTTAGATAAAAATGCATATCGAAAAACTGTTTCCATGGGTTGTTGTAGGTTTTTGGGGCTGTATGGCCATGTTCTAGAACAGTGATTTTCAACCTTTTTTGAGCCGCGGCACATTTTTTACATTTACAAAATCCTGGGGCACAGCACCAACCAAAATGACACAAAATGACACTCTAACACAGTAATACATATAGTTAATATGTTTTAAAATGTATTTATACACTCAGTTAGTGTGAAACCTGGGCCTGTTTCGATGAACACAAAATAGATATCCTGGCAGGAATAGTAGAAAGATACACACGAAGCTCTTGCTCAACAGCTGTCAGTCTCTCTCCATTTTTAGTTTTTATCGCAGTCAAGCTTTTTTCTTTTGTCCACCACTCATATGAGGGCCTTCATCTGTGTCATAACTTTGTCCAGGGCCCTGTTCGGCATTTGCATTTTCCCTTCTCAAAAACTTCTCCATCACTGTCACTCGCTTGTCTTGCTGTGATCCCAAATTGCCACTGTCGCTGCGGCGCAGCTGCAGCACTAACTCTCACTTTGTTTTTAGCTGCATCTGAGCGAATCCAAGATCGGTGCGACCATAGCACTCTCGCATCACTTCTTAGGTGACGCGAGAGTGCTATGGTTCCATTTCTTAAAGGGACAGATGCGCCTTATAGTTTATATATGAATGAAGTTCGAAAATAATTTCCCACGGCATACCTGATGATCTCTCACGGCACACTAGTGTTCCACGGCACACTGGTTGAAAATCACTGTTCTAGAAGCATTCTTTTCTGATGTTTCGCCCACCTCTATGGCAGGCATCCTCAAAGACCTCACAACCTCTGAGGATGCCTGCCATAGATGCAGGCGAAACGTCAGGAGAGGATACTTCTAGAACAGGGCTGTCCAACTTCTACCGGGTCCAGGGCCGGAATAGAGGTCACTGATGACCTCGGGGCCACTCGACCCCGCCCCCAGGCCCCCCCCCCCAAGCCCCGCCCCCAGCCCAGGCCCGCCCCTGAGCCCCGCCCCCAGCCCAGGCCCCGCCCCTCCTAAAGCCGCCGAAAAAGGGCAGAAGGCGGCGCCAAGGGCAGCGCGTCACAGGCCTGGCGTGACGTTCTGCCCTGACGCCGCCTACTCCTCCTTTTGGTGCCCCCCCCCCTTCCTAGGCGGGGGAGCCGCCAAAAAGGGCAGAAAGCGGCGGCGCCACGGGCAGCGCGTCACCGGCCGGGCGTGACACCCTGCCCTTGGCGCCGCCTACTCCTCCTTTTCGGTGTGGAGAGAGGGACGGAGGGGGCGGTGCAGGGAGGAGGAGCTAGCTCTCTGCCTCCTCCCAGCCCCGCCTCCCCCCCCCCCCCGGCCGCCCTTTTTTTAAAAAAAATTAGAATTTTTTAAAAAAATTTAAAAATGGCGGCTGGGGGCATAGCTGGGGCCGTGTCCAACAGGCTGGGGGGCCGGATCCGGCCCCAGGGCCGCCAGTTGGACAGCCCTGTTCTAGAACATGACCATACAGCCTGAAAAACCTACAACAATCCAGTGATTCTGGCCATGAAAGCCTTCAACAATAAACTGTTTCCATATCTCAACATAAAGTCACTGTTTTTGCTCCCTGATGGTGTTATTATAAGTTGGAGTTGATTTGAAGGTAAACAACAACAATGACAAATGCATGACTGTTAAAACAACAATTGTATGGGTACTAATTAAGTAGGGCTGGACGAGGCTGTTGACATCATTGTCCTAAATCAGGAGTGGGCATCATGTGACCCTCAAGCTGCAATTCACACCAGGTATTGTCATATGAGCAAGTGGTAAGGAATACATGCAAACATAGTTCAGCAACATCTGGAGGGCTGTACACGTCCCATCCCTGCTTTAAGTAACCATTGTGATACAAGTTAATAAAGAGCTTCGACTTTTTCAGAGCAGGCTGAACTCTCCTAGTGAGGGTGGGAGTCCTTCACCCTCAGGCCCGGATTAACACTTTTTTGCGCCCTAGGCCACAGTTTGGAATTACACCCCCTTCAAGCCAACCTCCCGCCACCTCCAAGGTTCCCATTTCCACCGGCTGGAAAGCTCCGCTGTGCTCTGAAGGTCTCCTCGGGAGTCGGGAGGCTTGGGGAGAGCGCAGCGGGTGCAAACTCACTCCAAAGGCGTGCAAGAGAGAGAGAGAGCACGAGCGAGAGAGAGTGTGTGTGTGAGAGCGAGAGAGTGTGCGCGAGAGAGAGAGAGCGCAAGAGTGAGAGAGAGACGGAGGGGACGGAGCAGAGACTTTGCCAGGAGAAGGAGCAAGGAGGGGCATGAGAAAGGGGGAAAGTGGGGCGCAGACCAGTTTTGGGTTTTTTTGGTCCATGGTCTGCCCCCCCCCCCCTCAACTTGCACCCCTAGGCCATGGCCTCGTTGGCCTTATGGGTAATCCGGGCATGTTCACCCTGCTGATTGCATGCTGCCTACAGAGCTTTGTAGATGCTAGATTTCCCCAATATTCTACATTAAAGAATTAATAGTGAATTTAAAAAATTAAATAGTGCCTCCAGGAGATTCCTTGATATGTAATCATGCTGCTTGGATAAAGTCACCTTTGGTTTCATCAAAATGCAAGGGAGCATGCAGCCAGTGCACTGCTTGAAAGATCCAAAAATAGGACTCTGAGATCCTCCAGCTGCCCCCCTCTACCTACGAATTTAGGGGTTTTTTCCAAGTAGTAAATGTCTTTTATGCTTGTATTAGTATGGATATGGAGTAGGGATGTGAAAAGCTGTCAATTTCATTCTTGTCGTCTTTCCTAGAATCCCACTGGCAAGCTTCAAATGCCCATCAAGTTGTGAGACTGCCCATCCCAACCTCCCCACATGGAAATTTGGGCATATAATGCCATGCACCTTCTTGGTTTCATCCTGGCTTCTTCTTACTATCCATAGCTGAACTTAAAATAAGTCGCAGTTCCACCTTTTTATAACCTTATTCAAACATTCAGGATAAAGTTCAGGTGGGTTTACAAGGAGAGAGAGAAAGAAAGGTAGGAAAAAGAAAGAGACTCCATCTGTGTTCACATTTGGGCATATTGAGTATTCATGCCAAGTTTGGTCCTGATCCAACATTGTTTGAGTCCACAGTGCTCTCTGGATATAGGTGAACTACAACTCCACAACTCAAGGTCAATGCCCACCAAACTCTTATAGTATTTTCTCTTGGTTATGGGAGTTCTGTGTGGGAAGTTTGTGTCTTTCTGCCATTCCTGCCAGGATATCTATGTTGTGTTCATTGAAACAGGCCCAGGTTTCACACTGAGTGTATAAATACATTTAAAAGCATATTAACTATATGTATTAATGTGTTAGAGTGTCATTTTGTGTCATTTTGGTTGGTGGTGTGCCCCAGGGTTTTGTAAATGTAAAAAATGTGCCGCGGCTCAAAAAAGGTTGAAAAACACTGGCGTAGACAATTAACTTGCTTCCTTAAACATCCACCTGTATATTCTAGCTGGGAGCCTGAAATGGTCTGGAAATCTCTAGCACATAAGCATTGGTGCTTGCAATTTTTTTGTATTACTTGCATATGATTTGCTTGTTATGGGAAAAATCAATGGATACTCACCGGAAATGCCAATCGAGGAGTCTTTGTCTTACATTTAGTAAAAACCTGGGGTCCTAAGAAATCAATTAAGCTTGGTAAGTGTTCAGAGGATTGAAGAATGGAGTGTCATTTATGGCAGCCAGGGGCGGTTCTACTGGTAGGCAAAGGATGCCGCTGCGTGGGGCGCCATCTGGGCAAAGGACGCATTTCCCCGCCCGCCAGACAGCGTCCGGCCGATGTTCCGTTTCCATTGCAAACCTCCCTGCGTGCCGAATAGGGAGTGCTGTGTTTACAGGCTTCTGCGCCTGCGCACAGGAGCTTCTGGGCATGCGTGGAGGGGGCGCGTGCCGAATAGGGAGTGCTGTGTTTACAGGCTTCCGCGCCTGTGCACAGGAGCTTCTGGGCATGCGCGGAGGGGGGGGAACGTCCCGAATAGGGAGTGCTGTGTTTACAGGCTTCTGCGCCTGTGCACAGGAGCTTCTGGGCATGCGCGGAGGGGCGCGCGCATGCCGAATAGGGAGTGCTGTGTTTACAGGCTTCTGCACCTGCGCACAGGAGCTTCTGGGCATGCATGGAGGGGGGCGCCAAAATAATGTTTTTTGGGGGGCGCCAAAATAATGTTTGCTTACCATTTTAAATGACCTTAGACCGCCCCTGATGGCAGCGCCATGTTCTTTCTTTCCAGATAACTGGATTATAGGACAAGCCAACGTTTTAAGGCCAGCCGAGAAAGCGTAGCAGAGAAAAATGAACAGCGAAGCTCAATATACAAGATGCAGAGGGCCGTCGAAGTGAAGCAAGGGGACTTGAAAATGTCCGCGTGCAGTGATTTTGTGGAACACATCTGGAAGCCTGGCTCCTGCAAGAACTGCTTCTGCCCCAGAAACTTCCACCAACTGCCAACGTTGACGCCGCTGACGCCACTCGACCTGGCAGGTAGCTGCGGTCTCAACCAGAATCTGAATGGAACCAGAGCCAAAGGCGAGAGTACGCCTCTGGAGGGTGACGGCATAATTTCCTTGCCTTATTCGAAGCCGACGATTGCCGTTAAACCAACCATGATAAACTCAGATGTCGCTGGCGTGTGGGCAGACGGGAACCTGAATGCAGATAACCCACAGGTAATGATTAATAAAGGGTGTGGTGTATCTTCCGTGAAAATGTTATTTGCCCTAGAGGAGTCCTGGTATTTGTTATGGCAGGACTCCCATAAATATGCTGCTTTTAGTTTTGTGGACAAGCCAAGGGAGGTTCTGCAGCCAACGGGCTGGAATTCTTTTGCTCATCATTCACATCGGAAACACTTTCGGGCTGTCTTAAGTTTCTAGGTTTCTGTTGGCAAGATCCTATAAAATTCAGGATGTTTTGGGGCAGGGCTGCCCAGGAAGTCTATCGTGATTGACGAGTCAATCGCGAGTCCATATAAAGTCGATCGCAGCCGGATGGGGCGATTCTGCCCTGCGCACGCGCACGCACTCGCCGCCGCGCGCACTCAGGAAGGGGATTCTCCTTGCCTGTGTGCACGTGCTCTCTCAATCTCTTCACCACCTTCGTCCTTCCTGCTGCGTGCTTTCGTGAAGCAGGAAGTTGCCATCTCTTCCTGCTTCCTGCGTGCGCAGCAGGCCCCTCCCACGCATGTAGCAGGAAGCGCTCCTGCTGCGTGCGTGGGAGGGGCTGCGCACGCAGCAGGAAGGGATGGCAACGGGAGGGGATCTTTCTTGCCTGCCCATGAATGCTCTCTCCATCTTCTCGCCGCTGCGTTCGCCAAGCAGGAAATCACCATCCCTTCCTGCTGCGTGCGTGCGCAAGCCCCTCCCAGCAGGTTGCGCACTCCTGCTGCATGCGTGGGAGGGGCTTGCGCACACCCGCAGCAGGAAAGGATGGTGACTTCCTGTTTGCCGAACGCAGCGGCGAGGAGATGGAGAGAGCATTCGTGGGCAGGCAAGGAAGAAGCCCCGTGTGGCCAAAGGAAGGCCCACGCGGCCGGAAGGTGGGAGCAGGAGCGTGCGCGTGGCGGCAAGGTCACGCGCCAGGTTTTTTCGACTTGGTTGTTCATAAAGTAGCTCGCATGCTGAAAAAGTGTGGGCACCCCTTTTGGGGGGGGGGGGGACTGGAAATTATCAAATGCCTAATTTTATGCCAAGTCTTTACCAGGCATCATGTGGTCCTTTGGCCGGATGAGACCAGGTGAACTCAACTGATACTAAAACTGAACAAAGGCCCCTCTTAGCATCAGAAACTTCTAGTATTGGCCGATTCCTAATTCAGTGTAAACACAGTTCAATGAAGTTCATAGTTCCAAACACAGCTTTGTGTTTGGATGAATGGATCACGAGACCATCAATTTTAAATTTATGACAAATTTTGAGTTTCTAAAACTTCAAGTTCATTCTGTTCTGCATGTGAATAAATTTGTGTAACTTCAATATAATTAGAACTAGAATCTTAGAGTTGGAAGAGACCCCCAGAGCCATCCAACCCCCTACAATGCAGGAATACACAATCAAAGCACTCCCAACAGATGACCATCCAACAACTGTTTATAAACCTCCAGAGAAGGAGACTCCACTATAATGTCACACAACAGTGTGTTCCACTTTCCAACAGTTCGTATCATCAGGAAATTCTTCCTAATGTGTAGATCAAGGGTGCCCACACTTTTTCAGTATGCAAGCTACTTATAATAAAACCAAGTCAGAAAGATCTACAGTACCTACCTCCTCAAGGCTGGAGGGGCAGGGGCGGGGCTTGGCCAGAGGGGGCGGAGCGAGGTGCTGGGAGTGCCGAAGCCAGGGAGGGGGCGGGGCTTGGCCAGAGGGGGCAGAGCCAGGTGCTGGGAGTGCCGAAGCCGGGGAGGGGGCGGGGCTTGGCACAGCCTGGCTCCGCCCCCTCTGAGAAGCGCCCCATCCAGTTGGGATCGACCTCCTTCAGTCCCGGGATTGACTGGTCAATCACAATTGACTTCCTGGGAAGCCCTGGTGTAGATGGAATCTCTTTTTCTATAGCTTGTATCCATTTCTCTGTGTCCTACACTAACGTGTTTAGTTAAAAATGGAAATGATATACTCCGATCTCCTTGCGGCCACATCAAAGCCAGAGAAGAAAGAGGGAAATTGCTGAGGCCATGTCTCATACGTGTCTTCCAGTGGTTCCCGGCCTTTGGTCCTCCAGGTATTTTGGACATCAACTCTCACAGTTCCTAGCTGGTAAGCTGGCTGGGAAGTCCAAAACATCTGGAGGACCAAAGATTGGGAACCACTGGTGTAATGCCATACTTTAGGAAAGAATCACCCCCAGCTTTCAGTATGGTCTATCTCAGTGTTTCCCAACTGCTGTGACGCGGCACAGTAGTGTGCCATGACTGACCTCCTGCTGTGCCGCGAGAAAAGCTCTCTGCCCCCCTTCCTTCCCCCCTCCTCCTGCTGAACTCCTGCTGCTTGGGGGATGAGGAGGAAGGGCCAGGCAGCGGAGAAGAAAAATAAGGGGCTGGGGCGCCACCTCCTTCGGCCGTTTCCCCAGCCAGCCTCCAATCCGCCATGACTCCCGCCCCTCGCTCGCTGAAGCCGCGTGGAGGAGGAGCCCTGCCCACTGAAGCCCGTCCACCGCTCATGCTCCTCCTCCTCTGCACGGCTTCTGCCCCCTACCCCTGGCTTTGGCTCTCCCAGAGCTTCTCCAGCCTTGAGGGGACAGTGCCAAGCCAGCATTGCGCTGACTCTGCCACCGCTGGCTTGGCACTGCCCTCAAGGCTGGAGAAGCTGTGGGAGGGCTGGAAGCTGGGGGGGGGCAGAGCCAGGTCGCACCATGCCCCGCCCCTCCCCGGCTTCAGTTATCCCACAGCTTTGCCAGCTTTGAGGGGGCAAGCCAGCATTGTGCTGGCTCTGCCATCACTGGCGTGGCACTCCCCCCTCCCGGCCGGCGAAGCTGTGGGAGTGCTGACGCCGGGGGGGAGGGGATGGAGCCAGGCTGTGTCATGCCCCCCCCCCGGCTTCAGCTCTCTCACAGAGGAGGAGCATGAGCGGTGGACGGGCTTCAGTAGGCGGGGCTCCTCCACGCGGCTTCAACAAGCAAGGGGTGAGAGCCATGGCAGATTGGAGGCTGGTTGGGGAAATGGCCGAAGGAGACGGTGTCCTGGTCCCTTCTTCTTCTTCTTCTCCGCGCCTCGTCCCTTCCTCCTTCTCTCCCAAGCAGCAGGAGTTCGGTTGGAGGAGGGGGAAGGAAGGGGGCAGAGAGCTTTTCTCGCGGCACACCTGATGATCACCACTTAGTGTGCCATGGCACACTGGTTGAGAAACACTGTGTTAGAGTGTCATTTTGTGTCATTTTGGTTGGTGGTGTGCCCCCGGATTTTTTTAATGTTAAAAGTGTGCCGCGGCTCAAAAAAGGTTGGGAAACACTGGTCTATCTGAAACTCTCCATAAGCTATATTAGGTCTGCAAACCACAGATTTGCATCTTCTGTCCAGGTCTAAATGCCAATATGACAGCTTAGCCATGTCCCAGAATTTTGTCTGCATCCGAAAAATCTTCAGTTCCACTTAAAATATAATATTTTTATCTTCCATTTTAAAACAAATATTATCCTATATTTGATGACAAGTTGTTTAGTATGGTATTCATATTCAATAGTTTTTCGTTTGTGCATAATATCTATCCGAGCTTTTAAGTAAACAGTGTCCAAAGTGGCTTATGACTATATTAAAACAGTCAAGCTAATGGAAAATCAGCAATAAACAACCAACCAACTCAATTCTTTGGTGTAACACAGTGGTGTGTACTAGTTATGCTTGTCAAAATAAGGAAAATACTGGTCAGATCTTCTGCCAACATTGAAACTCAGTGGCTAAGGGCCACTTACCATCTCGCAGCCAGATTTCATAAATTTCATAAATAGCATCCTCACTAAACAACCAACCTCAGAATTCTGCAGGAGGCAGAAACCGGATTTAAAGTGGATTCATTCTCGAGTAAGCAAGATAAAATGGGAAGGACGATGTCCTGCTTGGTCCTCTGAGCCTCTTGGATGAAAAGCAGGATAAAATGTCAAGACACAGATAGATTAAACCAATCACACAATTGGTAACAAACTGATGCTAAAAGATTATTTATTTATTTATTTGTCACGTTTCTATGCTGCCCCTTTCAGCCCGAAGGCGACTCGGGACGGTTTACACAAGGCAGTCTCTGCCCTCAATACAACACAAGCAAACAAACAAAATAACCATATAACAACAAATTAACAATTAAAAAGATACAATTGCAGTCTCAGCATCATGTTGAAATCACTTTCCGTCACATCGTCGTCATTCCATATATCTAATTAAACCTTTATATTTCATCAGCGAATGCCTGCTCAAACAGCCAGGTCTTGACTTTCTTGCAAAATGCCAGGAGGGAGGGGGCCGAGCTGATGTGTATAATACAGTCGAACCCCCTGTTAATCAATGGATATAAGAACAAAGAAGCAATGCGATGGGCAGTCAAACATAAATCAATATTGTATTATAGACATCAGCATTGTGATACACAAGTATCCAAACATGAACAAATAATATGGTGCAATCCTCTCACTTTAAGGAAATCAACGGCCGTTGCATGCAAGCGTCCTCTATATATAACAAATCAAAATAAAAACAGATAGTACTGGGACTTCCCAGCAAAGCAGTCAGTGGCACTACAGGACACCAAATAGGTCCTCACAATGAAAATGAAAATAAGTAAAGCCCCCCGTGTGACTTGTGGCTGAAAAGCCTTCAACCCGGGATTCCGGGCAAGAGCGCAACAAACAGGCGCGTCGGTCGGGACGTGTCTCCGCCCTTCCAAAGGTGGGGGCGGAGTGCAGTTGACTGTAAACAAGGATGCTCGTGAGCGTTGCAAACGGCCTGGCAAATGCAGCGTGGAGAGGTTCCTGGCAAATAATAGTTCCAAGGTGGAAGAGGTGTGTCGTCGACGGGATGAAGTGCCTAGATCTTTCCCGTTTCGGGTCCTTCCTCAGGACGATCCACACCCGGGAATATACACAACTGTAGGGAGGGCGTTCCAAAGCCGAGGAGCCACCACTGAGAAGGCCCTGTCTCTCGTCCCCGCCAGTCGCGCCAGCGAAGAAGGCGGGACCAAGAGCAGGGCCTCTCCAGATGATCTTAAACATCTCGATGGTTCATAGGGAGAGATGCGTTCGGACAGGTAAGTTGGACCCAAACTGTTTAGGGCAGGGGTGCTCAGGATGTCGATCGCGATCGACTGGTCGAGCCTGAGGCCATCTGGAGTCGATCCCAGCTGATGCGGCACTTCTAGAGGGGGCGGAGCCAAGCCGCACCAGGCCCCGCCCCCTCCTCACCGGCTTTAGCTCTACCACAGCTTCTGCAACCTTGAGAAGGGTAGAAGAGGGTATTACCAAGCCAGTGGTGGCTACCTATGCCATCACTAACTTGGCATACCCCCCTCTGCCCTGGAGAAGTTGTGGTAAAGCTCCAGCCAGGGGGAGGAGGGGGCGGAGCCAAGCGGTGCCAGGCCCCGCCCCCCTCCCCACCAGCTATAGCTGTACCACAGCTTCTCCAGGGCCGAGGGGGTATGCCAAGCCCGTGATGGCAGAGCTAACCATCTCTGGCTTGGCATACCCTCTGCCCTGGAGAAGCTGTGGTAGAGCTCCAGCCAGGGGCGGAGGGGCGGAGCCAAGCCGCACCAGGCCCCGCCCCCACCCCAGCTCCGCCCTGCTTCTCTCAAGGTAGATCTTTCTGTCTTAGATTTATTATAAGTAGCTCGCATGCTGAAAAAGTGTGGGCACCCCTGGTTTAGGGCTTTAAAGGCTAAAGCCAGCACTTTGAATTGTGCCCGGTAGCAAACTGGCAGCCAGTGGAGCTGGCACAACAGGGGAGTTGTACGCTCCCTGAGTGCCGCTCCTGTTGTCAACCTGGCTGCTGTCCATTGGACTAGTTGCAGCTTCCGAACAGTCTTCAAAGGCAACCCCACGTAGAGAGCATTGCAGTAATCTATACAGGATGTAACCAGAGCGTGGACCACTGTGGCCAAGGCAGACTTCCCAAGGTATGGGCGCAGCTGGCGCACAAGTTTTAACTGTGCAAATGCTCCCCGGGTCACCGCCGAAACCTGGGGTCCCAGGCTCAACGATGAGATAAACATAGTGTTAAATATTACACACGTTACATACAAATTGCTTTTCATGAAAAAGGAACCCAAAATCAAATAAAGAATTGAGCATCATGTTTTCTAGGTAGCTGAAACCTTTAACACAAAGGCTGTGGTTGGACATGGTAAGCCACATATCGCAAGCACCTTGTCTTTTTGGTTAAAGCAATGTGTCAGGACAGGTTCTGTCATGCCTGCTTGCAGTGGAAACTGCTAAACTGCATAGCTTCCCTGTGTTGTTTCCCTATGGTTGCTTTCCTGTGTTGTTTTGCCTCCCAACCACCTAGTTAATAAATCCAGGATTTGATTTTTGTTTGCTTCTCTGATTTGTTGTGAGACGAATTAGAATTAGAAAATTGCTTGGATCTGGGTAGCGCAATATACGTTGCTTGGTGATTTGCTTAGCTTTTGCCTGTACAAAGGGAAGTGCTCAGGAAGCACACACCAACGTGCTGTTCAAACATGAGAAACCAGGTTTCTTAGATCCACCCTATCCAACCAAATCTATCGTAGAATACAGATCACAAAGCGTAAATATTTACTTCCTTCAGTGTGAATTATTAAAATTATTGGTAGATACCTTATGCCAGGGGTGCTCACACTTTTTCAGCATGCGAGCTCCTTATACAACAACCAAGTCAAAATGACCTACCTCCCCACAACTCAGAAAGCCATAAAAGCAAAATATTTGGAAATGTAATTCAGTGAGAGCCGTATAATATATTTTAAGACTGAATTCAACTAAATGTGAGTATAATAATCCCCTGAATTTAGTCATAATAATGATTATGATAATATTCATTCAGCCTCTGCTGCTGCTACTACTACTACTAATAATAGTAACAACAACAACAATAGGTTCCTAGAGTAGAAGGAGACCTCAAAGGGCCATCCAGTCCAACCTTCTTCTGCCATAAGGGAAAAACATAATTAAAGCATTCCTCACAGATGGCCATTCAGCCTCTGATAATAATAATAATAACAATAACAATGGGTTCCTACAATAGGAGGAGACTTCCAAGGGCCATCCAGTCCAACCTCCTTCTGTACCTGGGCGGGGTCAGGAGCCTGCGGGGCGGGACTGAGCCTTCCTCCGGCCCTGCCTGCAATCTACCAGGACGCCCTACACCAGTGTTTCCCAACCGGGGCACATTAGTGTGCCATGAGCGATCATCAGGTGTGCCGTGGGACATTGGAACCTCCGGGGGGGGGGGAGCCTAGTGAGTTGAAGTATTAAAAACCCTAATAAACCTACCTCGATAAAGGCACGAAATTACAAACAACCCCCTCCCCACCCGTTGCCTACTTGGTCTCTCCCTCTCCATGCATTGGGAAGGCCCGCCTCCCTTTCTCCAAGTAGAGACCTCCTCTTGCCTCCTGGGGGTTCTGTGTGGGAAGCCCAGTTCTATCATTGGTGGGGTTCAGAATGCTCTTTGATTGTAGGGGAACTATAAATCCCAGCAACTGTAACTCCCAAATGTCAAGGTCTATTTTCCCCAAACTCCATCTGTGTTCATATTTGGGCATATTGAGTATTCATGCCAAGTTTGGTCCTGATCCAACATTGTTTGAGTCCACAGTGCTCTCTGGATATAGGTGAACTATAACTCCAAAACTCAAGGTCAATGCCCACCAAACTCTTATAGCATTTTCCCTTGGTTATGGGAGTTCTATGTGGGAAGTTTGTGTCTTTCTGCCATTCCTGCCAGGATATCTATGTTGTGTTCATCGAAACAGGCTCAGGTTTCCCACTGAGTGTATAAATACTTTTTAAAAACATATTAACTATATGTATTACTGTGTTAGAGTGTCATTTTGTGTCATTTTGGTTGGTGATGTGCCCCAGGATTTTGTAAATGTAAAAAGTGTGCCGTGGCTCAAAAAAGGTTGGGAACACTTCCCTACGCGATCTACCAGTAGATTGCGATCTACCTAATAAGCACCCCTGCCTTATGCTCTTGTTGGCATATATTTTATTCACAATGTAGACTTAATATGAAATGTGTGTTTTTTGTGTGGAAAAATAACAATTTTGTGTAGAAATAATGTTTTTTCGCAGAAACACATTTCCTCTATTGAAAACACATCTCCGGGTCAGCAGACAACATTTCTGGATATTTGTGCCCATTTCTGCATTTTGTTTTTTGGGCAGACAATGACCAGTGCATGTTTTGCACAGAATAAGTTCCAAAATGTGAAATCTTGTAAAACTGCAGTTTTTAGTATTTTTTTCACAGCGATTTTAAAGTAACTTGGCGATACTATTTATTAGAGAGCAGCAAGTTAGCATTAAATTGTTCATGTATTGTTAGGAGTTGATACATTTGAAAATGCAGTTAAAATACAGAAGTGAACAAAAGAGAACCAGTGTGGCATTTCATTGATGGAGATGCGGGTTTGGATCTCCTCTGGGCTATGAAAACCCACCTTGGCCAAGTCCCAAACCACATAAAAACTCTGCTATAGGTTCACCTTGGGGTCGCTATAAATTATAGCACAATTTGACCCTCACACTCCATGATATCCTGTAAGTAACAAATGTTGCCTGTATATTATGTGCTTTTTTAATCACAGTGGAATGCTGCTGTTACTCAAAACATAAAATGTTACCGGTAACATTGTCAATTAGTGGTCTGTTAGTTTTAAACTCTGAGTTGCATCTTGCGTGAACTGGAAAGAGAGTGTTTCTCCCAAGATCTGCTGGCAAGGAGTTATCGCAAGCCCCCTATTTCTGGTGACTTCTTATTGAGATATATCACAGCAACAGATATGAAAGTAGGACCCTTACCTGTGTTTCCATCTGGCACTTGACGTGAGACTCCATCTGTTCCTATGCTCAAGGAAAGTCTTGTTGCAAGGATTATTTAAGATACAAAAGTGCTAGATGTCATTTCTTGAAATGGAATGTATTGGAACAAATATGAGATAGCGATGTGTGAAACATATATACACACACACATCCTGAAATGTCAGCAGTCTTTTCAAAGCTTCCATGCAGTGCCTTAGATCAGTGTTTCCCAACCTTTTTTGAGCCGCGGCACACTTTTTACATTTGCAAAATCCTGGGGCACACCACCAACCAAAATGACACAAAACGACACTCTAACACAGTCATACATATAGTTATTTATTTATTTATTTATTAACTTCGATTTAGTATACCGCTCACTCCGAAGCTCAGAGCGGTTTACAAAGGAAGCATGAGCACCAAGAATAATAAACAATTAACAGTTAAAACACATTAAAACATCAGAACAGCTAAAACATATTAAGAACACAAGCCCTCAATAGAGGCTGGGGCAAGATAAGAGTCTGGGTGGCCCTAGGTGGCACAGCGCACAGTACAGTTGAACTAAGGGCCAAACGCCCTCCTGAAGAGCCAAGTCTTCAAGGCCTTACGGAAGGGCAGGAGAGCACGGATGGCACGGATCTCCTCCGGGAGGCCGTTCCAGAGACTTGGGGCAGCTACGGAGAATGCCCTCCGCCATGTAGTGGCCAGTCTGCAGGTTCCGAGGGAAGGGACCTCGAGGAGGTTGAGCTCCTCAGAGCGCAGTGATCTCGCAGGCACATAAGGGATAAGTCGCTCCCTCAGGTACACTGGCCCCAAACCATAGATGGCCTTGAAAGTGAGAACTAACACCTTGAAGAGGACCCGGAATTCGATCGGGAGCCAGTGCAGCTCGCGCAAGAGTGGGGTCGCGCGGTCAGATCTTGCATCACCCAGGAGGAGACGAGCTGCAGCATGCTGCACTAGCTTAAGCTTCCGGATCATCGACAAGGGAAGGCCAATGTAGAGCGCATTACAGTAATCGAGCCTCGAGATGACCGTGGCTTGGATCACTGTAGCAAGGTCGCGTTGGGAGAGGTAGGGAGCCAGGCGCTTAGCCAACCGTAGGTGGCAGAATGCTGTCCTGCAGGTGCAGCCAATCTGCTCCTCCATGGACAGATGGGCGTCCAGCCGGACCCCTAGACTTTTTACCGATGGCTGGGGGCAGAGGGCTGGGGGCAGTTAGTATGTTTTTAAATGTATTTATTCACTCAGTGTGAAACCTAGGCCTGTTTCGATGAACACAACATAGATATCTTGCAGGAATGGCAGAAAGACACAAACTTCCCACACAGAACTCCCATAACCAAGAGAAAATGCTATAAGAGTTTGGTGGGCATTGACCTAGAGTTTTGGAGTTGTAGTTCACCTATATCCAGAGAGCACTGTGGACTCAAACAATGTTGGATCAGGGGAAATAGACCTTGACATTTGGGAGTTGTAGTTGCTGGGATTTATAGTTCCCCTACAATCAAAGAGCATTCTGAACCCCACCAATGATGGAACTGGGCCAAACTTCCCACACAGAATCCCCAGGAGGCAAGAGGAGGTCTCTACTTGGGGAAAGGGAGACGGGCCTTCCCAATGCATGGAGAGGGAGAGGCCAAGTAGACAACGGGTGGGGAGGGTTTTTTTTTTTGTAATGTTGTGCCTTTATTGAGGTAGGTTTCTTAGGGTTTTTATACTTCAATACACTAGACTCTTCCCCCCCTCCCCCTTCCTGGAGGTTCCAATTTCCCACGGCACACCTGATGATCGCTCACGGCACACTAGTGTGCCCCGGCACACTGGTTGAGAAACACTGCCTTAGATCTTGAGCCCAGGTCTGTCTTCACCTTGAGATTTTCCTTCAGAAACGCTTTGGTGCCAACTCTAGTTTGGGACAAGGGCTATTATTTATTTATTTATTTATTTATTTGGATTTATCCATCGCCACTCCCATCCAGCTCGGGGCGACTTACACATAGTAAAATATGGTTACAACCGCATATATAAAATACATTAAAAGGTACATTTAAAAATCCTAAAACAATACAACCATCCGAACACACATAATAGCAGGTGTCAGAGAGCCTGCAGTTTACAATAGCAGAGGGTCTGCAATTTAAAGGCTCAACGCCTGTTGGAATAACAAAATCTTGCAGGCCTTCCGAAAGGCCAGCAAGCTACGAAGAGCACGGACTCCTGGAGGAGCGCATTCCAAAGTGTTGGTGCACACACGGAAAGCTCTCCTCCGTATTGAAGTCAAGTGGAAGGACTTACAGCTTGGGATTACCAGAAGGTTATGTGACTCTGAACGCAGTGGTCTAGTGGGACAGTATAGGGCGAGACAGTCCCTTAAGTCAGTGTTTCTCAACCAGTGTGCCGGGGCACACTAGTATGCCGTGAGCAATCATCAGGTGTGCCGTGGGAAATTGGAACCTCCAGGAAGGGGGGGAGGGGAGGGAGAGTCTAGTGTGTTGAGTATAAAAACCCTAAGAAACCTACCTCGATAAAGGCACAAAATTACAACACCCTCCCTCCCCACCCGTTGTCTACTTGGCCTCTCCCTCTCCATGCATTGGGAAGGCCCGCCTCCCTTTTCCCAAGTAGAGACCTCCTCTTGCCTCCTGGGGGGTTCTGTGTGGGAAATTTGGCCCAGTTCTATCATTGGTGGGGTTCAGAATGCTCTTTGGTTGTAGGGGAACTATAAATCCCAGAAACTACAACTCCCAAATGTCAAGGTCTATTTCCCCTGAACTCCATCTGCGTTCATATTTGGGCATATTGAGTATTCATGCCAAGTTTGGTCCTGATCCAACATTGTTTGAGTCCACAGTGCTCTCTGGATATAGGTGAACTACAACTCCAAAACTCAAGGTCAATGCCCACCAAACTCTTATAGCATTTTCTCTTGGTTATGGGAGTTCTGTGTGGGAAGTTTGTGTCTTTCTGCCATTCCATCTATGTTGTGTTCATCAAAATAAGCCCATCTTTCACACTGAGTGTATAAATACATTTAAAAACATGTTAACTATATGTATTACTGTGCTAGAGTGTCATTTTCTGTCATTTTGGTTGGTGGTGTGCCCCAGGATTTTGTAAATGTAAAAAATGTGCCGCGGCTCAAAAAAGGTTGGGAAACACTGCCTTAGGTACACTGGCCTCAGACCATTCAAGGCCTTAAAGTTCAATACCAGCACTTTGAAGGTAATCTGGAATTCAACTGGGAGCCAGTGCAGTTCGCGTAAGATGGGAGTAATGTGGCAGCATGTTGGAATGCCTGCCAGCAGCCGAGCTGCAGTGTTCTGCACCAGCTTGAGTTTCCGGATCACCAACAAAGGAAGGGCAATGTAGAGAGCATTACAGTAGTCCAGCCTTGAGATGACCGTGGCTTGGACCATTGTGGCTAGATTGTGGCAGAACAAGTAGGGGGCCAGCTTCCTTGCCTGGCGGAGATGGAAAAACGCTACTCTACTGACGATGGAGATGTGTGTCTCCATCGACAGTTGAGAGTCTAGAGTGACACCAAGACTCTTAACAGATGATGACGGACTTAGTGTCGAGCCAGCCAGGGTTGGAAGCCGAGCCTCTCCCGTGCCCGGGCGACCCAGCCACAGGATCTCCATCTTAGCCGGATTCACCTTCAACCTGCTGGCTCGCAGCCATCCAGTAACGGCTTCAAGGAAACAATGGGAAATTACCGGGTACAGATTCAGGTCGGCCCTCCATTCCCAGAATGAGCTGGGTGTCATCCGCATATTGGTGGCACTCCAGCCCGAAGCTACGTACCTGCCGAGAAAGTGGTCGTACATAGATGTTAAACAATAGAGGGGAGAGGATTGCCCCCTGGGGCACCCCACAGAGTATGGGGGCACCCTTGGAGGCAACCTCACCCCTCCTCGCTCACTGGGTCTGGTTCCGGAGGAAGGAAGAGTGCCATTTCAGGACTGTCCCCCTCACCCCGGCCCCTGCAAGGGGCCGGGGTGAGGGGGACAGTCCTGAAATGGCTGTCTTCCTTAGATTAGATTAGTGGTCCTCAACTTTCCTAATGCCGCGACCCCTTAATACAGTTCCTCATGCTATGGTGACCCCCCAACCATAAAATTATTTGTGTTGCTACTTCATAACTGTACTTTTTAGCCTGGTTGATCCATGGTTCTAAATGCTTCAAAAGTACTTACAAAACAAAAGTTCAGGTGGTGAACATTTCAGAACTCTATCAAAATTTCATTACTATTTTATTTTTGGCGATTTTTAAGACCGAACCAATTAGGAACTGCCATTTATAACAAAATTTTGAAAGTTTTGTTAGAGTTCTGAAATGTTCACTACCAGAACTTCTTTTTTTTTTTGGTAAGTACCGTTTTGTTTTTTTTGTAAATGCTTTTTATTGAAAGTTTCCATTTTATCAAACATACAAGATCACAGTAGGAAAATGGGGAGGGGAAGGAGAGGGGAATATGTTGACTTCCATTCTAGCTCCACACTGATTACATATATTTTTTGATTTCGTTTTAAACACAGGGCATCCCCAATGCTCTTATTCTTAACAGTGAATGTTTGACAGTAGTACTTTACATATTCAATATCCACTACATATTCATTAACTTAAGTGCAGTCTGTCTTTAGTACCCTTGCCGTTGTTCTACCACAACCAATATTTTAATTCATACATTTCTTTTATCTCATTTTCCCTATCCAATATTATTTTAAGGGTTGGAGGTTCTACTACCACAAATTCACAAATACAGTCCTAGCCGGTATTATAAGGAGCACGAAAACTTTCTCTACATTTCCATTACCCTTCATCACAATATTAAACCTCTCTTTATTTAGTTTTCTATCTCTGAATCGGCAATATTATCCTCATCTTGTTCTTCTTTTTCTTCCTCTTCTGGTGGATTTCCGGGGGCGGTTTCTGAGGCCGTTACGCCTCAGGATCGGGGGGGAGTTGAGACGTTTCCTTTTCATCCTTATTATTATTATTATTATTGTGTTCTTTTTCCCCTATTTTTTCAAGTGCGTAGAGCTGGGATTATGTCTTCCTTTCCTTCTCTAAATCACATTCCTTCTCTAAAGTAGATTTCCTCATCTTCGTAGATCACCATATTTCCTTCATTTCTTTTCCAACTAAGCCTAATATTCAGATGCTTGACTTCATCAGTGAGATGGAGATACTTTCTTATTCTCTTTGAAATAATAGTGGGGAGCTTCTCGAAGGATCGTTGTTCTAGCTTCTCTGGAGTTTGTAGGGTAGGTGTTAGATTTCCTCCAGACCACCTCACATATTCTTTATTTAAAATTAATTATTTGGTAAGTACTGTTGAAGCATTTGGAACCATGGATCAACCCGGCCTAGTAATTTTGCTACAGTTTTGGATCGTAATGTAAATTATCTGGTATGTAGGATATATTTTCATTCACTGGACCAAATTTGGCACAAATACCCGAAACACCCAAATTTGAATACTGGTGGGGCTGGGGGTTGGTATAAGGCCAACATAGGCCATGGCCTATGGGCGCAGGCCTAGGAGGGTGCCAAATCACGGCCCAAAAAAACCAAACCTCTTCTTTCTCTTCTTCCCATCTTCTCCCTCCCTCTCTTTCATTCCTTCCCCCTTCCACCACATCCGAGAGGGGGTGGGGGCCGCCGCAAGGGGGTGGGGTGGGGAGGGCGCCCCGGTTGCCTAGGCGATGTTGTCGGCCACATTCATCCCGGTGTCCTGCGCGGTGCCCGCCCCTTTTCGGCATCTGCGGCCAATGGCGCGCCTCTCCTGCAACCAACCTGCGGGGCTGGGTGATGTCAGGCGCGGCGGCGGTGGCAAGGGCGAGGAGGAAGAGGCAGAGGGAAGCCCTGCCCCCGACGTCACTGCCGGGAATGCGCAGCAGGAGGGAGGCTGCGAGCGCTGCAGCCTCTGCCTCCTTTGCCACGTTCCTGGGTGCCGCAGCAGCCCCGGGGGCTTCCCTTCCTTCCTCCTCCTCGGAGAAGGGAAGCCCCCAGGCGGCCGCTGCGGCACCCAGGAACATGGCAAAGGAGGCAGAGAGGCCGTGGCGCTCGCGAAGAGGTGCCGCGGCTTCCCTCCGCCTCTTTCTCCTCGCCTCCTCTGGACTCCACCAGTGATAGAATTGGGCCAAACTTTCCACACAGAACCCCCATGACCAACAGAAAATACTAGGTTTTCTGATGGTCTTTGGCGATCCTTCTGACAACCCCCCTCACACCTCCACGAGGGTCCCAACCCCCAGGTTGAGAAACACTGTGTTAGATAAAGGAAAGACCAGAAAGATTATTTATTTATTATTTAAACGTGTGAGTCGCCACTCCCAGCTGGCTCGGGGCGACTTACACAGAATTCAAGACTAAAACATATTAAAACACCATAAAAACATTCAGCGCACTAAAAACACTCAACACAATAAAACACAATAAGTACATCCATATGGTATGCAGAGCACGGAAGGCAAGTGCCTACCAATCTTATCATTAACACCCGAAGGCCTGCCGGAACAGGAGGGTTTTGCACGCCTTCCGGAATACAACTAAGTCCGTAAGAACACGGACTCCGGAAGGCAGTGTGTTCCACAATATCGGGGCGATTATTGAAAAGGCCCTCCGCCTTGTGGTCGTCAGATGATACATTTTGACGCCGGGCACCTCCAATAGTTGACCCACCTTGGAACGTAATGACCTAGCGGGACAGTATGGGATAAGGCGGTCCCTAAGGTACGCTGGCCCCAGACCGTTTAAGGCCTTAAAGGTCAGAACCAACACTTTGAAGGTGATCCGGTGTTCCACTGGTAGCCAGTGCAGCTCCTGCAAGACAGGTGTTATATGGGCGGTCGCCGAAACGCCAGCCAAGAGTCTAGCCACCGCATTCTGGACCAGCTTCAATTTCCGGATCACCGACAGAGGAAGGCCACTGTAGCGAGCATTACAGTAGTCCAGTCTCGAGATGACCGTGGCTTGGACCACTGTGGCTAGGTCGTGGCGGGAGAGGTCGGGAGCCAGCTTCCTTGCCTGACGGAGGTGAAAGAAGGCAACTCGGCTGACGGTGGAAATTTGCGTCTCCATCGTCAGTCGAGAGTCCAAGGTGACGCCGACTTTTAACTGCAGATGACGGACATAGCGTCATGCCATCCAGGGGAGGAAGCTGGATCTCCACCCCGCCCGGACGACCCAGCCACAGGATCTCCGTCTTAGCCGGATTCACCTTCAACCTACTGGCTCGCAGCCATCCAGTAACGGCTTTGAGGCACAGATGGAAATTATCGGGTACGGTTCCGGGCCTGCCCTCCATCCCCAGAACGAGCTGGGTGTCATCAGCGTACTGGTGGCACACCAGCCCAAAGCTACAGACCAGCCGAGCAAGTGGTCGGACATAGATGTTAAATAATAGAGGGGACAGGATTGCCCCCTGGGGCACCCCACAACAAAGGATGAACAAGACATGCCATTGATTCTATGCATTAACTTGAAAGTACAACTGTTACTAATTGGGATGAATCCCTAATGAGCAAGTTTCATCGCAATCTGTTAAAGCAAAGTTTGGTCTTGTGTTACCTACAGTACGTGTGTAACTGAAAGCCTTCTTTGGACACTCGATGAATTAATCATATCGGAACGTGTGGAAGAGAGGGAAGAAAGGGTTGTGCGATGCTTAAGGGCTGCTGTGAGAATACTAGATATCTTTTTTTTAAAAATCATTTTAGGAGCAATTCTCCAGCCCTCTTTGTTGTAGACAAAATGGGAAACGGTGACAGCGGTCTGCCCCAAAGCCACAAATTGAAAGGGAAAAGGAATATATATTCAGGATCCTCCATGTATTATGCTTTCAGATCTCATGATTCCAAAATCTGTTTGATGTTTCTGAAAGTGTGCTTGTGGTTTTGAATATGGGAAACGAGTAGCTCCACCACTCTTTGTCAGCTCAGGAAACTAGGAAATTCACCTTTGCAGGAAGTTGAGGAATAATTACCTTAAGAGATATGAATGTGTTACAACTGGGTTTTTTTTTTTTTACATAAAGCAATCCATTTCTATTGACCCATTATTAAAA
Organism: Anolis apletophallus; assembly: GCA_030556195.1. NCBI lineage: Eukaryota > Metazoa > Chordata > Lepidosauria > Squamata > Anolidae > Anolis > Anolis apletophallus. The sequence goes on along the minus strand of JARBWK010000006.1, from coordinate 156,807,479 downwards.
GGCCGACCTCAAGCTTTACTGAGTTAATTACTTTTTCTAGTTGATTAACTGAAATGGCTTTGTTTTAATTGGTGATACAGAGAGGTAAGATTACTATGGCTCTCATACAGTACTGTTATTGAAAGGAAAATTTAAATAATTGCAGAACAAACCTAAAGACCTTTACTCAGAGGTAAGTCTTGTTGAGTTCAGTGGGGCTTCCTCCAAAGTAAAGGGATAGGAAAGTGTTTTTCAACCTTTTTTGAGCCGCGGCACATTTGTTACATTTACAAAATCCTGGGGCACACCACCAACCAAAATGACACAAAATGACACTTTAACACAGTAATACACATAGTTAATATATTTTTAAATGTATTTATACACTCAGTGTGAAACCTGGGCCTGTTTCGATGAACACAACATAGATATCCTGGCAGGAATGGCAGAAAGACACAAACTTCCCACACAGAACTCCCACAACCAAGAGAAAATACTATAAGAGTTTGGTGGGCATTGACCTTGGGTTTTGGAGTTGTAGTTCACCTATATCCAGAGAGCACTGTGAACTGAAACAATGTTGGATCAGGACCAAACTTGGCGTGAATACTCAATATGCCCAAATGTGAACACAGATGGAGTTTGGGGAAAATAGACCTTGGCATTTGGGAGTTACAGTTTCTGGGATTTATAGTTAACACACAATCAAAGAGCATCCTGAACTCTTGCAACAATGGAATTGAACCAAGCTTGGCATATTGAACTCTCATTACCAACAAAAAATACTGAAAGGGTTTGCTTGGGAATTGACCTTGAGTTTGGAAGTTGTAGTTCACCTACACCCAGAGAGCACTGTGGACTCAAACAATGTTATGTTATGTTGTTGTTTGTTTTCTATCCAAAATCACAATGTTGGAAGGAGGCTCACCACTTTCAGGTCCCTAAAACAGGCATGGGAAAACTTCGGCCCTCTGGGTGCTTTGGACTTCAACTCCCACCATTCCTAACAGCCTGAGGCCCTTTCCTGCTTAAGTGGCTGAGGGGGAAAGGAAAAGGGCCTGAGGCTGCTGGGAATGGTGGGAGTTGGAGTCCAAAACACCTGGAAGGTCCAAGTTTGCCCATGCCAGCTTTCGACAGAGGCCTCTTCCTCCCCCGCCCCCTTCGCGCCCTTTCTTCCCCCTCCTGCCGAACACTTACTTTTTCTTCTACACTGCCGCTTCTGCCGCCATTTTGATCCGAGGGGGCAGCGTGAGCGTGTTCCGGAGGGGAGGGGGGAGGGAGGAAGACGTGACCCGTGCGGGCGCTACTGCGCAGACTCGCCCCAGAGCAAAGCAAGGCAAAGCGAGCAGAGCGAGGCTGGGAAGAAGGGAGCCCGAGTGGAGAAGGAAAAGTGTTCGGCAGGAGGGGGAAGAAAGGGCATTGGAGGTTCCAACACTGGTTGGGAAACACTCGGCTAGCAGATAGCAACCCACTGATAGTTTTTTTCTCTTGTGATGACCTGTTAGGTCTTGTTTTTTAAATTCTAAGTTAATTTCTAGAGATGCTAAAGAGCTTGCAAAACTGCAGCTGGCATGATTTCACAGCATAGAGCTATGGCAGTAAAAGTAATGTCAAACTGCATTCATTTTACGGTATCAATGCACCATAAACCAATGAGACTGATTCCAAAATAAGCATAACAGTGTGTTGTCGCAGGCTTTCGTGGCCAGAATCATTGGGTTGCTGTGAGTTTTCTGGGCTGCATGGCCATGTTGTAGAAGCATTCTCTCCTGATGTTTCACCCACATCTATGGCAGGCATCCTCAAAATTTTTATTTTTTATTTAAACGCTTAGGGGGCTGCAGGGAAGGGGCTGGGGGCCGCCCCCGGGCCCCCAGTTGGACAGCCCTGGTGTATACAGCCCGGAAAACTCACAGCAACCCAGGCATAACAATCAGTGTAGTCAATGCCATAATGTATTTCTAGATTTGCTTGTGTCTGTGCCTTTTTGTCTTTGTTAACAATGAATGTCTCCCTTTTGCTGTGAGCAAAGACATCAGAAGTGACCAATTAAAAGTTATTTGCCGGAGATGAGCCATGTTCCTGTCATTCCTAAGAGGATGTGAGCTGAAGAACTCTTTGAAACTCTTCCTAAGGCTCAGGCTTTCCTTCACATAGATGATGTCTATCAAGGCAAAGCTTTTGAACTGCTGTGCTTTCCTTTCTTAATAAACCAGATCCCGCTTCTCAGAGAGCGACTCCTACGCCTTTGTAATGCTCACGACAGATGAGGGCAGTGATAAGGCAGGACCCTTTTATGGTGCATGCAGAGGGGAGAGAGGAAATAGTCAGTCACTGTGGACTTGTTTGTGGGGGAAGATTTCCTGAACACAGTGATAACATAAAAATAGCCTTCCATCTGATCGGTAAAAGTAATCAATATCTTTTCTCGGTTCCCCAGTCTTCCTTAACATGTCCCTACATTCAATTTAATCCGCCTTTGTTAGGCCGCGTTCTCATTGAAGTGGTAAAGCAATGTGTGGCCTGCACTTTTCAGACTAGAAGTGGCAATGTCCCTGTGATGAGGTGGTTATTTATATGTTAATCACATGTTTGTTTATGTATTTAGAAGGAACATTCTTTAAAAGCTGCAGAGAGTGAGCAGTAGAATGTTCATAGCAGCAAGCTGTAAGCAGAGGCTGTTGCCATGACAACAGAGGCCACTCTGGCTTTAGAATGTTCAGTTTGAATATGACAGTTGGAGAATGTCAGTTGGCCAGCTGCTGTGAGCAGAGTTAGTTTAGGAATTAGCAGTTGCTGAAGCTGCAAGCTGTCTGTAGGAACTGCAGTGTGCAGTTCAGTTCTGTGTGTGGGTTTAGGGAAACCCAAGTGTGTGGGTTTAGAGAAACCCAGGTTAAGGACAAGTGTAGTCCTAGGGTTGAGAGTAACCCAGTGTTAAGTAGTTACTTGTGTGTAACTGTATCAGGGGGGGAAACCCTCTGTGGAAGTCGTTTATTCACAAAGACCCTCACATCCAGTGGTCAAGCATTGACAAATGGTGGCAGCAAGTTAATAATATTAATAAAGAAAGCAAAACATTGAGTATTGGTGGCAGTCCTGCCACACAGTTTTTAAAAGTCAATGCGTGGTTCCAGACTTCGTCACAGTCCCTCCTTACAAAAATATATATTCTCTGCAAACAGCAGCAATGTTGAGCAATGGCATCTCTAAAGACAAAAAGGATTTGAATGGAGGAGTGTTCCCATTGGGAATCTGAAGTCTTATAAAGTAGTACTATATGCCTTTGCTAATCTGTGATCTATCTCTTTATCAATCTTGGCGTCTGAAGAGAGGATGCTTCCCAGGGAGGTGAACTGCTGAACAGACTTAAGCACAGATCTGCCTATGCTGATGTGGGGGTGATGGTGTTCTTCCTGTGATGCGGGCTGGTAGAGGACTTCCGTTTTCTTCAGACTGACTTCCAGCCCAAACAGCTCTGCAGCTGTTGCAAAGCAGGATGTGAGGCGCTTCAGAGCTGCTTCTGAATGGGTGACAAGGGCAGCATCGTCAACAAAAAGCAGCTCACTGACTAGGTAGTCTTAGTGCGAGCCCTCGGACGGCTTAAGTTGAACAAGCTACCATCAGTACGATAGCGTATATATATGCCGTCTTCTTCGAGGTCTGCTTTAGCCCCTTGGCTATACACACACACAGAGAGATAACTTTTACCAGAGATAACTTGCTCGAGGGGGTTGAGTGAGAACATCAGTCAGTAGGCTTGTGTATTTCGAGTGAATCGCTATCCATTTCTACTTGCCAGATACCGGAAGCCCAACTACAAAAACAAAGGTAGCTTACTGGGCAAACTGCAAACACCAAAAGGAAATGCACTGGTAGTAATTATTCATCGACAACAGTATATATTTCGCATCTCTAGATGCTGCAACTTTGCCTATACGTATTCGCACTTATATAAACACAATGATATAACCCAGTACTAAATGCACTTCAATCATATATTCCGGTGTATAGAAAATATATTTAACGATCTATGAATAATACATGTAATGAAATTCGCATGTAATCCGCGATATATCAGTCCGTCACCGATCAATAGAGTCCTTGTTTACTCTTGGCGGACGCTAGCCGTGGCTTCAAATACACTGGGAACTCGCACAAGTGTATCAGTCAGCTGCTTTCTGATCAATAGGAAATATATTCCCATAGGTTGTAGCTGCTACTGTCGTGGCCTGGTCAATGGGGATCGAGGAACTTTCATTGTCTCTATATATATACCCTGAACAAGGGGTTATGCAGGGACAATGAATATGAAGCACTCCCTATGTAGGGATTGTGAATATGTTTCTAACTGCCTTAGTGGATTCCAGCCTATGCATTTTTAAAAAATCCTCCATGTAGTGAACTAGAGCAGTGTTTCTCAACCTTCCTAATGCTGTGACCCCTTAATACATTTTCTCGTGTTGTGGTGACCCCTAAACCAGTGTTTCCCAACCTTTTTTGAGCTGCGGCACACTTTTAACATTAAAAAAATTCGGGGGCATACCACCAACCAAAATGACACTCTAACACAGTAAAGAACGGCTGGGGGATGGTGGCCTGCTGGGAGCAGTTGCTGGGAGTGCCAAAGCCCGGGGAGGGGGAGGAGCCAGGCCGTGCCATGCCCCACCCCCTCCCCCCGGCTTCAGTTCTCCCACAGCTTCGCCAGCCTTGAGGGGGCAGTGCCAAGCCAGCACAATGGCTTTGCTGGCTTTGCCACTGCTGGCTTGGCACTGCCCCCTCAAGGCTGGCAAAGCTGTGTGAGCGCTGAAGCCGGGGGGGGGGCATGCCCTGCCCCCTCCCCCAACTTCAGCTCTCCCACAGAGGAGGAGCATGAGCGGTGGATGGGCTGCAGTGGGCAGGGCTCCTACTCCGTGCAGCTTCAGCAAGCAAGGGGCGAGAGTCATGGTGGGAGTCATGGCGGATTAGAGGCTGGCTGGGGAAACGGCCGAAGGAGGTGGCACCCCGGCCCCTTCTTCTTTTTCTTCGCCACTGCCCGGCCCTTCCTTCTCCTCCCCCAAGCAGCAGGAGTTCGGCAGGAGGAGGGGGGAAGGAAGGGGGGCAGAGAGCTTTTCTCGCGGCACACCTGATGATCGCTCAAGGCACACTGGTTGAAAAACACTGCCCTAAACCATAACATTATTTTCATTGCTACTTCATAGCTGTATTTGGGCGTGTGTGTGTGTGATTTTGTCATTTGGAAGTTGTAGTTGCTGGGATTTATAGTTTACCTACAATCAAAGAGCATTCTGAACTCACCAACAATGGAATTGAACCAAATTTGTAACACAAAACTCCCATGACCAACAGCAAATACTGGAAGGGTTTGGTGCAGGGGCGGTCTTACCTCTCCCGGGAGGGGAAGTGCAGATTATTTTGGGGGGCCCCCCGGTGGTTTCTGGCCGCCGCTGCGCATGCGCGCCGGCGTCCCAGTTTGCGCATGCGCACCGGCGTCCTGTGCAGCTGCGCGCATGCATGCCAGCGTCCTGTGCGGCTGCGCGCATGCGCGCGCTGGTGGCCTGCGCCCAGCCGCGTGGCTGCGCCGCCAGCTATGGAGCGCGGCGCGGGCAGCACTGGCTCCCAAGCACGCCTCCACCCGGCGGCGGGACGCGGCAGCGAGGCAGGGGGGGCGGCGGCGCAGCGCCCCTCCCAGGTAGCGACGCCCCTCCCAGGAGGCGCCGCCCTACGCGGCCGCTTAGTCGGCCTAATGGAAAGACCGCCCCTGATTTGGTGGGCATTGACCTTGAGTTTGGGAGTTGTAGTTCACCTACATCCAGAGAGCACTATAGACTCAACAGTGATGGATCTGGACCACACTTGACATGAATCCTCAATATACCCAAAAACAAACACTGGTGGGGTTTGGGGAAAATAGATCTTGACATTTGGGAGTTGTCGTTGCTGGGATTTTTAGTTCACCTACAATCAAAGAGCCCCTTGCACCCCACTAATGATAGAATTGGTGGGGTGCAAGAACCCTCGTGCCTTGAAGGGACTCGCTGGCGTGAGCCTCCATCCCACACACTCTCCCTCACCCACATATGCGCATCATGCTGCCATGCGCCGAGCACGCCTGCTCTCCCCTCCCTGCATGGAGTCTCAGAAACAGCCCTCCCCATTGGCTGGGAAGCCTGCCAATCACAGCAGAGGAGAGCTTTAGGTGGGGGAATTCGCAGTCTGTTTCCAAAGAGAAAGGGAAGGACAAGCGGAGAGATCTTCTACCTTCTTCTCCTAAGACCATCAGAAATATATGTCCTCTGATGGTCTTTGGCGACCTCTTTGAAACCCTCTCGTGACCCCCCTGGGGATCCCGACCCCCAGGTTGAGAAACACTGAACTAGAGCTTCAGAAAGAACACTCCCTAACATTCAGAAGATGTTGTTTTTGTTTTACATTAGGGTTTCTGTACATATATATATGGACAAAAGCAGTACAATACTGAATTGTATAACCTTGGCCTCCCCCTTATTCCATCTAACGCACAAAAACGCTCCTAGCTCATTCATTCCTACATCTCACTGTTTGTACCTAAATTATAGATTATGCAATGTGGGAAAGCTGCATACGGCTTGTTCTCAGGATTGTTTCAAACCAAACAAGACAACAAGGCAAGCTCGCCAACTTAAGATTTATTTCACCTGCAAAGAAGGGTGGAGCTTGGTAGTTTGGAGCAGGTCAAAGGGGGACTCTTACGATTTTGGGTGAGTTAGAGTGGAATTTGCTTCAAGTTTATTTATTTATTTATTTATTCAGCTTCTATGCCGCCAGTGCCGGCCTTTGCCATTCCACCGAGTAAGCGGCCGCGTAGGGCGACGGGTCCTGGGAAGGGCGTCGCCGCCTGGGAGTCACAAGATTTTAATTGGCATTGGTTCGGACTTAAGTGTGTTTGTCTTTGATTCAGTCCTAATCCAATCAAATCCCCTTCATTAATGTGGACTCATAAAATGTTCATTCTAGGTAAGAGTATTTTCACACTTTAAAAAAATGTTGCGGTAGCATATCAAAAGATATCAAAGGAGAGCAGCGGCTTAAGCATTTGTGCCTGTTACATGTTTTTCCCACTATCAATGCACATGCATTTATCTTTGCTCAATGCAGGTTACCAAGAGGGCAGCATTCAGAAAACATGTCTTGATGAAACCCGGAGAAGAACCGAGTGCGTGCGTTGAGAAGTACAGCCAAATCATCTCAAGGAAGCCTGTAATTCAGCATGCTCCAAATGACTGTAATTCACACCGTCCACAAGTTCCTTCGCTAATTAGTTTGTCTGGTCTTGAAGGCAGAGGCGATCAAAGTCTCACCTTTAGGAATATGACGTTTCCAAGCGATGCAGGTACGGATGAGGACAGCATTGCAAAGCCCAGCAGTGAGAAGTTGGTCTTGCCTTATTTGGGTCTCTGTCACAAGTCGTCCATGTATCAGTGTATCAATTCGAACTCCGAGAAATGCCCTCCCTTCCACCAAAGAGCAGAGAGATCACCTTTATCCCATTCCTCTGACTTAGAAAGCGAAGGCGGAGAGTACTGCTCCATTACAAACTATTCTGCCGGACCTCCCGCCCACCGGAGCTTGGACAATACAAAAAGTAAAGTACCGTGGCTTGGACGTGAAAATCCCGCTTCCGCGTTTCAAAAGCAGGAAGCTGCCGTGAATGGAAGAACCGAGTCAACGGGGATGGGTTTCAATGAGAAGGGAAACAGGCCCTTGAATCCCGATACGGATTATCCACATGATTATATATATAACCACCTTGGCTCCGAAACCAACGTATCAACATTCCCTCCCAAGACTGTATTAAAAAGCAGAAGTCCCTTTAGTTCACCCCAAGGAAATCATTCCATTGCCCTGGTCAGAGAACAGGAACAAACAGAAGGCAAACGTATAGAAAACGTAAACAATTCTGTGCAACGAGAGCTTTCCTCCCAAGCGGACTCTCGGAACGAACCTATCTACGCGGAGAGTACAAAAAGGAAAAAGGTGCAGGTAAACAATCCCAACATATGTCCTTCTCCCTATAGTCCCAGCCATGAAACAACCCCACATTTGAGCTGTGGAAGGGAATTTCAAGATTCGACGACACAGGTAGCGGCAACGATTACCATTATGGCTGCCCACGGAGAAGACGACAACCGGACCATCTTCCTGAGCAGCCCAGACTCGGCGGTCGGGGTCCAATGGCCATGCGTCAGCCCCGTTTCGAATCAAGAGAGCGGGAAAGCATCTCCTTTCTTTGAGCCCAGAGAGTTGCCGCAATCACATAGTGAGATGGCTTCCTTGGATCTTCAATCCCAAATAACTTGCACAAAGGTGGCTGGCGATACTCCTGCTATTCCCCCAAAGCTGTCCAAAGGGAGCTTACCGTGGGGTGAAGGGTCTCTCCTCCCTTCGGTCAGTCCCACTGCAGAAATCTCTGACGGTAAAGACCACGAGGATCTTGACACACCAAGGCACGGTGGGAACAGCCCCGTCTGTGGGCCTTCGTCCTCACAGTGTCCTCATGTGAACAGAATCCTTCCAGAGGAGGCTGGCAACGGCCCGGCATCCTCCAGTGCGGAGAGGAGACAGAAGTACTACAACCAAGCTTGGAGCAAGCAGTGTAGGATCGAGGAAGAGGAGGAGGAAGGGCAAGGGCTCCTGAAAACGGCTCAGAAGGTAGAAATGGAGAATGGAGCCATTAGCCCTTCAAGTACTTCTGATTGTCACCAAGGGGGGAAGGGCTCTGCCCAAGAGAACAAGCCTAGAGGAATGAGCAAATCGGCATCCTTTGCTTTCGAGTTCCCTAAAGAGAATAATGGAATTGAGTTCTCTCCACCACCTCCACCTCCAAAGAAACAATCCAGGTACAGAAACAAGTTTTGTCTATATATGTTTGCTTGCTTGCGGTGTGTAATTTGCATGTGGTTTATTGCAGGTACCCAGGCCCGGATTAACCCCTTTTGGCGCCCTAGGCCACACTTTGGAATTACGCCCCCAAAACCAACCTCTACCGCACCCCCCCCCCCCAACATTCCTTCTTTCCACTGCCCGCGCTTTGCCCCCAAAAAGGAAAAAGGAGCAAGGACTGGCCTAATTCCAACCCTGCTTCTCCTTCTTTTTCCCCGCAGGCGCCGAGCCCTTCTTCCCGTGCTCACGTGACCTTTCGGCATGAAGGCTGCTGCGGGATGGCAACTGCGCTGCGATTCAAGCCGCCTCTGCCTCCTCCGCCATGTTCCTGCGTGCCTCGCATGCCCGGCAGCGGCCCCGGGGGTGGGGCTTCCACCCCCCTCCTTGCGCCCTTCTTCCTTGAGTCAAGGAAGGAGGGTGCGAGGAGGAGGAAGCAGAGGGAAGCTCCGCCCCCGAGGCCGCTGCCAGGTATGCGCAGCACCCTTTGTCAAGGAAGGAGTGCCTCTGCCTCCTCCGCCATGTTCCTGGGTGCCACGCATGCCCAGCAGCCCCGGGGGTTTCCCTCCGCCTCCTTGTGCCCACCTTCCTTGACAAGGGGGTGGGGCGATAGCGGGGGCGCGCCATTCCCTCCGCCCCCTCGCAGGGCTCTCTCCCACCCTCCCCCGAGAGAGTCATCTCCATGCCGCGCATTGCGGTTTTGTTTCAACATTTTTTTTGGTCCGTGAACTGCGCCCCCCTTGGCTTACACCCCTAGGCCAAGGCCTAGGGTGGCCTTATGAGTAATCCGGGCCTGCAGGTACCGGAGGGTAGAAATAACGTGGAACCCTAGCCTTCCACAGTTGCCCTCACTGGCTGTACCACAATGGGGTGGCCTTGGGAAGGAGGCTGCAGTAGCTAAATACTGTGGGTCAGGAGGAGCGGATTGAGAGGAGCTGTTCAATGTGCAGACTTCCTCTGAGAGCATCCATCTAGGGCAGGGGTTGGGAACCTATGGCTCGGGATCCAGATGTGGCTCTTTTCATGATTGCATCTGGCTCTCCAGAGCAGCCAGGGCCTCGGTTTCCCAGCATGCAGCGGGAAACCTTTCCTTCTCTCCTTCCTTTTCCCTCCCTCTCTCCCCTTCCTTCTTTCCTCCATTCTTCCTCTTCCTTCCTTCCTTCCTTCCTTTCTCCCCTTCACCCTTTCCTTCTCTCCTTCCTTTTCCCTCGCTCCCCTTCCTTCCTTCCTTCCTTCCTCTTCCTTCCTTCCTTTCTCCCCTTCACCCTTTCCTTCTCTCCTTCCTTTTCCTTCGCTCCCCTTCCTTCCTCTTCCTTCCTTCCTTCCTTCCTTCCTTCCTCTTCCTTCCTTCCTTTCTCCCCTTCACCCTTTCCTTCTCTCCTTCCTTTTCCTCCCTCCCTCCCTCCCCTCCTTTCCTCCATTCTCCCTCCCTCTTCCTTCCTTCCTCTTCTATTCCTTTTCCCCAAGTCTTCCTTTCCTTCTCCTTCCTTTCTTTTCACTTCCCTCTCTCACCCCTTCTTTCTTTTCTTCTTTTCCCTTCATTATTTTACTTTTTCCTCACTCCCTTTCCTTTCTTTTCCCCACCCTTTCCTTTCCTTCCTTCCCATTTCCTTCTTTCTTTTCCCCTCCTTGTCTCTCTCCTGCTTTTCTTTTCTTCCTTTTCCATAGTTCGTTCTCCTTTTCTTTCTTTCTCTCCCCCTCTCTTCTTTATTTCCTCTGTCTTTCTTTCTTTGTTGCTTGCTTGCTTGCTTGCTTTCCCCCTTCCTTCCTTTCGTCTTTTCTTCCTTCCCAGAGTCCTGAGCGTGCCTTTTGCAGAGCCAGGTCTGAAGTGTCCTGTCACTCTTGCCGGGGAAATCCTTTTCTCATAGTATGTACGTATAGACTCACATTTAGTTGAATTCAGTCTCTCTCTCTCTCTCTCTCTCTCTCTCTCTCTCTCTATATATATAAATAGTCTATATATATATATACACACACACACATACACACGCACGCACGTGTATGTATGTGTGTATATATATATATATATATATATATATATATTATGGCTCTCACGGAAATAAATTTCCAAATATTTTGCTTTCATGGCTCTCTGAGTCAAAAAGGTTCCTGACCCCTAATCTAGGGTCTCAGGCACTGATTGATCTGTGTTGGGAAATCTTGAGCTGTTAGAGTCAACAAATAGCTCCTTTTGGGGTAATTGCACCATAAATATAGCAGAGTACCAGAAGTAAACTTACATGTGGTTAACTAGGATATGCTGTTACTCCATAGGATGGCACAGGATGGCACAGTCAAAACTTTAGGTTCAAAAGTATTTATTGAAGTAAAAGAAATATATTCTTGATAGAAAAGGTATTGGAGCTCAGTAACTTACTAAACCTTATCTTAAGGAAGGTAAAAGGTAAAAACATCCATGCAGCTACATTTTGCCTTGAGAGAAGCAAAATGCACCCTTGCTGGAAGGGAAGGGAAAGCCCTTTCTGGGGAAACATTCATAGGAATGTGGGGGAAGGAATCCCTCAGCCTGGTCCTATCTCTGGTCTAGCTGCTCATTGAGGTCTGGAAACTTGATGACACAAGCAACTTGTGCAGTCCAGGGAAGAAACCCAATGATCTGGAACCTATTTCCACAATTAGTGTTAAACTTCTTTAATTGTCTTGGTTCCTCTTATAAAAGCAGCCAGGTCCCTTAGAAACTTCTGTTCCCAGTAGCAGCCAAAACAACATATGTCTCTTTTTAGAAGCTATTGTATGACAGGCCTCTAACTCTGCACATTTGTTTACCATCTGCTCAGGGAAAATATTTTCAGATATGTACCTTCTGTAGCAGTAACTTCTCATGATACAATTGAGCAGGGGTGCCCACACTTTTTATTTTTATTTTTTATTTTATTCATTCATCCAACAGAAAAACAGACAAAACATCAAAACGTACCCACATAGACCTTGACATACACTTGACATTAAAAAAAACGTATCCCCCATCCCTTTCCCTCCCCCCGCAACCAACACCACTCCCCTACACCTAAACATTTCCCCTAATGTCCTCCTAGTCCGTTTTGCAGAGGCCCCGAGTTTCTTTACACCCTTACACAGGGGGGTCGACCTTGCTTCCCCTTCCTTTACTGCCGTACCTTCAATTCTATGTTAATTTAAATCATATTATTTTATATTTCTTCGATTTTAGGTATTCAATATATTTATTCCAATCCGTTCTGTTTTCAAGAGCCCTGTTTTGCGCTACTTTCTGTGTCAGTAGGTCCATGTTCATTATGTCGTATACTTTTATTAACCAGTCCTGATATGTTGGCACTTCTTTGAGTTTCCAGAATCTGGCCAGAGTTATCCTTGCTGCGGCAACCAGGTTAAAAAAAAAAATTGTCGTCATTTTTGTCTAACTCAAAATCAAATATCCCCAGTAAAAAGTACTCTGGTTTGAAATCAATTTTTTTCCCTAAAATGTCTTTTGTCCTCTTGAATATCTCCCACCAATATTTCTTTACCACCTTACACTCCCACCACACATGGAAGTAGGTACCTACATTTGCTCCACACTTCCAACACTTCGCATTCAATTTACCTTTACTGAACTTCGCGAGCTTTTCTGGTCTTAGGTACCACATGTAGAATACCTTATACCAGTTTTCTTTTATCTCGACGGCATAAGTATATTTTAATTTTTTGCCCCACACTTCTTCCCATTTACACAAATCTATGGTGTGTCCCACCAGTCTGGCCCACTTTATCATTACCTCCTTGATCAGGTTTTCCTCCGTGTCCCAACCGAGTAATAACTGGTAGGATTTCTTTATAATTTTAGTGTCACTTTTAACAATTTTAGACCAGCTGGACTCTGTTGTTTCGAACCCCTTCTTCCGATCTTGTTTGTAGTTCTCTTTAATTTGCCAGTAGTGGAACCATGTTAAACTGGGTTCCACTCTCTGCATCTCTTCCAGTGACAGCAAGTCCACTTCCCGCCCTTTTATCCTTAATATATTTTTATACGTTAACCATCTTTCCCTTGGGATTTCCCTCTTGTGGTCTGCCTCATTCAGAGAGAACCACAGGGGAGTTTTATTACATAGCCTTTCTTTATATTTGTCCCACACATTAATGAGGGCCGCCCTTATAAAATGGTTTCTAAAACCTTTTTCTATTTTGGCCTTATCCCTCCAGAGATAGCTATGCCATCCCCGTTCGCCCACACTTTTTCAGCATGCGAGCTACTTTTTAAAAAACCAAGTCAAGAAGATCTACCTTGCGCGCGCTCACACCATCCGTGCGCCGCTAATACCGTGCGCTGCGCCTTCGAAGGCCCCGGTGCCTTGCGCTCCGTCGTTCCCACATAGGCCCCGTGGGAGAAGCGCTGCGTGGAAGGTGCGCGTGCGGAAGGTGCCCCGCACGCTGCGATCAACCTCCTTTAAACTTGCGATTGACTGGTCGATCACAATCGACTTCCTGAGCAGCCCTGCAATTGAGTATTCAACTAATACATGTATGGACCCATTTCTTGAAAAATCTGAAATGGTTCGTAGTGCTGCCTCTAGTCTTCAGGCACATAAAACTCAGAATGGACACACTTCTGTTAGCCCTCTATATTCACTGAGGTTAGGGGTACAGACCCCCATGAAAGTGAAAAACTGCAAAAAAAAAATTAACCTGAGAGAATATAACAGAATTGTTTCAAATGTTGTTACACCATGTAATTGAATCCACAGGGTCAAAACAGCAAATATGGAGGGCTCACTATATTTCAGTTTTTACAAAATAGTGGGGACCTGCTTGAGTGCTCTACAACAGTGATTTTCAACCTTTTTTGAGCCGCAGCACATTTTTTACATTTACAAAATCCTGGGGCACATCACCAACCAAAATGACACAAAATGACACTCTAACACAGTGATACATATAGTTAATATGTTTTTAAATGTATTTATACACTCAGTGTGAAACCTGGGCTTGTCTCGATGAACACAACATAGATATCCTGGCAGGAATGGCAGAAAGACACACACGAAGGTCTTGCTCAACAGCTGTCAGCCCCCAGTGAAAGTGAATCCAAATGAAAGATAGCTTTCACTGTATTGCCTCGAGCTCACTGTCCTTTCTTTTTTCTTTTGTGCACCACTCATATCAGGGCCTTCATCTGTGTCATAATTTTGTCCAGGGCCCTGTTCGGCATTTGCATTTTCCCTTCTCAAAAACTTCTCCATCACTGTCACTCGCTTGTCTTGCTGTGATCCCAAATTGCCACTCTCACTTGACGCGCAGCTGCAGCACTCACTCTAGCTTTGTTTACTTAGCCGCGTCTGAGCGAATCCAAGATGGCACGACTATAGCACTCTCGTGTCACTTCTTAGGTGACGCGAGAGTGCTATGGTTCCATTTCTTAAAGGGACAGATGCGCCTTATAGTTTATGTATGAATGAAGTTCGAAAATAATTTCCCACGGCACACCTGATGATCTCTCACGGCACACTAGTGTTCCGCGGCACACTGGTTGAAAATCACTGGTCTACAATATGGATGCTATCACTGTGAAGAAGGGTTTTAACTCCAAGCCTGTTGGGCTATAACATTTTGCTAAAATCTAATGATCCTAGCACCGCTCTGGTTTCTTAGACCAATTTTAGCAAGACACGACTAACAATTTCATCATATTATGTAGGAAAACCACTGGTTGTTCTATTCTTTGGTAATGACGTCCTACATTGCAGATACAGTATGTCTTTTGAGTCAGACTTAGTCTTTCCTGACCCAATTTTTATATTTTCTTAATGTTTTTCTTTTTAAAATTACATTGTAGCTGGTAGAGAAAACAAGTGTTCAGATTATTTCACAGTAACTTTTCTGCAGCATATTTCAGTGAATGCAAAAAAAAAAACCAAAACCACACACACATTGTTCATCAGGGAAAATCAGACGATTGCTTGAAAGTTTCTCGCTGCTCCAAAAAGAACTTTATTGCCTTGCTCTGACTAAAGCCTTTTCATACGCTACCCTGCTGATATGCTTCATCTCTTGGGACAAAGAGAAGGTCATAACAAAAGGCCTATATTTGCTTATTTGACAAATCAAAGGCTGACTGTGGTTAAACAATATTGTTCTTGGGAAAGCGAATTTCTAAGAAAAATGCCCGAAAGATATGGTGCTCTTGCACATAGATCGTGTGATGCCCTTTGTCTGAGTCAAGGGGAATTTTCTAGATTTCTTCATTGTGTCCATTTTCAGGGCTTGCCAAAAGCTATTGTGTCCATACAGAAGCTTTAATAGGGGAAGAACTGCACTGTTGTTGAAGCAGGCAAACTTAGGAGTTATGGAACTCCGAGTACCAAAATTAACTTTATCAAGCTACCTGATCGTGCGGGTACAAGGATGAGGAAAATCACACGACAACTGTGGAGTAGGTGAAAATCGAAAAGATTTATTTCTGGCACCAGCTGGTGGGCTCTTGCCAGCAGAACTCGCTGCAATCAGGGGCAAAAGAAACCCCGTCACTTTCCATACAAAGACATTTATACCCCAATGGAGTCATTTTAGTTAAGCCCACCCCTTCTTCATGGATAAAAACAATCATAATTGGCTGGTGATTACTGTTGCTTACATGACATTTCATTAATCCAATAAACATTTCATTTCCATTTGCATCACATTTCAAAGTTACACCTCTAAATGAGAACAATAGTCATTTCTTGTTAGTTCTTTCTCACAGTACAGTATCAGTGCTAAGTCTCCTGATGTTCCCAAGCTGAAACATTGACTTCCAGGCTCCGTGCCAGCAACAGAGGGGGTCAGACTCTCTGTCATGCGCAGTGCTTTCTCAATTCGCATTAAGTTTTCCCATAGCACAATCCGTACTGCTTCACCCATCTAGCCTATGTTATCTCAAGTTTGGCACAGGGTGTATTAAAAAGCGTCAATCACGGTGTTATTTTCACATTGCAAGTGCCTGTATGATTCTTGGCACAGGAACCCGCATCTCAAAGCTAAACACGCATGTAGCATCACTCTCTGACTGTACTTTTTGCACGGAAAAGTACCAAACCCGCTCTATTGTTACCTCACTGGTTTGGGAGTGTGTACTCTAGGAATTGGATGTGTGGCCACTGTGACACATGTTGTGTGCTGCCTTAAAGAGTATCCAGAAGAGTCAAACCCACACGGTTACCAGTGTGACTGGTAATACTAACTGTCTCTTAGAATAACATTACATACTTGTGAAGAGAGGTATATTAGCTCCCACTTTTGTTTTTAGATGCAGTTGAACCTTAATTCCTTACAGAATGCATGTCTAGGTCTAATAGTAGCCTTATGGATAATTTGGAGTTGGATGTTGTAGTGAGGTCGCTATGTGTATTGAGAATTTTATCTTTATTTTATTGTTAAATGTGTGGTTAGTATTATTACATTTGTATTGTGTTAGATGATTAAATGTTAGACAGACCACAAAGGGTTAACGGGGAATATTACAGTGCGCAGCCTCTGAGAAGTTCCGTTGCTATGGCAACAGGAGGCGGAGCCTAACACTAGCTTTAGAATATCCAGGTTTGAAATTCTTCAGTTAGTCAGGAGCGGTGAGACTAGCTGGTGGTAGTTTTGAGAAGCTGCTGTTGTCTTTTCTGAGGAAAACAGAAAAGGCTGTGTTTTGATACTGCAGAAAGGCAGTTAAGTTTAGAAAGCCTATAGGAACCACTGTCTGTAGGTTAGGCTGGAAAGCTAACCTAGAAGACAGATAAAAAGCATATTGGGGCAGAATATCTATAATATTGTTGAGTCAGTGTTTGAAGAAATACAGTCAAACATTGTGTTTAGAAACTTAGTAACCTTAAGACCTGTGCCTCTAAGAAGATATTGTAACCACCTAAGCTCTGTGTACTTTGAAACCTCCACGCTTGGAACCTTGTTAATTAATAAACAGTTAAAGTTCTTTATTCATAAATATCTCTCTGTGAACTCTTTTGGTGCAAGCTTTAGAAACATCAGGTGGTCACATAAATTGGTGACAACAACCCTGTCACAGTTTGGGGTTCGAATCATTACATAAATTGACGCACGCTGTAAGTTGCGTCGTTACAAATTGGTGGCAGCGGTGGGATATAAACAATAGCCAGCCCTGCCACGGTTTAAAAATTAGCATCTTCACAGATGTCAAGGGCATTGGACTCCCAGTTGTCAAATAATAGCTCTGGTTGGAGGGCCTTGTGTTCCAGTTAAAATTTATATGTAGGTAGGTGGTTGAAGGCTGAAGATGAAGGGCTTGAGATTGGTCAGGCCTATTCAGGAGGAGGAAGAAGAGGAGGGAGACATGTTGGTTGTTCCTACTTTTCAAGAACGTCAAAGGGAACAAGTAGGTCAGCCAGAATTGCTGAAAAGACTCACAGCAATCAGACAATTCCCCAGAGATACATGTGTTGTGGGCTGAGGGCTATAAACCAGGAGCAGGCGAAACAGCCATTGCTGGCAGCAACTGGTCCAATTACCTAGCTTTTGTTCCTGTATCTGTTCCAGCAAGAAGTCCCATCTTTGTAAGTGTGTTTGCTTTGGGAAGAAACTACCAAAGACTTTACTTTGCTCAGCCAAGAAACTTTTGCCTTTTTTTGTGAATTTGCCTTTTGTGGACTTGCTTTTGTGTTTTTGATTTTACTACTTTAAACTTTGCTGAAGTAAAGCTGTTTGAGTTCCTTTAAACTTGCTGTTAAGGCTAGTCTTGTGGCAAAACAGGACAGCGGTTCACAAAAGCAAGAGGTCAACCCATTCTTATTTATTTACTTAATTATTCACTTTTATATACCGCTCCTCCCTCAGGCTTGGGGCGGTTTACATAAAAACAATAAAATACACATAAAAACAGTTTGGATATGTAAAAACACAAGGGTATGGACAGGATTATCAGGAGGCGCCTAGGTTGAAAGCCTGCCTAAAAAGGAACGTCTTGCAGGCCCTTCGGAAGGGGGCTAACTCTGTGATGGCACGAGTTCCGTCTGGTAACTCGTTCCACAAAGTCGGCGCCACCACAGAAAAGGCTCTTTGTCTTGTTGAAAGGTGGCAGGAACGAATTGATGGGATCACCAGAAGATTTTGTTCTTCTGATTGCAACGAACTCGGGGGAATATATCGGGTGAGGCCGTCCCTCAGGTACACTGGCCCTAGACCATGCAAGGCCTTAAAGGTCAAAACCAGCACCTTGAAGACAATCCAGTACTTTACTGGTAGCCAGTGCAATTGCTGTAGAATTGGTGTAATCTGCTCTCTTGTCAATGCTCCCACCAGCAATCGAGCAGAAGCATTTTGCACCAGCTTTAGTTTCCGGGTTGTCGACAAGGGAAGGCCGATGTAGAGGGCGTTACAGTAGTCTAGCCTCGAGATGACCGTTGCCTGGATCACTTTAGCTAGGTCATTCCTGGATAGGCAACGAGCCAGTCGCCTAGCCCAGTGTTTCTCAACCAGTGTGCCGGGGCACACTAGTGTGCCGTGAGCAATCATCAGGTGTGCCGTGGGAAATTGGAACCTCGGGGGGGAGTCTAGTGTCTTGAATTATAAAAACCCTAACAAACCTACCTCGATAAAGGCACAAAATTACAAACATCCCCCCTCCCCACCCGTTGTCTACTTGGTCTCTCCCTCTCCATGCATTGGGAAGGCCCGCCTCCCTTTCCCCAAGTAGAGACCTCCTCTTGCCTCCTGGGGGTTCTGTGTGGGAAGTTTGGCCCAGTTCTATCATTGGTGGGGTTCAGAATGCTCCTTGATTGTAGGGGAACTATAAATCCCAGCAACTACAACTTCTAAATGGCAAGGTCTATTTCCCCTGAACTCCATCTGCGTTCATATTTGGGCATATTGAGTATTCATGCCAAGTTTGGTCCTGATCCAACATTGTTTGAGTCCACAGTGCTCTCTGGATACAGGTGAACTACAACTCCAAAACTCAAGGACAATGCCCGCCAAACTCTTATAGCATTTTCTCTTGGTTATGGGAGTTCTGTGTGGGAAGTTTGTGTCTTTCTGCCATTCCTGCCAGGATATCTATGTTATGTTCATCAAAACAGGCCCAGGTTTCACACTGAGTGTATAAATACATTAAAAAACATATTAACTATATGTATCACTGTGTTAGAGTGTCATTTTGTGTCATTTTGGTTGGTGGTGTGCCCCAGGATTTTGCAAATGTAAAAAGTGTGCCGCGGCTCAAAAAAGGTTGGGAAACACTGGCCTAGCCTGTCGGAGATGGAAGAATGCAGACCTGCTAACCGTGGAAACCTGAGTCTCCATCGATAGCAGTGGGTCAAATTGGACCCCCAGGCTTTTTACCAAAGATGACAGGCTTAGCCTCTCTCCATCCAGGGTAGACAACCAGCACTCACCGACACCAGGACGACCCAGCCACAGGATCTCCGTCTTCGATGGATTCACCTTCAACTGGCTAGAACACAGCCATCCAGTCTTGCTCTACATAATGTGGGTCCGGGATATCTGAAGGGACACCTGTTTCTGCATAACTTTCCTCAGGTGGTGGGCAATTACCGGCCCTCCAGGTGTTTTGGACTTCAACTCCCAGAAATCCTAGCCAGTTTACCAGCTGTTAGGATTTCTGAGAATTGAAGTCCAAAACACCTGGAGGACCGGTAATTGCCCACCCCTGTGTTAGATGGTACCCAGGTGTTGATTTGTGGATGAATAGGGTTTGTGCTTTGAGGAGGGACAGTTGCGTGCCCTACTCCGAAGAAGTCCCATTACACGCTTGCTGCCCCACTTCCACTGAAAGGAGAAGGTATCACAGTATACAGTCAGGAGCTCTCTTTGTAAGGCTCTTCGAGCTGACACAGTTTGCTCGAATTGCTGAATTTACACTCCCTGCCTCCAATTCACTGAATTCAGTGAACACTCGTATACATTAAACTGAACTTACAACCTGTATTTCTAGATGTTGTGGTTGTGGGTTACTAAACTCTTGAATTGTGATGGAGCCGCAGAAAGAATGTTTTGAGAGAGCTTTTGTTTCGATTAATGGTCAGTGAGCAAGAAATCCCACAAAACGTAATCATCTATTTCATGTCAAGCGGGAGGGAAATTGGCCTTCGTGTATTATCGAGAAATACGCCGCAGGCAACACTTAAAAGAAGCGGAAGAAGAACCGCTGAGAGAGATGGCAAGTAATTGGCATTCATTTAGTTATTTTTAGTACTTTAGGCCGTGGCCCCTTTGAAAAAGCAACTATAGAAGAAGAACAGCAGTCGTATAAAGTCAGGATGGTTGGCAAACTTCCTGTCCTTTCCCTCCCCTAGATCAACCTCTGATTTAGAGCAGTTCACATTTTACTTATAGCATAATTAGAGATTTAAGGTTATAATCATGTGCATATTTAAATTGGGAGTCAATCCAGAGGACTTCTATGAACACATAGGACTGAGTTGCACATACCGGTATTTTTTTCTGTGCGCTACAGCCATCCTTAATTCCTTTCAGTGCATGTATGTACCCTTAAGTTGCCTGTTGCCTTATGGCAGTGTTTCTCAACCTGGGGGTCGCGAGGGGGTGTCAGAGGGGTCGCCAAAGACCATCAGAAAACACATTATTTTCTGTTGGTCATGGGGGTTCTTTATGGGAAGTTTGGCCCAGTTCTGTCATTGGTGGGGTTCAGAATGCTCCATGATTGTAGGTGAACTATAAATCCCAGCAACTACAACTCTCAAATGTCAAAGTCTATTTTCCCCAAACTCCACCAGTGTTCACCTTTGGCCATCTTGACTATTCGTGCCAAGTTTGGTCCAGATCCACCATTGTTTGAATCCACAATGCTCTCTGGATGTAGGTGAACTACAATTCCAAAACTCAAGGTCAATGCCCACCAAACCCATACAGTTTTTTCTGTTGGTGATGGGAGTTCTGTCTGCCAAGTTTGGTTCAATTCCATTGTTGGTGGAGTTCGGAATGCTCTTTGATTGTAGGTGAACTATACATCCCATCAACTACATTTCCCAAATGACAAAATCACTCCCCACAACCCCACCAGTATACAAACTTGGGTGTATCAGGTATTTGTGCCAAATATGGTCTGGTGAATGAAAATACATCCGATATTTTACATGATGATTCATAACAGTAGCAAAATTACAGTTATGAAGTAGCAACGAAAATGATTTTATGGTTGGGGGTCACCACAACATGAGGAACTGCATTAAGGGGTTGCAGCATTGGGAAGGTTGAGAAACACTGCCTTATGGGTTCCCATGTACTTAAGGAGAAGAGTGCTTTCCCAGCTGTTATCTCTCTCCATCCACACTCAGCTGCACCTGGAGACGAATTGGGAGTCGGGCTCAGGGTTGGGTTTCTCCTTCTTTAAAGATATTTTAGGCTTGTTGAAACGAAGAGATTCCAACTTGTGGTTAAATAAACAAGTTATCTACATCGGAGACAGAAGATCTGCCGAGGCTCCCACTTTAATAGCAGTTTCTAATTTTAAAAGGAGAAAGAGCCAGTATCAACCTCTGAAAAATCTCTTTTTCCTTATGACTCTGGAAAGAAGCTTACATTCAAAACACATTAAACACAGAAGGTCAAACACACATGCAAGCTATAAACTTGTTATCGGAAATATAAGTTGTATTGGAACATTGGCAATAGTATATCCATAGAAATGAAGATTTATACAGACCGCATATAATACATTGGATAACACTCTCCCCACATGAAATAATGCTACCGTGTTTCCCCGAAAGTATGACACCCCGATTGTAAGACGTATCGGGGTGTCAGAGGGGTCGGCTTATATAAGCCGTACTCGAAAGTAAGACGACCTCGGGCGGCATGGCGTGGCTGGCTTGGCTGGGCCCGAATCCTCCTCGCCGTCTTCCTCCTCTTCTTTCCAGTGGCGCCTTCCATCCTCCTCCTCTTCCTCCCAGCAGCGCCTTCTCCCTCTCGCCGGATCCGCCCCTCCCTTCACTGAAGGGAAGAGGGGCGGAGCCGCCCGGGGCGAGAGGGAGAAGGCGCCGCGAAGCGGGCGAGCCGGGCGGCGGCGAAAGCGCCTGGCCGCCGCGGGCGGGATTTTCGGCGGCCTTCTCCCTCTCGCTGATCCGCCCCGTCCCTTCAGTGAAGGGAGGGGCGGATCCGGCAAGAGGGAGAAGGCGCGGGCGGAAGTCCCGCCCCAGGGCAACTCAGGCTTTGCTGCCGCCCGGCTCCCGCTTGAGCGCGGACGAGCGGGCGGCGGCGGGAAAGACGCCTGAGCCGCCGTGCGGGCGGGACTTCTGGCGCCTTCTCCCTCTCGGCGGCGGGCGGCTCCGCCCCTCTTCCCTTCAGTGAAGGGAGGGGGCGGATCCGGCGAGAGGGAGAAGGCGCTGCTGGGAGGAAGAGGAGGAGGATGGAAGGCGCCGCTGGAAAGAAGAGGAGGAAGACGACGAGGAGGATTCCGGGCCCAGCCAAGCCAGCCACGCCATGCCGCCCAAGGTAAGTCTCTTTTTCGCCTTACGGGGTACCTTCGGCTAATGTAAGCCGTACCCCGAAAGTATGCCGTAGTGGGGATTTTAGGGGTCAAAAGAAAGTAAGACGCTGTCTTACTTTCGGGGAAACACGGTATATGAGAGGCAAATGCCAGGGCAAGCCCGGGAACAAAAAGGTAAACACAACAGCACAAAAGCGGGATGCAAAATGCGCACAAGTCCCACTCAACAATGAGCTCGAAATGAAAAGTAATGTGTAGTTCACCAAAGTTCTGGGGAGAACCCAACCCAGAGTCGGTCAGGGAGGAGGGAGAGGGATATAAATAGTCCAATGCGGAGCCAAGGTGGACGCTCGGAGGGGCTGCGACGGTTGAAGTACGGGGCCTCGATCCGTTTCGCCAAAAGCTTCTTCAAGCGGCAGTATTACGCCATGCTGATGCAGCGTCACAGGAGGACAATTCCAGGTTGGAGGGAGAGCCATTTCACCATAGCTCCTGCGGACCCAGAGGTCCGCAACCTGGACCCTCCAACCTGGAATTGTCCTCGTGTGACGCTGCATCAGCATGGCGGCAGGAGCCAATCGCGGCACGATTTTTAAAATTATTTTATAACATTTTTATTTTTTATAATTTTTGGGGGGCCATGATCTGCGCCCCCCTCGGCTCGCGCCCCTAGGCCATGGCCTTGTTGGCCCTATGGGTAATCCGGGCCTGCCAGGGGTCCTCAAACTTTTTAAACAGAGGGCCAGGTCACAGTCCCTCAAACTGTTGGAGGGCCAGATTATAATTTGGAAAAAAAAAAGAATGAATTCATATGCATGCTGCACATATCTTTTTTGTAGTGCAAAAAACACTTAAAAACAATACAGTAATTAAAATGAAGAACAATTTAAACAAATATAAATTTATTAGTATTTCAATAGGAAGTGTGGGCCTGCTTTTGGCTGATGAGATAGGATTGTTGTTGTTATTGTGTGCTTTTAAGTAGTTTCAGAGTTTGGTTGACCCTGAGCAAGGGCCAGATAAATGACCTTTGAGGGCCGTAATGCTCTCAGCCCGGGGGGACACTTGCATTATCGACATGTATTGAAACGCGGAAACGCGAAGTCCCCCGTTCAGACTTTGAGTCAAATTGAACTACTACAACCCTGGGGAGGAGCGGTCAGAAGTCCAGAGCGCCCTGAGGAAGCGTGTTTTACGCGAAACGGCCATCTTGGCGTCGTCAGCTTACCTCTAGCGGTAGGCGCCTGCCCACCCGGCAGTTTGCCAGCTCTTTCATCCACCAAGGCTCCCCCACAGACTCTGTCTCCCAGTCTGTGAGTTATTAGGCTCCGGACTCCCCATAGGGTTACCTGGACCTTGCTTTAGCCCTCAGATGTTTGTAAGGGCTTTTGTTATATTGTCATACTGATTTATACATGATATATGTGGTCGCTTTAGCCCTCAGGTGTATGTAAGGGCTTTTATTACATTGTCATATTGATTTATACATGATATATGTTGTAAGAGATATTGTGATATATGCACATAGCATTACACTGTATGTAATATTGCTCTACAGCTCTGAGATTGTTTAGAATACACTTTTTGATATTTTTGTATCAGTGAGTCTCTTCATTAGCATCGCCTACAGGTCTACCCCTTTAAATTGCCTGGGTTAGCATTGTGTATTACTGTTACTGTTTGTAAGCATATTTCACTTTGAGTATAGGATTGAGGACGGCAATGCCAAGCCAGTGGTGGCATAGCTAGCACAAGGCTGGCTTGGCCCTGCCATCCTCAAGCCTGGAGAAGCTGCTGGGAGTGCCGAAGCCGAGGGAGGGGGCGGGGCTTGGTGCGGCCTGGCTCCACCCCCTCTACGAAGTGCCCCATCCGGCTGGGATCGACCTCCTTCGGTCCCGGGATCGACTGGTCGATCGCGATCGACTTCCTGGGCAGCCCTGCTCTAGATAGTTTCTTTGGGAAGAGGAAACCTTGAGTAGGAAGGGAAAGCTCTTTCCATGGAAAAGGAGGCCTCATCAAGAAACAAAAGGGGGTGGCCTTTGCGTTTGTCCTTTTGTCCTTTGAAAAACTATCTTTGCTCTATTCATATATGAAAATACCGTGTTTCCCCGAAAGTATGACACCCCCGATTGTAAGACGTATCGGGGGTGTCAGGGGGGTCGGCTAATGTAAGCCGTACCCCGAATGTAAGCCGTACCTCATCGCCACGCCGCCGCCGCAACCGGCCCATCGGCCGCGGCACACCTCCGCGGCACACCTGCTTTCTGCCAGGCCTCCAAGGGAGGGGGAAGAGAGCCAGAAGCATGGCAAAGCGTGCGCTGCGTCAGAGTGACGCGTCGTTGCTTTGCCCCGCCCCTGGCTCTCTTCCCCCTCCCTTCCTTTGTCCAAGGAAGGGAGGGAGAAGAGAGCCAGGGGCGGGGCAGGCGACCACGCGTCACTCTGACGCGTCGTCGCTTGCCCCGCCCTGGCTCTCTTCCCCCCCTCTTCCTTTGTCCAGAGAGGGAGGGGAAGAGAGCCAGGGGCGGGCAAGCGCGACGCGCGTCACTCTGGCGCAGCGGCGCTTTGCCATGCTTCTGGCTCTCTTCCCTCCCTTCCTTTGTCCAGAAAGCTGCGCCGCGGAGGTGTGCTGGCGGCGGCGGCGGCGGCGTGGGCATGGCGATGGGGTACGTCTTAGTTTATATAAGACGTACCCCGAAAGTAAGACGTAGGGGGACTTTTCGGGGGGGAAAAGAAAGTAAGGTGCTGTCTTACTTTCGGGGAAACACGGTAGAAGTCCGTATTTGTGTTAATTCATCAGCAGGCAGTACTTCATATACTTCGGAAAGTATAGTATAGGAATTATATACTTAATGATGTCTGTTGCCTAAGTTCTGCTCAAGTGTTAGACCTGGCACTGCACTTCTTCCCGGTTTTCACGCTGCCTTCAGGCATTATGTCTTTGGCATTCCTCTTGACTGTAAACTGCAAAAGAAACAGTGGCACACTTTCCACCTTTTTTCCAGGCAAGTGTTGACATTTCCATTCCATATGTAGATATTGGACAAAGGTGGTTTGGGGAGGGGATGATCAAGAAAAGTTAGAACTGTTGTGCTTCCTCCTTGGGAATAAATTCCCTTAAACTTAATGGGTCCTCGCCATAGACGTGCACAGGGTTGTACTGTGGCAGAAATTAAGAATGTGCACCTGCCTCACTTAAAAGCCGCCAAGGGCTCTACTTCTTTCAAGAACTGAAACTGTTGTCACAAGCTGTGCAAACAGAATGGACGTCAATCTGATTTTTGTGCAATGGCCATAGCTACATGTATTTCTATGTCATTTTTTAGGATAGTGAAATGTAGGATAGTGAAATTGCTCAAACTATCGAGGTATAATCGAGTTTCCTGATTCAGATTATTGATGGAATTCCACCTAAAACTTGGAAACAGAGAGGTCATGTATTCCATGCTAAATTCTATGAGCTCCTTGTGAGTTGCTGGGAAAAAGGTGAACTGCCATCAGATCTCCGAGATGCAGTTATCATCACCCTGTATAAGAAATAAAAGGAACAAAATCAGATGGCTCAAACTATCGAGGTATAACACTGCTCTCCATTGCTGGAAAAATCCTTACAAGGATACTCCTGAACAGATTAGTTCCTGCTATTGCAGAAGAACTCCTCCCTGAAAGCCAATGCGGCTTCAGAGCTAACAGGAGCACCACAGATATGGTTTTTGCCCTTAGACAACTGCAAGAGAAATGTCGAGAGCAGAATAAAGGACTCTAGGTAACATTTGTCGACCTCACCAAAGCCTTCGACACTGTGAGCAGAAAAGGCCTGTGGCAAATCCTGGAATGACTAGGATGTCCCCCCAAATTCCTCAAAATGATTATCCTACTCCATGAGGGCCAGCACTGTCAAGTCAGATATGGCGATGTTCTCTCGGAGCCCTTTCTCATAACTAACGGAGTGAAACAAGGTTGTGTTCTTGCACCAACCCTATTTACAATCTTCTTCAGCATGATGCTCCAAAGGGCTACGGCAGACCTCGAAGAAGAAGACGGCATATGTATACGCTATCGTACTGATGGTAACTTCTTCAACTTAAGCTGCCTGAGGGCTCGCACTAAGACTCTAAACTATCTAGTCCGTTAGCTGCTTTTTGCTGACGATGCTGCCCTTGTTGCCCATTCAGAAGCAGCTCTGCAGAGCCTAACGTCCTGCTTTGCAACAGCTGGAGAGCTGTTTGGGCTGGAAGTCAGTCTGAAGAAAACGGAAGTCCTCTACCAGCCCACACCACAGGAAGAACACCGTCATCACCACGTCAGCATAGGCACATCTGTGCTTAAATCCGTTCAGCAGTTCACCTCCCTGGGAAGCATCATCTCTTCAGACTGCCAAGACTGATAAAGAGATTGATCACAGATGAGCAAAGGCATATAGTGCATTTGGAAGGCTTCACAAAAGAGTCTGGAGCAACAAGCACCTGAGACAAAGCACCAAAATCAGTGTGTACAGAGCTATCCTACTGTCTATTCTCCTCTATGGGTCTGAAACATGGGTCACCTATCACCAACACCTACGACTCCTCAAACGCTTTCATCAGCGCTGTCTTGGCACAATCCTAAATATACACTGGACCAACTATGTGACGAATGTTGCTGTCCTTGAGCAAGCAGGGATCACCAGCATTGAGGCCACGCTATTGAGAACACAGCTGCGCTGGGCAGGGCACAAGGTCTCTAGGATGGAGGACCACCGCTTTCCCAAAGATACTACTCTATGGTGAACTCTCCATGGGTCAGCACAAGAGAGGCACCCCCAAAAAGAGATGTAAGGACTCCCTGAAACAACATCTCAGGCTCGGCCAGATTGATCACCAACAATGGTCCACTCTGGCCTCACATCGGGAGGCATGGAGACACACTATCCACAATGCTGCGGCCGACACACCGAACGATTCTCAAAGAGAAACGACAACGCAGAAAGAACCGCAACTTGGAAACAACATCACCCAAGGAGACTTCCTGCTGTGCTTTCTGCAACCGGACTTGGCTATCTCAGATTGGCCTTTTTAGTAATCAACGCGCTTGTAAAAAGCGTGGGATGAGTCCTTCCTAAAGAATCTTCGTTCGCGAAGTAATACCAAGAGAGAGAGGCGTTATGGACTTCCCTGGGCAGTGATCTCCCTAGATTTGGAGGAAGACATGTACTTAAAAATAACACACACTTATATATTACATTATTTTGAAAATACACACACGTGTGTGTGTGTGTGTGTGTGTGTGTGGTATTAATAAATATTGTATTAATAAGTAATATTACTAAGTTATATGCATATTTTAGTTTATGTATTATACTAGCTGACCCGGCCATGCGTTGCTGTGGGATTTTTTTAACTTGGGGACTGTGTGTGTAGTTATGTATATGTGTATATGTGTGTACTTCTGTATATGTGTGTTTGTATATGTATGTGTGTGTAAGTATAGGTGTGTTTATGTATGTGTGCATGTGAATATTTCAGTGCATGTATATATGTGTGTATGTGTGCATGTCTATATGTACATACGTGTGTGCATGTGGCGAAGACCAACAGTAACATCCCTTCCTGCCTTTTATACTTCCTTTCCTCCCTCTCCCCCTCATCTTTCAGCTTTTCTCTTCTCTCTGTCCTCCTGCCTCTTCTCCCTCCCTCCCTACCACCAACATTCCGACACTCTAAACTGCCAGAGGGTGGTGGCTCACAGCCTCTACATTCTAACTGAGGGAGTATTTGCATAATGCCTCTAATTGGCCAGCACCACCAGCATTCCAACACTCTAAACCTCCAGAGGGGGCTGGAGTGGGGGATCATGGGAGTTGTAGTCCATAATGTTTGTTTGGATTTGTGGCCGTTGGCTCTTTTTGGGGGGGGGGGTTGTTGGTAAACATACCTCGTGGGGTTTTCTGGGTAGGCCTATGTGGGCTGTTTTTGTGTGTCTGCCTTGTGTGGTTTTGCTGTCTATAGGCTACTTAGGATGACAGCTCTCTTTATATATATATAGATTATGGGTTCCCCTAAGCAGTGATCTGCTTACATCTGGGGGAGGAGGTTTATTTTAAAATATGTATATATGTACGTACATGTATGTACAGTATGTATGTATGTATGCAGCATTTCTCTGAAATGTGGCATGTACTTTTGCAGAGTTATGTAAAATAAGACTGCTACTTTGCTGAAAGTCCTCGGGGTTATTCTCTTGTATGGCAGCAAAGACCCGGGACTGCTGTTCTCAAGCAGCAATGATTTCTATTTCAGTTCCACCTCTATTCAGAAAGTGCAATGCGCACAAGGCACAAGGGCAGCGGGAATAAAGAGAGCTCTCCTCACATATGACTTCATTGCAGTCAGTGCTGCTATACTTTGTGGATAGCTTTTGGAAAAGGACTTCCAGTCGTGAAGCTTTGCCATTGATTTATTGCATTGATCTGATGCTGTTGGTGTGATTGTATAGCTAAGATGTCAGACACTCCTGGAAAAAAGTTTGACGTTCTGGTTTTACATCATTTGCTGGGATGGTAAGTTACCTGTGGATAGCTGGGTGCTAATTCTGGTGGTTTCTAGTGCTTTCGTACTTTGTTTTTAAAATACCTATTATGGGTTTTTATAATAGAGTTAGTTGCCTTGTAGAGCTTTATATAAATGTTTGTTTTCCTTGAACAGGTAAATGTTTTCTTCCTGAATGGGATTTGAAAGGCTATAATCCCAGGCTATCCTAAATCCTATTGACCTCAGTGGGAATAGCCTGTTTTCTATTAGCACCTGAAAAATCAGGAGAGATAAAATGTTTACAGAGCTTGATGTATTTTCTGTGAGTTTTTGTGAGAGAATCCCTAAAAAAAACTATGTGCTTACCTTGGTATGAGATTTATTATATAATGACAATATATATATATATATATATATATATATATATATATATATATATATATATAACTTTGGACTTATATGCCGCTAACTCCATAAGGCGTTATATATATATATCGGCGTTACTTCGTGAACGAAGATTCTTAGGAAGGACTCATCCCACGCTTTTTACAAGCACGTTGATGACTAAAAAGGCCAATCTGAGATAGGCAAGTTTGGTTGCAGAAAGCACAACAGAAAGTCTCCTTGGGTGATGTTTCCAAGTTGCGGTTCTTTCTGCGTTGTCGTTTCTCTTTGCGACCCATTCGGCGTGTCTTCTCGAAAGATCATTGTTGGTGATCAATCTGGCCGAGCCTGAGATATTGTTTCAGGGAGTCGTTATATCTCTTTTTGGGGCGCCTCTCTTGCGCTGACCCGTGGCGAGTTCACCATAGAGTAGTATCTTTGGGAGGCGGTGGTCCTCCATCCTAGAGACGTGCCCTGCCCAGCGCAGCTGTGTTCTCAATAGCATGGCCTCAATGCTGGTGATCCCTGCTTGCTCAAGGACAGCAACATTTGTCACATAGTTGGTTCAATGTATATTTAGGATTGTGTGAAGACAGCGCTAATGAAAGCGTTCGAATGCTAAATTCCACGAGCTCCTTGTGAGTTGCTGGGGAAAAGGTGAACTGCCATCAGATCTCCGAGATGCAGTTATCATCACCCTGTATAAGAAAAAAGGAACAAAATCCGATGGCTCAAACTATTGAGGTATAACTCTGCTCTCCATTGCTTAGACAACTGCAAGAGAAATGTAGAGAGCTGAACAAAGGACTCTATGTAACATTTGTCGACCTCACCAAAGCTTTCGACACTGTGAGCAGAAAAGGTCTGTGGCAGATCCTGGAACGACTAGGATGTCCCCCCAAATTCCTCAAAATGATTATCCTGTTACATGAGGGCCAGCGCGGTCAAGTCAGATACGGCGATGCCCTCTTGGAGCCCTTTCTAATAACTGATGGAGTGAAGCAAGGTTGTGTTCTTGCACCAACCCTATTTACAATCTTTTTCAGCATGATGCTCCAAAGGGCTACGGCAGACCTCGAAGAAGAAGACGGCATATATATACGCTATCGTACTGATGGTAGCTTGTTCAACTTAAGCCATCTGAGGGAACAGCTAGTGTAGATAAGCCTTAAATTGTCTAAATTTAGCCTTTGGATTTAATGGTATTAAGATGGTGAGATATAGTACTTCATTCTTTGGGGTGGGGTTGTGGCTTTTTGTTTCCCATTTCCTGCCCTGATGTTGTTTATCTGCTGCAATCAAAATAATCTTGTGACATACATTAGAAACCAGCTGTGTTACAGTACAGAATAAGCATTTGTGGACAGTGATAGAGTTCTGTTTAGTAGACCACATGGTTGGCAGGTTTATGTGTACATTGGTGTGAAGAGGGAAATGACCAAAGCAACAATAGTTTAATAGTACAGGTTGAGGACTTAGAAAAGTTTTGGGTTTCAGATTTATTTTTATTTTTTTGGGATTTTGGAATATCTGTATTTGCATATGGATAAATAGCTTGGAATCACCAATGAGGCAGCGGGTTAACCCACTGAGCTGCTGAACTTGTTGACTGAAAGGTCAGCGGTTTGAATCTGGGAAGTGGGGTGAGCTACCGCTTTTAGCCCCAGCTTCTGCCAACCTAGCAGTTTGAAAACATGCAGATGTGAGTAGATCAATAGGTACCAAGCAGGAAGGTGACAGCACTCCATGAAGTCATGCCGGACACATGGCCTAGGAGGTGTCTACTTAAAAGAGGCGGTGGTAAGCCCACTGCTGAAGAAACCGGGTCTAGATGGCTCGGTCCCCTCCAATTACAGCCCAGTTTCGAATTTACAGTTCCTGGGCAAGGTGATTGAGAGGGCAGCAGCGGATCCCTTCCAGTCCGGCTTCCGCTTTGGGCACGGGACAGAGACTGTGCTGGTCTCTATCACAGCTGGACCAAGGTGGGTCAGCGCTGCTCGTGTTATTGGACCTCACGGCAGCATTTGACACAGTTGACCTTTCTCTATTGATCCACCGTTTAGCCAGGACGGGAGTGAGGGGGTCCGCCCTTAAATGGGTGCCTCCTTTCTCCAAGATCGGAGACAACGGGTAGAGAGGAGAGGGATGGTCTTGGAAAGGGTCCCCCTTAATCGTGGGGTCCCCCAAGGTGCTATCTATTATTTAACATCTATATGCGTCCACTTGCCCAACTGGTGCGTAGTTTTGGTCTGGAGTGTCATCAGTACACTGAGGACACCCAGCTGGTGCTGAGGATGGAAGGCCGGCTGGACTCTGTACCCGATTATTTCCATCAGTGCCTGGAAGCCGTGACTGGGTGGCTATGGGCCAGCAGGTTGAAGGTGAACCCGTCAAAGACGGAGGTCCTATGGCTTGATCGTCCGGGGGGGGGGGGAGCTCCGGCTGCCAATAATGGACGGTGAGGTGGTTAGGCCGTCACCGCTGGTTAAAAGCCTGGGGGTCCAACAGGACCCTCTGCTCACGATGGAGGCTCAGGTCTCCACCGTGAGCGTTTTTCCATCTGCGGCAGGCGAGGCGGCTGGCGCCATACCTTTCTGGTAGCGACCTAACCGCGGTAATCCAAGCCACGGTCATCTCGAGACTGGACCACTGTAACACCCTTTACATTGGCCTTCCTCTGTCGGTAATCCGGAAACTGAAGATGGTGCAAAACGCTGCGGCTCGACTACTGGTTGGTGCGGCACTATCGTGCCACATCACTCCAGTCCTACAGCGATTGCACTGGCTCCCCATCGAGTACCGGATTGCCTTCAAAATGCTGGTGTTAACCTTTAAGGCCTTGCATGGCCTGGGGCCAGTGTACCTGAAGGACCGCCTCTCCCTGCACATTCCCCAGAGACCACTACGGTCCATGGACCAAAACCTATTGGAGGTTCCATCACTCAAGATCTGCCGATTGTCATCGACTCGGCAGCGCACCTTTTCTGTAGTAGCGCCTACCCTGTGGAACACCCTCCCAGCAGAGGCACGAGCAATGACGGAGTGACAGGCCTTCAGGAGGGCCTCTAAGACCACCCTGTTCCGCCAGGCGTTTAATCTCGAAGGTTGTGGTTTCCATTCTGGTCCTAATCTGTTTTTATTCTGTTTTAACTACGTTGTGTTGTGTATTCATTGTTGTGAACCACCCTGAGCCTTTTTGGGAAGGGTGGTATATAAATCAAAATAATAAATACATAAATAAATAAATAATAAATATGGACAACGTTGGCTCTTCGGCTTAGAAATAGAGATGAGCACCACCTCTCAGAGTCGGACATGACTCGACTTAATGTCAAGGGAAAACATCAGAGATAGGCCCCTTCTAAATATGAAATTCCTTTAAATTTTGTGTGCATCTTACACACAACACCCAAAGGCAATGGAACAGTCAGCTAACATTTTACCATCAGAAAACAAAGGCATCACATGTGGAAAATTTTGTAATTTGGAATATTTTGCATTCCAAAATATCAGATAATGAATGCTCAACTTGTAATGGTTGTACGAATTATAATTATAGGTTATATCCACTGAAATCAGAGAAACTCTCTAAATAGGACTGTTTGTGCTTTCTTTTTTCCCCTTTTTTCTTTTAAGAAAGCAATGTGATTTGAGAATAACTACAGGAAAGAAATTGCAAATTTTCTCAGTGTGGTTAGAAAATGACTACGTGAGTTTCTGTCTGGCTTTTGAGCTACAGATAAAGAGGTAGGTAGGAGGTCCAATGTAATCGGAAAGGAGCTTTGCCTTGTCAGTGAGCATTCCTTTTACGATTTATCAGCACACTGCTCTTAAGTGCTTACTGCAAAGGTATTCTGTGAAGACAATACAAAAGATTCTGCCACTTTGCCTTTTGCGTGCAGAGAATACCATTCCAGAAATGGAAAACCCCTACTTAGTTTTGTTGCAAATGCAGATGTGAGAATAATAGTGGTGCAGCAAGGCACATCAGAGGACCTAAATGTTAAATAGGAAATGTGCAGGTGTGTGCATCAGCTTGCCTCTGAAATTCATTGAAGTAAATTTTTAAAAAACCCTGGGCACAAGGTAAGAACAGGCCCGGATTAACACTTTTTTGCACCCCAGGCCACACTTTGGAATTACCCCCCCCACACACACACACACACACCACTCAGACCCACACTTGGCTGGCTTTCGCCATGGTGTCTCCAGAGCAGAAGAGAAAGGCGAATAGGCACCATCCCGCCACCTCCAAGGTCCCCATGTATTCCCACCGGCTGGAAAGCTCCGCGGTGCTCTCAAGGTCTCCTCTTTAGTTGGGAGGCGTGGGGAGTGTGCAGCGGGTGCAAACTCGCTCAAAGGCGCGCACACGAGCGAGAGCTCGAGACAGAGAGAACGCATGAGAGAGAGAGAGTGCAAGCGAGAGAGAGTGAGCGAGAGAGAGAGAGAATGTGCAAGAGAGAGAGAGAGAACGTCCGAGAGAGAGAGAGCGCGTGCACACGAGACGGAGCAGAGACTTTGCCGGGAGAAGGAGTGAGGAGGGGCATGAGAAAGGGGGAAAGAGGGGCGCGGACCAGTTTTTTGGTCCGTGATCTGCCCCCCCCCCCCGGCTTGCACCCCTAGGCCATGGCCTCGTTGGCCTTATGGGTAATCCGGGCATGGATAAGAACTTTGAGGATTCTGCCCACTGTAAATTATGCACACGCCTTATTTTCTAAGGTCTGAAATTGTCTGCTCGTGAGTTCATGTTACATCTTAGCATGTGCTGGAAGGCGTTTAAAGGGGGCCTATACTCATGAAAAAAGGAGCATGGGAAACATGTGGCTATCAATACAGCTATCATCTAGTAGCTTATTGGGAGTAGATGTGGTGCTAAGAGGCAGAATCCAGGGAATAATACTTTAAATTACAGCTTAATTACTGGTGTAAACAACCCCTTGGTGTGTTTTTCCCAGGTCCCATCTACACTGCCATATAATCCAGTTTCCTAATTCAGATTAACAATGGAATCCCACCTGAAGCTTGGAAACAGGGAGGTCATGTACTCCATGTTAAATTCCATAAGCTCCTTGTAAGTTGCTGGGAAAAAGGTGAACTGCCATCAGATCTCCTGAAATGCAGTTATCATCACCCTGTATAAGAAAAAATGAACAAAATCCGATGGCTCAAACTATCGAGGTATAACTCTGCTCCATTGCTGGAAAAATCCTTTCAAGGATACTCCTGAACAGATTAGTTCCTGCTATTGCAGAAGAACTCCTCCCTGAAAGCCAATGCGGCTTCAGAGCTAACAGGAGCACCACAGATATGGGTTTTACCCTTAGACAACTGCAAGAGAAATGTAGAGAGCAGAACAAAGGACTCTAGGTAACATTTGTCGACCTCACCAAAGCCTTCGACACAGTGAGCAGAAAAGGTCTGTGGCAGATCCTGGAAAGACTACGACAGGGGTAGGGAACCTATGGCTCTGGAGCCAGATGTGGCGCTTTTATTGATTGCATCTGGCTCTCCGGAGCAACCCGGGCCTCGGTTTCCCAGCATGCAGCGGGGAGAAGTGACACAAATGCGCTGTGACTGCCGCTTCCGCACTGCCATCCCCGCCTCTTCCTCATCCCCTGCTCCTCTCGGGGCCCTGCGCCCTCTTTGCTGGGGATGGCAGAGCCCAGCGGCGGCACCTCGTCCCCGTCTTCCTCTTCATCCTCTGCCACGGGCCTCTTCCATTCTTTCCTTCTCTTCTTCCTTTTTCCCTCCCTCCCTCCCTCCCCTTCCTTCTTTCCTCCATTCTCCCTCTTCCTTCCTTCCTCTTTTATTCTTTTTCCCCAAGTCTTCCTTTCCTTCTCCTTCCTTTCTTTTCACTTCCCTCTTTTCCCCTTCTTTCTTTTCTTCTTTTCCCTTCAGGTCTGAAGTGTCCCATCATTCTGCCAAGGGAATCCTTTTCTCATAGTATGTACGTATAGACTTACATTTAGTTGAATTCCGTCTTAAAATATATTATCTATATTAAATGGCTCTCACTGAAATAAATTTCCAAATATTTTGCTTTCATGGCTCTCTGAGTCAAAAGGTTCCCGACCCCTGTACTAGGATGTCCCCCCCCCAAATTCCTCAAAATGATTATCCTGCTACATGAGGGCCAGCACGGTCAAGTCAGATACGGCAATGCTCTCTCAGCGCCCTTTCTTTTTCTTATCTGCTTTGAATTGGATTATATGACAGTGTAGACCCAGTTCAAAGTGGATAATCTGGATTATATGGCAGTGTAGATCAACCCTTGGATGTATTTTTTTTTTGCTTCCTACAGTTGTGTCCCCTTTCCTTTTCCTGAAAGCAGCTTATACGGCTTTCCTAAGCTTTTGCCTGATTTGGCACAGAGCAGTCTTGAGACCTACTTAATGTTAACAACATGGTACTTTCATGTATTGAGACCATTTTCTCATTTACTCACTTTTATACTCCTGTGCTATTCTGGTCCCATCTACACTGCCATGCAACGCAGTTTCGGAATGCAAATTAACTGCATTCAGAGTAGACCAGTGTTTCCCAACCGGTGTGCCGCGGCACACTAGTGTGCCGTGAGAGATCATCAGGTGTGACATGGGAAATTACAGTGTAGAGAGAGAGAGAGAGCCTAGCAGGAAACTTCAGGCAGTGGAAATGAGGCTTTCCTGGCCGAAGCAGCAATGCCAGCCAGCCTGGCTGCAGTCAGGGAGAGCCCTCGGCGTCCAGAATTTTCCTCCCTCCTCTCTCTCTCCTTCCCTTCCTTCCT
This sequence comes from Anolis apletophallus, assembly GCA_030556195.1. Lineage (NCBI taxonomy): Eukaryota > Metazoa > Chordata > Lepidosauria > Squamata > Anolidae > Anolis > Anolis apletophallus. The sequence continues at coordinate 156,771,490 of JARBWK010000006.1, read as the reverse complement.
TCCTTCCCTCCCTCTGCGTGCCAAGGGCTCCCTGGCCGGGCTGCGGCTCCTCCTGCTTCCTGGCTTCTGGGCGCTCTTCTGCCCTCCTCTCCTCCGGCAGCAAGGAGGAGGAGAGGGAGGAGGAGTCCGCGGGAGCTGCCCCAGTCCGACCCCGCGCCCGGAGGCTCGAGGCAAGGCTTTCTACCCTCCACGCCAGGGAAAGGGAGCAACCCCTCATCTCCTGGCCTCTCCCGGCTGGACTCCAGGTTCAGAGCAGAGCAGAGGCCAGGATGCGCAGCTCCACAGCCCAGCTTGGTTCCTTCCCGATCTGGCCCCAAGGCGACAGCAGGGACGTGGGGGGGCACTCCTGGGGGGGGCTGAACCCCTTCGGGAAGGAGAGCTGGGGGTGGCGATGGCTGCGAGCCTCTGCCGCAGTTTGTTCCGAGGCTCGGAGCCACCCCGTGGGCTCAATTCCTATTCGTCCTGCTCAGCCGAGCCCGCGTGGGGGAGGGCCACTCAGCGCAGCCCTCCCCCGCGGGACAGTGACGGACTTCCTGCGCGTGGGCCTCCCAGGCCGGGAGGGGGTGGCGGAAGCAGCGGCGTCACGAGGGGGGAGGGTGACAGTTAGGATAGCTATGTTGTGTTCATCGAAACAGGCCCAGGTTTTACACTGAGTGTATAAATACATTTAAAAACGTATTGACTATATGTATTACTGTGTTAGAGTGTCATTTTGGTTAGTGGTGTGCCCCAGGATTTTGTAAATGTAAAAAATGTACCGCGGCTCAAAAAAGGTTAAAAATCACTGGTGTAGACTCATATAATCCAGTTCAATGCAAGTCAGTTTTCTTACTATCATCTCTGATCCAAATATTGTTGCTATTGTTTTGTGCACTTGTATTACCTGTGTGCAAAGAGGCCCCATCTACACTGGCATATAATGCAGTTTGAACTGACCATTATAACGCCATTCAGACTGCATTGTATTGTGTAGATGGGGCTTCTTTGCACACAGGTAACACAAGTGCACAAAACAACAAAAGCAACAATATTGGGACCAGAGAAAAGAGAAGAGCAGATTGCAGCAAAGCTAGCTGGACCACAGAGATTCTTGTGTAGACCCAATCACGTTCCTCAACCATGTCTTGTTTGGACGTATAGCATTCTCATTGCATTTTTTTTTCTCCCTGGAATTTCTAGGCATTTTCTGAAAATGAGCCAAAGTAAATCGGAGTTTGAGAGGCACAACAGTGATTCTGTGGAAAACCTCACTGCCCCTTGCCAGGGGATCCATGTCACTTTCCAAGCCGGCTCCACGGACAGTTTGAATTTGGAAGCAAATGCATTCACCAATGGAGGTAACTAAGTAGTGTGTGTTAATGTGAGACCTTGGAATATGGTTTTGCATTGGCCAAATGGCCTGAGAGGAAATTGTCTCTATGAGACTTGTCTCAGAACCTCCCCAGGGAATCTTTACAAGGGTCAGCTAACACCTCCCAACAAAGGGTTCCCCCAGGCAGGAAGCAGCCAGGCTTTGAAGCTGCAAGGTCATTCAATGCTAATCAAGCTGGCCAATTGCAACGTTCACACCTACCTCAAACAGACAAGAGTTATTTCTCCCACCCTGGACATTTCACAGATATATAAACCCCACTTGCCTAGTTTCCAACAAACCTCACAACCGGGGTGAGCTCTCGACCTATTGTGTAGCCTGTTGTCGACCTTTGCAGCCCGAAAGACAGTTACATCTGTCAGGTAGGAAATTTAGGTACCACTTTGTGGGGAGGCTAAATTTAACCGATTTCTGGAATGTTAAATTGCCTCTATGTCTGTCTATATATGTTGTATGTCGATGGCATTGAATGTTTGCCTGTATATGTGCATTGTGATCTGCCCTGAGTCCCCTGCGGGGTGAGAAGGGCGGAATATAAATGACGTAAATTAAATAAATAAATAAATAAATTTGGGAAATGCCACTTTTTAGTATCTGTTAGGGGTGGATATCTCCAATTTAAATACTTTGAAACCCATTAATAATTTGTATTTGAAATTATTTTGACCTTATACTGACCCTCGGCGTCCAACCCGGAAGTGTTCAAAACCGAACCCGGGATCGCCATTTTTTTTGTAAAGGTCACGTTATTAGGTCGTTTTTCCCCCCTCCTCAGTTCTCAACTCGCGAGAGGAGACTGGAGGGCAGCAGCACCCGCCTTTCTCCTCTCACCAGCTGGGAGCTGAGGCAGGCGCCTTGAGTCGTGTTAGTTCTCGGCAGGGAAGGAGGTGGATGCACCTTTTCCCCTGCGGTTTAGATCCTGGCGCGGTTTAGATCCTGGCAGGGGAGGAGGAGCAGACTCAAGGCTTGATGCGCGTTAGTTCTTGGCAGGGAAAGAGGTGCGGGCACCTCCTTCTCTGCCAAGAACAAACGCGACTCAAGGCTTGATGCGCGTTAGTTCTTGGCAGGGAAAGAGGTGTGGGCACCTCCTTCCCTGCTGAAAACTAACAGGAAATAATAACGAATTTTAGTTATTAATTACGTTTCAATTACAAAATTTATTGAAATTTTTTGCATTAATTTCTATAACGACCCAGCAACGGAAACCCCCCCCCCCACGAGTTTAGAATCATTTTTTTTAATGGATCAACCACCCCTAGTATCTGTCTGACCCTGCTAAATAATGCCTATCCTGACCCGAGCATCTGTTGCTACGCAAGCTAGCTTCTTTTGGAGCCTTCACGTGGCTTACCACATTGCTCAAATATTTACCTGGTTCTGGCTTTGCCCGTCCTTGGCAGCAATTGCCCAGCTCTGTGGCAGGGAGCCCGGTTGCCTTCAAAACACTGGCTCTGTCTTCCAGGCCCATTCCTTCCTTCGATGGAATGTCCCCATTTGCCGCATGGCGATACAGGTTGCATGCAGCACGTGCGTCCTCGTAAACAGGTTTCAAACCGAGTGCTTTCGTCCTTCTTTACTTTTTTTTCCAACATGGTTGTTGCTATCACAACTTGGTGAGTTTCAAAACGAGGAACTAATGTAGCCTTCCATTGCTCAGCCTGAAAATGAACTGAGTTGTCTTGCTCGAGCCGCAAAGCCCCTTCTTGTTCACGAGACTCTTTGAGAGGGCCTGGTTTCAAGCGGAAAAGGGACATAAGTACTTTTTCCTACCTTTGGCAGCCGGCTGCATTTTCTATCCGAGCCACAGAGTAGGAAGCTTGCCACTACCCATGGCCAGCCTGAAAACGCAACATGTGCCATCTGTTTCCAGCCATTCATGGCAGAAGTACCAGGAACGAAGGGAAAACAAAGTAGCCACCCTCACAAAGGTTCCTGATACCAATATGCCTTCCTGCACACATTTCCTTATGTTCTCCTGCATTCCAGGCAGAGCACTGATCCATGCAAGACAGGAAACACACATGACCATTCTGTCCCGGGGAAAAATAGGGAGCTTTTGAACATAATCAGGAAAGGTAAAAGCAGGCCCGGATTACCCATAAGGCCACACTAGGCCGTGGCCTATGGGCGCAGGCCTGGGGGCGCAGATCAAGGACCAAAAAAATCAATCAAAACCGCAACTTTTTTTTTTTTTTCTCTCTCTCTCTCTCTCTCTCTCTGGGGAGGGTGGCGGGAGAGCGCTGCTAGGGGGTGAGGGAGGAGGGAATGGCGCCCCCCCTTTCGCCATCGCCCCCCGCCTCCTTGTAAAGGGAGGGCGCGAGCCATGAGAGGAGGAGGAGGAGGAGGAAGGGAAGCTGTGCCCTGGGGTTAATGACAACAGGGAATGTTCTTCACAATGTTGCTTTTGTAGCAGACGTAAAAGACCGGAGGCAATATAGCCCTGGCCACACCTAGGTATGTACACTGGAAGTTCCCACCGAAAAGCTAATCAGCTCTCAAAGGTTCTCCGTGTGGCTTAGTCTCTGAAAGTCTAAGATCCATGTCCATGAGTCATAGAGAACACAAAGAAGAATTACTGGTATTCAATCTTCAGAAAACAGAAGGAAGAGACGACTTCTATATAGAGCAAGAGATCATAATTCAGAGTATACTGTCAGAGTACTATATGTTATGCTTCTATAGGCAATGCATAAATAGTTGCCCATGCTTTCAAAATTATTTGTAACATTACCTCTACTTAATACCTTAGGCAGGAGCCCCGGTGGTGCAGTGGGTTAAACTACTGAGCTGCTAAATTTGTTGACCGAAAGGTAGCAGGTTCAAATCTGGGGAGCAGCGTGAGCTTCCGCTGTCAGCCCCAGCTTCTATCAGCCTAGCAGTTCGAAAACATGCAAATGTGAGTAGATCAGTAGGTACCGCTCTGGTGGGAAGGTTATGGCGCCCCTTGCAGTCATGCCGGCCACATGACCTTGGAGTCGTCTACGGACAATGCTGGCTCTTTGGCTTAGAAATTGAGATGAGCACCAACTCCCAGAGTCTGACACGACTGCACTTAATGTCAAGGGAAAACCTTTATTTAAAACTAATTCCTTAGACCAGTGTTTTTCAACCTTTTTTGAGCCGCGGCACATTTTTTACATTTACAAAATCCTGGGGCACACCACCAACCAAAATGACACAAAATGACACTCTAACACAGTCATACATATAGTTAATATGTTTTTAAATGTATTTATACCTGGGCCTGTTTCGATGAACACAACATAGATATCCTGGCAGGAATGGCAGAAAGACACACACGAAGGTCTTGCTCAACAGCTGGGAGTTATAGTTCACCTGCAATCAAAGAGCACTCTGAACTCCACCAATGATGGAATGGAATCAAACTTCCCACACAGACCTCCCATAACCAAGAGAAAATACTATAACAGTTTGGTGGGCATTGACCTTGAGTTTTGGAGTTGTAGGATCAGGACCAAACTTGGCATGAATACTCAATATACTCAATATGCCCAAATGTGAACACAGATGGAGTTTGGGGAAAATAGACCTTGACATTTCGGAGTTACAGTTTCTGGGATTTATAGTTAACACACAATCAAAGAGCATCCTGAACTCTTGCAACAATGGAATTGAACCAAACTTGGCCTATTGAACTCTCATTACCAACAGAAAGTACTGAAAGGGTTTGCTTGGGAATTGACCTTGCGTTTGGAAGTTGTAGTTCACCTACACCCAGAGAGCACTGTGGACTCGAACAATGTTATGTTGTTGTTTATATGTATATGTACTGTATATATACTGTAATCCGCTCTGAGTCCCCTTCAGGGTGAGAAGAGTGGAATATAAATAAAGTAGATAGATAGATAGATAGATAGATAGATAGATAGATAGATAGATAAATAGATCAATCAGGAGGACTATTGGGAGTTGCAGTTCAAGTATATGTAGAGAAGGAAGAATGGGGAGAAAGAGGAAGGGAAAGAAAAGGTGGGGGAAGAAAGGAAAAGGAGAGAAAGAAAGACAGAAAAAAGGGAGGGAAGGAAGGAGAAAAAGAAGAGAAAGAGGGAGGGAAGGTTGTCCACAGCAACGTGTGGCGGGTACAGCTAGTATAAAATATAGAATGAACCACACTATTTTTTTTTTTTAAAAGTGTTATGAAACTACTCTTCTACTGGGTTTCGCTGTCATGTCTTCCCTCCACAGATGACCCTGTCTCCTTCTGGAAGTACACGAGACACCTTCTAGAGTGGAGGTTTCCGTGAAGAGTAGGTTACTTTCCACACCACTGTTGCCCCGTTCTAAGGAATGGAGCTGCAGGAATGGGGTCCACGTGATATTCCTTGACAAAGGTTTAGTCATGCCGCACAAAATACCACACCACAATTTCGCTCATCCCCTATGTACTTTCTCAGCCTTTCGTTTGTTTTCTTATGCCGTGCTTGAATGGGATGACTTGTATATAGGGTTGCCACTTTTTGATATAAAAAATAAGGGACATTTTCCTAAAAATATGGGATTTTTCACAAAAATAAGGGACACTTCATAAAAACTTGAAAATCAAACGTTAGGCAACCTTAACTATACTCCATTTATTTATTTATTTATTTATTTATTTATTTGTTCAATCTTATATTCCGCCCCTCCCAGCCGGCTCGGGGCGGTTCACATATATGTTAAAATGCACTGTTAAACAGTGATACATCGTAAAAACAACAGGAAGAATAAAAGTTGCAAATGGTGCAACAACAATGATAGTAAACAGTTACAGTAGACAGTTACAGTCTCCAGGGGCATCACTCGAAGGCAATTCTGAACAATACAGTTTTGCAAGCCCTCCGGAATGGGATAAGCTCCGCCATAGCCCGGACATCATCTGGCAAAACATTCCAGAGCATTGGGGCAGCGACTGAAAAGGCTCGTTGCCTTGTGCTGGAGAGGTGGCAGGAGCGGACAGATGGTACCGTTAAAAGGTTGCGCTCTTCCGAGCGTAGTGATCTCAGGGGAACTTATGGGGTGAGGCGGTCCCTCAGATACACCGGCCCCAGACCATGTAAGGCCTTGAAGGTCAAAACCAACACCTTGAAGACAATTCGGTACTCAATTGGAAGCCAGTGCAATTGCCGTAGGATGGGCGTAATGTGCTCTCTTGCCAGCGCTCCCGCCAGCAAGCGAGCTGCAGCATTTTGCACCAGCTTGAGTTTTCGAATTGTCAACAAGGGAAGGCCTATGTAGAGGCCGTTACAGTAGTCTAACCTCGAGATGACCGTCGCTTGGATTACCGTGGCAAGATCGTCCCTGGACAGGTAGGGGGCCAGTCGCCTAGCCTGTCGCAGATGGAAAAATGACATTTTGCTGACCACGGAGACCTGGGCCTCCATGGCCAGCAATGGGTCCAACTGAACCCCCAGGCTTTTAATCAAAGATGACGGGCTCAGCTGCTCGCCATCCAGGGTAGGCAACCAGCACTCATCCAACCCAGGGCGACCAGGCCACAAGATCTCAGTCTTCGATGGATTCACCTTCAGCCAACCAGTCTCGGCTTCAAGGCATGGTTGGAAACAATCGGGTACAGAGTCCGGCTTGCCATCCATTCTCAGCACGAGCTGGGTGTCATCCGCGTACTGATAACACTCCAGACCAAAGTCGCGCACCAGCTGGGCCAGCGGCCGCATGTAGATGTTGATGCAGCCTTGGCTTTTTCAGCTGCGGCATCACACTGTTGACTGATCTTTAGACTGGGGTCTAACAGAAGCCTCCTTTTGCATGCATTCAGGGCAATATCATCTACTTGGGCCATTCTGCAAGGAGGCACAACCCAAGCCCTCCCGACAGCTGCCCGTCTGGCTCAAAAGCCCTCCAGAAACCCCCACCCGCCCCTCAGCCCCGGTGTGGCTGTGATTTGTGTGCCTGGCAGGGGGTCACCTTCCTTCCTCTCCCAGCGGTCAACGGTGAAGGTGGCCCTGTGGTAGAGGTGGGCGAGGGCATGGCAGACCTGGCTCTGGGTCCCCATGATCAGCAGCTCCATACGGACCTGCATCTCCCCGCACCGTGCCTGCGGCTCCCTCAGACCACTCACCGGTAGGCGCCCTTCTCCCTCTTCCTTTTCCTCCTCCTTCTCCTCCCCCCAGGAGCAAGGGCTCTTTGGAAATGGAGTCTCACCCAAAAGGGCCGTGCGCGCCACTCAATCAAGAGGAGGCACCCTTGGACTATAATTCCCGGCCACGCGCGGGGAGGCGAGAGGAAATGAGAGGAGCCAAAAGGGGTAGCAGGATGGAGGAGGAGGAAGAAGATGGAAGTATGTGTGTATATGTACTGGCCCAGCCTTGCCTCCTGCTGCCACCTGTCCCATCAATACAGGAGCTGAAAATAAGGGACACAAAATTTGGGGCCGAAATAAGGGACGTCCCTTAGAACAGTGTTTCCCAACCTTTATTGAGCTGTGGCACACTTTTTACATTTGCAAAATCCTGGGGCACACCACCAACCAAAATGACACAAAATGACACTCTAACACAGTAATACATATAGTTAATATGTTTTTTAAATGTATTTATACACTCAGTGTGAAACCTGGACCTGTTTAGATGAACTCAATATAGATATCCTGGCAGCAATGGCAGAAAGACACAAACTTCCCACACAGAACTCCCATAACCAAGAGAAAATACTGTAAGTGTTTGGTGGGCATTGACCTTGAGTTTTGGAGTTGTAGTTCACCTATATCCAGAGAGCAATGTGGACTCAAACAATGTTGGATCAGAACCAAACTTGGCATGAATACTCAATATGCCCAAATATGAACGCAGATGGAGTTCAGGGGAAATAGACCTTGCCATTTAGAAGTTGTAGTTGCTGGGATTTATAGTTCCCCTACAATCAAAGAGCATTCTGAAGCCCACCAATGATAGAACTGGGCCAAACTTCCCACACAGAACCCCCAGGAGGCAAGAGGAGGTCTCTACTTGGGGAAAGGGAGGTGGGCCTTCCCAATGCATGGAGAGGGAGAGACCAAGTAGACAACGGGTGGGGAGGGGGGTGTTTGTAATTTTGTGCCTTTATCGAGGTAGGTTTCTTAGGGTTTTAATACTTCAACACACTAGACTCTCCCCCCCCCCCTTCCTGGAGGTTCCAATTTCCCACGGCACACCTGATGATTGCTCACGGCACACTAGTGTGCCCCGGCACACTGGTTGGGAAACACTGCCTTAGAATAAGGGACAGTTGGCAACCCTACTTGTATAAGCAGAACCTGATACTTATGCCTGTCGTTGTCAAGCATCTTTATTTTTCCACGCTGGTAGGAATCTCTGCCTCACGATTGGTTTACTTCTATCTCTTTCAGGACAGCTGTGCAAAATGAGCCATGCGGGGAAGCAGGTCTTTCCTTCGGCTCCTTTCTCTTCGTGTTCCAGCAGAGACAAGACACCTTGCAAAGATTTGCAACCGCCCCCTCTGCCACAGAAGAAAACAGTCAGCAGGGCTGTTTCATCACCCGATGGCTTCTACTGGGGACCGGCCTCTCCGGCGAGAGCAGCCGTCCCCCCAACCAGCCCCAAGCTGAACGTCAGCCAGTCGGAAAGCAATGTCTGTATCCGAGAAGAGTCTTCCTTTGGCTCCAACTTGGGGGTCAACCACCGGACCTATTCCTCCTCTGAATCCTTTGAGAAAGCTTTCAAGGGATCCAACTTCCCGTTTCCGTGTTCTAGTCAGAACAGCAATGCCTTCTGTAGCCAGAACAAACACTTCCCCCCTCGTTCTTCTTCCCAGCACAGCATGTCCGCCCAAGTGCCCTCCTCCGGCTCCAGCCTCCAGCTCCACAACCTCCTCAGTAACATCGACAACAAGGAAGGGGTGTATGCCAAGCTGGGAGGGCTCTACGCAGAATCCTTGCGCCGCCTTGTTTCCAAGTGTGAAGACTGTTTCATGCGCGACCAGAAGAGTGAGCTGCATTTCAGTGAGAACAACTGGTCGCTCTTCAAACTGACATGTAACAAGCCATGCTGTGATTCAGGGGACGCCATATATTACTGCGCCACCTGTTCCAAGGACCCCTTGAGCACCTATGCTGTGAAGGTATGTAAGCAGCCATGATATAGCATTGACCAATCTTGATAAAATAGTGAAGAGAGAGACATCACACTGGTGATGAAGCCCGCATAGTTAAAGCAGTGGTATTCCCTATAGCAGGGCTGCCCAGGAAGTCGATCGCGGGACCGAAGGAGATCAATCCCAGCTGGATGGGGTGCTTCTCAGAGGGGGGCGGAGCTCCAAAGCCAGAGGGGAGAGGAGGGGCAGGGCTTGGCACGGCCTGGCTCCGCTCCCCTCTGGCTTCCGCTATACCAGCAGCTTCTCTAGGCTTGAGGCTGGCAATGCCAAGCCAGTGGTGGAATAGCTAGCACAAGGCTGGCTTGGCATTGCCATCCTCAACCCTGGAGAAGCTGCTGGGAGCTCCAAAGCCAGAGGGGAGGGAGAGGGGCTTGGCGGGGCCTGGCTCCGCCCCCTTCTGGCTTCCGCTCTACCAGCAGCTTCTCCAGGCTTGAGGATGGCAGTGCCAAGCCAGTGGTGGCATAGCTAGCACAAGGCTGGCTTGGCACTGCCGTCCTCAAACCTGGAGAAGCTGCTGGGAGCTCCAAAGCCAGAGGGGAGGGGGCGGGGCTTGGCGCGGCCTGGCTCCGCCCCCCTGGCTTCTGCTCTACCAGCAGCTTCTCCAGGCTTGAGGATGGCAATGCCAAGCCAGTGGTGGCATAGCTAGCACAAGGCTGGCTTGGCATTGCCATCCTCAAGCCTGGAGAAGCTGCTGGTAGAGCAGAAGCCAGAAGGGGGTGGAGCCAGGCCGTGCCAAGCCCTGCCCCCGGCCCCTCCCCTCCTCAGCCTTGAGGAGGTAGGTAGATCTTTCTGACTTGGTTTTATTATAAGTAGCTCACGTGCTGAAAAAGTGTGGGCACCCCTGCCCTATAGTAACCTATAGATGTGAGAACTGAACCATAAGGAAGGCTGAGCGAAGGAAAGATACTTTTGAACTTTGGTGTTGAAGGAAATTTCTGAGAGTGTCTTGACCGCGAAAAGATCCAGCCGTTCCATGCTCCAGGAAATAAAGCCCGACTGCTCATTGGAGGGAAGGATATTAGAGGCAAAGATGAAGTACTTTGGCCACATCATGAGAAGACAGGAAAGCTTAGAGAAGGCAATTATGCTGGGGGAAATGGAAGGAAAAAGGAAGAGGGGCCGACCAAGGGCAAGGTGGATGGATGGTATCCTTGAAGTGACTGGCTTGACCTTAAAGGAGCTGGGGGAGGTGACGTCCGACACGGAGCTCTGCCGTGGGCTGGTCCATGAAATCACGAGTCAGAAGCGAATGAATAAACAACAACAACAACAAAGCAAGAGTGAATCGGGCAGTGCCAACCTAGAAATCATTTTTTAATATGTATGAGACTACAGCAGGCAAAAGCTGTCGATGAGATTCTAGTTGCAGCTAGGCCAACTACATGCTCCCTCGATCCGTGCCCCTCCTGGCTAGTTAGATCTTGTCGGGAGGGGTTACGAGACCCCCTGTGTAGGATAATTAACAGCTCCCTTGCGCAAGGAGTGTTCCCAGGGGTTTGAAGGAGGCCACGGTTAGACCGCTACTGAAGAAACCGAATTTGATCCTTTGGTTCCCTCCAGTTACCGCCCAGTCTCTAACCTGCCGTTTCTGGGAAAGGTGATTGAGAGGGCAGTGGCGGGTCAGCTGCAACAGTTCTCAAATGACACAGCTGGACTCGATCCCTTCCAGTCCGGCTTCCGTATTGGGCATGGGACGGAGACCGTGCTTGTCGCCATTACAGACCAACTTCGCTGCCAGTTGGACCATGGCGGGTCAGCTCTGCTGGTGTTGTTAGATCTCACGGCAGCTTTTGACACATTAGATCACGCATTATTGACCCACCGTATAGTCGCGACGGGAGTTAGGGGGACTGCCCTTAAATGGGTGGCCTCCCTTCTCCAAGACTGGGGACAACAAGTGGAGAGGGGAGGGATGGCCTCTGGGAGGCTCCCATTAAGTTGCGGAGTCCCCCAGGGAGCTATCCTCTCCTCTTTATTGTTTAACATCTATATGCGTCCGCTCGCCCGACTGGTTTGTGATTTTGGTCTGGAGTGCCATCAGTACGCTGATGACACCCAGCTGGTGCTGAGAATGGATGGCAGGCCGGATACCGTACCCGATAGTTTCCATCAATGCCTTGAAGCCGTGACTGGATGGCTGCGCACCAGCCAGTTGAAGGTGAATCCATCAAAGACGGAGATCCTATGGCTGGGTCGTCCTGGTATGGGTGAGTGCCGGTTGCCTACCCTGGATGGCGAGCGGCTAAGCCTGTCGTCTTTGGTAAAAAGCCTGGGGGTCCAACTAGACCCACTGCTATTGATGGAGACTCAGATCTCCACGGTTAGCAGGTCTGCATTCTTCCATCTCCGACAGGCTAGGCAACTGGTTCCTTACCTATCCAGAAATGACCTAGCTACGGTGATCCAGGCAACGGTCATCTCGAGGTTAGACTACTGTAATGCCCTCTACATTGGCCTTCCCTTGTCGACAACCCGGAAACTCAAGCTGGTGCAAAATGCTGCCGCTCAATTGCTGGTGGGAGCACCTACGAGAGAGCACACCACACCAATCCTACAGCAATTGCACTGACTACCAATAGAGTACCGGATTGTTTTCAAGGTGCTGGTTTTGACCTTTAAGGCCTTGTATGGTCTAGGGCCAGTGTACCTGAGGGACTGCCTCACCCCATACGTTCCCCCGAGATCTCTGCGCTCAGAAGAACAAAACCTTCTGATGATTCCATCAGTTTGTTCCTGTCGCCTCTCAGGGACAAGGAAATGAGCCTTCTCCGTGGTGACACCGACGCTATGGAACGCGTTACCAGACGACCTTCGGACTATCACGGCGTTAGCCCCCTTCCGGAGGGCCTGCAAGATGACCCTTTTTAAGCAGGCCTTCAATCTAAGCACCTCCTGACAACTCTGACCGTGTCCTTGTGTTTTATATAGCAAAGTGTTTTATCTGTATTTTAATCTGTTGTTTTATGTAAACCGCCGCGAGCCTGCAGGGAGGAGCGGTAGATAAAAATGAACAAAAATAAATAAATAAAATAAAAGAGGTCTGGAAACAAACCCGTAACTGGCTGAGTCCAAAACCTGCATAATTTCTCATTGCACCCCTCTTTCTTTCCATGTTGTGAATTGTGACACTCATTTTCAATGCACTTCACGGACCGCCGTCTGCAGAGATGCCGGTTTCACAAAAGCCAGCCTTCCTGTCGCTCAAGTTACTTCCCTTGGTTTGGATTCCCAATGGAGGCTTACTACAGAAAGGGTGTGCTTGCAAAGGAATGAGACAAACCATTTTTTGTCTTCCCGGCAGACCACACGCATGTGTCCCTGCATCACAAAATGTGCCTTTATTGTCTGACGTTGGCAGACAGTAGCACACTGAAGCTCAAACAAAAGAGTGGAGATGTGAGCTTGGCTGCTGCGCATGGATTCCAAATGGGGAAATGTAGCTAGGCAATTTTGTAGGAATGCTTTCATTCCCATCGTTGGAATATTTCTGATAAACAATAGTTTGAAGACTCGGCAGCTGAATTTTCCGGGGGCCCTTCCCCGCCGCACCCGATCCGTGTGATGTTGTGGCACGGCTTGCAGGCATGAAAGAAGCTATAGATCAGATCACTGAGGAAGTCAAGCTTCAACAGGCCTGACTCTTTCAAAGTGTGAGCAGCAAAGACAAGGCCCCCGCCATCCTCGGGAGCCAAGGCACTCTTCATCTTTTTCTCACAAAAGATAAAATAACGAGAAGGATTGGCAGGAAACCGAGCCCAAGCAGTTCCACTTTGAAAGCCTCATCTCAAGGCTGAACTACACATTTGATAGAACGCCAAAGACTGAGAATGTGGGTCTGCGGAACTGAATAGGCGAAAGGAGGTCACCATTTAGAAGAAAGAAAGTGGTAGCAACCCCTCAACACCTATCAACGTCCCTTCTTGAGCCCATTTTCCCCTGTGATGCATATTTGCAGTACAGTCAGCCCTCTGCATTCACAGGGATTGGGATAGGCCTTCTATCATGACGCTATGGCCAACAGCTGCTGGAAACTGAACATAATAATAACAACAACAACTCTGTTGAATATAATCAACAGCTCCCTTGAGCAAGGAGTCTTTCCAGAGGGCTTAAAAGAGGCAGTGGTCTCCCCGCTACTGAATAAACCAAATTTAGATCGATCAGTTCCCTCCAACTACCGCCCAGTTTCGACCCTTCCGTTCCTGGGCAAGGTGATTGAGAGGGCAGTAGCGGGGCGGCTGCAGCAATTCCTTGAGGACTCAGCTGGATTAGATCCCTTCCAGTCCGGCTTCCGCTTCGGGCACGGGGCGGAGACTGTGTTGGTCACCATTTCAGATCAGCTTCGACGCCAACTGGACAAGGACGGTCCAGTGCTGCTTGTGTTATTGGACCTCACAGCAGCTTTTGACACGGTCGATTACAATCTTTTGTTCCACTACCTTGCCGTTGCTGGAGTTAGGGGAACAGCCCTGAAATGGCTGTTGTCCTTTCTCCACAAGCGGGGACAGCAGGGGAAAGGGGTGGTTTGGTTTCCGAGAGGGCTCCACTTACCTTGGCTAAAGACTTTGCAAAGCTACCACTCCCTCTAATTCCGTAGCATTGAGTCTAAAGTGGTGTCAACTCCATCAGTTCTTCAGGGTAGGCATGGGCAAACTTGGGCCCCTCAGGTGCTTTGGACATCAACTCCCACCACTCCTAACAGCCTCAGGCCCCTTCCTTTCCCCCCTTAAGCTTAAGCGGCTGAGGGTGAAAAGTAAGGGGCCTGAGGCTGTTAGGAGTGGTGGGAGTTGATGTCCAAAGCATCTGGAGGGCCCAAGTTTGCCCATGCCTGGTGTAGATGCACCCATAACTCTAATGCTCAAATTACTTATCTACATTGGTTCATCTATGTTGTGTTCATTGAAACAGGACTAGGTTTCACACTGAGTGTATAAATACATTTAAAAACGTACTAACTATATGTATTACTGTGTTAGAGTGTCATTTTGTGTCATTTTGGTTGGTGGTGTGCCCACAGGATTTTGTAAATGTAAAAAGTGTGCCGCGGCTCAAAAAAGGTTGGGAAACACTGCCTTACAGTCATGCCTTATCCCCTTCCCTCGCAGCTGCCTTCTTGGCCTTTTATTTCTGCCACATTTCTCCTTTCTGTCCACAGATATGCAAGTCTCAAGACACGAAAGCCGCCACTTCTTGCTGCAGCCCTTCTGTTCCTGTTCACTTCAACATCCAGCAGGACTGTGGCCATTTTGTCGCCTCGGTGCCCTCCAGCATGCTGAAAAGCGCTCCCGTGGAGGGCCAGGGCCCCTCCCATGTGGCCTCTGAACAGGACTGCGTGGTCGTCATCACGCGAGAAGTGCCCCAACAAACTGCCGCCGACTTCGTGAGGGAAAGCGGGGCCTTCCACCAAGCGAAGCCGGAGCTGTACGAGAGGCGGGTGTGCTTCCTGCTGCTGCAGCTGTGCAATGGGCTGGAGCACCTCAAAGCGTACAGCGTCATTCACCGAGACCTCTGCCTGGAGAACCTGCTGCTGGTGCATTGCGGGCCTCGCGCCGCCGCCGGCTGCGACAAAACCAAAGAGGACAAGCACTTGCCGAGGCTCATCATCAGCAACTTCTTGAAAGCCAAGCAGAAGCCAGCGGCGACCGAGTCGAAAGGAAAAAAGAACCAGGCCCGGCTCGCTCCCGAAATCGTTTCCGCCTCCCAGTACAAAAAGTTTGATGAATTCCAAACCGGCATCCTCATCTATGAATTGCTTCACCAGCCCAACCCGTTTGAGGTGAAGGCCCACCTCCGGGGACAGGAGTACAGCCCGGAGGACCTCCCGCCACTCCCCAACCTTTCCATCTATTCCCGGGGGCTCCAGCAACTCGCGCACTTGCTGCTGGAAGCCGATCCGATCAAGCGCATCCGCATCGGGGAGGCCAAGCGGATACTGCAGTGCCTGCTCTGGGGACCCCGAAAGGACTTGACCGAGCAGCCACTGAACCACGAGGAGGCCCTCCGTGGGGCTCTTCACAACTGGATTGACATGAAACGGGCGCTGCTAATGATGAAATTTGCAGAGCGGGCCGTGGACGCCGAGCGTCGGATTGAGCTGGAGGACTGGCTCTGCTGCCAGTATTTAGCCTCCGCAGACCCAGCGTCTCTTTCTAAGTCCCTGAAACTTCTTCAGCTACTTTAATTTCCACAATGTCTTTCAAGTGTGGGGCCAGTTCTGTGGGAAATGGCATCAAGATCTTCCTTGGAGAAACTGTGAAAACAGTGATACACATCTTAAAACGCCTTTGTGCAGTTGTATTTGGGTAAGGCATACCATGGTTCATAGACAAACACATACAAAAAGATAAAAAAAACCTGGTAGATGTTTAACGAGTGTTGTGAAATTATTGTGAGTGTTGTTGAAATGATAAATAGTGTACCTGTGACCTTCCATCCAAGTGTGTTGTTTTCTGGGTAATCTTTACAATCCATTTTATTTATTTATTTACTAGCTTGGGGACCCGGCACTGCCCGGGTTATTTGAGAAAGGCATTTTGTGCCAAGGTTGGTCCTTATCAGTTGTTTATGTGGCTTGCAGTGGTCTCGGGAAGTGTGGGAAGGTGCTGGGAGTCCCATCGTCCATGGTCCATCCTCCTCCAAAGTGCACCAGGATGTAGAGTGGGTCATGGGGATTATGTGTGGCAAATCAGTTATTGGTTGAGGGTTGCAGCAGTCTTGGGAAGTGAGTGGAGGTACTTCAAGTCCCATCATCCGTGGTCCATCCTCCTCGATACTATACCAGGTCTCGGGAAGTGAGGGAAGGTGCTGGGAGCAGGCACGGATTACCCATAAGGCCACAGTAGGCCATGGCCTATGGGCGCAGGCCTAGGGGGGCGCCACATCAAGGACCAAAAAAAGTTCAAACAAAACCGCAATGTGCGGCATGATGACTCTCTCTCTCCCTCCCTCCCCCCCTCTCTCTCAGGGGAGGGTGGGGGGAGAGCGCTGCGAGGGGGCCAGGGAGGAGGGAATGGTACCCCCCCTCGCCATCGCCCTCGCGGCACCCAGGAACATGGCGGAGGAGGCAGAGGGGCCCTCCTGCCATGCGCGCATGCCCACCAGCAGCCCCGGGGGCAGGGCTTCCCTCCGCCTCATCCTCCTCGCGCCCAAGGAAGGAAGGCGGGGCGAGAAGGAGGAAGAGGCGGAGGGAAGCCCCGCCCCCGGGGCCGCTGCCACGCATGCCCAGCAGCGGCCCCGGGGGCGGGGCTTCCAAAGTGTGGCCTAGGGCTCCAAAAGGAGTTAATCTAGGCCTGGCTGGGAGTCCCATAATCCGTGGTCCATCCTCCTCAATACTATACCAGGATGTAGAATGGGTCATGGGGGCTCTATGTGCCAAGTTTGGTCTTGATCAGTCTTTGGATGAGGGTTGCAGCAGTCTTGGGAAGTGAGTGGAGGTACTTCAAGTCCCATCATCCGTGGTCCATCCTCCTCAATACTATACCAGGATGTAGAATGGGTCATGGAGGCTCTGTGTGCCAAGTTTGGTCTTGATCAGTCTTTGGATGAGGTTGGCAGCGGTCTTGTGAAGTGAGTGGAGGTACTTCAAGTCCCATCATCCGTGGTCCACCCTCCTCCGAACTGCACCAGGATGTAAAGTGGATCATGAGGGCTTTGTGTGCCAAGTGTGGTCATGATCATGCACTGGGTGAGGGTCGCAGCGGGCTCTGTCTTGACACAGTATCACAGTAACTGAGGCCTAGTCAGGAAAAGCAAGTTTAGGAAGCCTTACTGTTATTTCAGTCGTTACACAGTATCCCAGTATCTTTGGCCTAGTCATGATAATCTAGTTGAGGAACTGTTACTGTCAATTCAGGCCATACACAGGATCCCATGATTGGCGGCCTAATCTGGAGTATCAAGTTAAGGCAGCCTTACTGTTAACTCTGTCCTTGCATAGTAGCCCAGTAACTGAGGCCTAGTCCAGAAAATGAAGTTTAGGAAGCCTGACTGTTAATTCAGTCAGGCCCTTTCAGGCCCTTTATGGAGTAACTGAGGCCTAGTCCAGAAAAATCTAGTGTTAATTCAGTCAGGCCCTTTCTTTTACCCTCTCTGACAGCGTTCCCAGGAGGTGGGTGGAGGTACTTCAAGTCCCATCATCCATGGTTCGTCCTATTTGAAACTACACCAGGATGTAGAATGGGTCAGGTGGGCTCTGTGTGTCTCCCTCAGGCACTTTCCCTTCCTTTCTCTGCTGCCTAGGATTGTTGGAATGTTGAGAGGCTGGCCATTCAGAGCCGTTATGCAAATAATCCCGGTCTGGCAGCCAATCGAAACGCTGGCACATATTCCTCCTGTCGCTCGGCCCACCCGCCCACCGCCCGCAAATACTGACTTTTATTATATGTAATAGATAGATAGATTATTTGGACTTGTCCGCCGCAACTCCCCGAGGGCGCGGAGCGGCTTACAGTCAAGTAAAAACACACAGAGGTAAAAGCAAACATATTAAACTAGCTTAAAGAAAGATTTCCAGCCTAGCAATCAAAGGCTAGCCGGAAAAGGTGAGTCTTGCAGGCCTTGCGGAAGGAGAAAGTCCTGCATGGCCCGTACATCGCTTGGAAGAGTGTTCCATATTGACGGCGCCACTACAGAAAAGGCTCTGCGCCGGGTCGATGTAAGACGGATTGCTTTGAAGGTCGGTACTTCAAGGAGGTGCATTTGTTCGGAGCAAAGTGACCTCGGGTTGATAGGGGAAAAGACGGTCCCTCAGATACAGCGGCCCCAGACCATGCAAGGCCTTGAAAGTTAACACCATCACCTTGAAGGTGATCCGGTGCTCGACCGGAAGCCAACGAAGCTGCTGGAGGATGGAAGTTATGTGACATCTCACTGTAGTCCCACTGAGAAGTCGTGCAGCGGCATTCTGGACGAGCTTAAGTTTCCGGATCACTGACAAGGGCAGGCCGATGTAAAGGGCGTTACAGTAGTTCAGTCTCGAGATGACCGTGGCTTGGAGCACCGTGGCCAGGTCGTCTCTGGATAGGTAGGGGGCCAGACACTTAGCTTGCCGCAGATGGAAAAGGGCAGTTTTGCTGACGCTGGAAACCTGGGCCTCCATCGACAGCAACGGGTCAAAAACGACCCCAAGGCTCTTTACTGAGGACGTCGGGCATAATGCCTCGCCATCCAAGCTAGGCAGTCGGGCCTCCCCTCAAACCGGATGCCCCAGCCACAGTATCTCCGTCTTTGCTGGATTCACCCTCAATCTACTTTTATCTTTTCCTAATACAGAATAATATTTCTGCAAAAGGTTTTCTCATGTTACTTCTGCCTTTGTTCACTGCTGGAGCAGAAGCTTCTTCTTTGTAAAATGTGAAATATTTAATCACATTTCTCTCCCACTACAGCAACGTTTCTCAACCTGGGGGTCGGGATCCCTGGGGGGTCACAAGGAGGTGTCAGACGGGTTGTCTTAGGAATCCCTTTGACAGAGAAGGCTGAAGAATTCTCTGCCTGCCCTTCTCTTCCTTTTTGGAAACAGACAGCGAATCCGCCAGAAAGCCCTCCTCTGCTGTGATTGGCCGGCCTCTCAACCAAGAGGAGGGCTCCAATCAGGGAGGGGAGAGGAGCCATGCTCGGTGCATGGCAGAATGGCGCACATGTGCAGGCGAGGGAGAGCGTGTGAGGCCGGAGGGAGGCTCACACCAGGGAATCCCTTCAAGGAATGGGGGTTCTGTGTGGGAAGTTTGGCCCAGTGCTATCACTGGTGGGATTCAGAATGCTGTTTGATTGTAGGTAAACTATAAATCCCAGCAACTACAACTCCCAAATGTCAAGGGCTATTTTCCCCAAACTCAACCAGTGTTCACATTTGGGCATATTAAGTATTCTTGCCAAGTTTGATCCAGGTCCATCATTATTTGAATCCACAGTGCCGTCTGGATGTAGGTGAACTAAAACTCCAAAACTCAAGGTCAGTGCCCACCAAACCCTTCCAGTATTTTCTGTTGGTCATCAGGCTCGGATTACCCATAAAGCCAACCTAGGCCATGGCCTAGGGGCGCAAGCCGAGGGGGGCGCAGAATCAAGGACCAAAAAATATGTTGAAACAAATAAAAATGCTGTGGCTGGCCCCTGGGGTCTCTCCCAACTCAGTGGCATGCAGGGGCGGTCCGACCATATACGCGAACTACGCGCCCGCGTAGAGCGCCATCTTGGAAGGGCTGGGAAGGGGCGAACTCCTCCGCCTGCCGGGCGCCGGCACCTCAGGCAGTGCCGCACCTCCCTGCTTTGGGGCCCTGGCCTGAACCACAAGCCTATCGGGTCCATGCTGGTGGCTTGCTTCATGACGCTGGTCATCATTGTCTGGAGCGCGTGGCTGCCCTCATCTAGCCCGTGCCCATCATCGCCGGCTTCCTGCCCAACGGCATGGAGCAGAGGAGAGGCGCCAACGCCGCCACCGGGCCCGGGAGCAACAAACACGCCACAGCCAGAGGAGCAGCAGCGGGAGGAGGCAGAGGAACCAACGCCGCTGCCGCCGGGGGAGCGCCCTTCCCTGGCGAGGCGCTGTTGGAAAACTGGGCCTTGGCGCCGCCTCCAAGCACATCAGTACACTGGAGGCGCCGAGGCCCAGTTTCGTGTCAGCGCCGCGCCACGACCAGGGATGGGAGAAACTGCTTCCATCCCCTTCCCTGGCGAGGCGCTGGCGGAAAACTGGGCCTTGGCGCCGCCTCCAAGCACATCAGTACACCGGAGGCGCCGAGGCCCAGTTTCATGTCAGCGCCTCGCCAGGGACGGGAATGGGAGCAGCGGGCGGCTCATCCCCTTCCCTGGCGCCAGGCGCCAGGACTGGGATGGGAAACTGGGCCTGGCAGGCGCCTCGCGCCCTTCGGTATATCGATGTGCTTGGAGGTGGCGCCGAGGCCCAGTTTGCCACCAGTGCCTCGCCAGGGAAGGGGATGGGAGCCGCCCACTGCTCCCATCCCCGTCCCTGGCGAGGCGCTGGTGGGAAACTGGGCCTCAGCGCCGCCTCCAAGCACGTCAATACATCGGGCGGCCTCGTGGAGCTAGGAGGAAAGAGGCAATCCAAGGAGCCTGGGCTCCTTCCTCCGCACGCTTCCTCTCACCTGCCCTCCGCCAAAGAAAAGCGCCTCCCTGCCCAGACTGGGAGCAATGCAGGCAAGGCTATTATTTATAATATTATTTTAGTGTTTAGTGCCAAGTATATAATTAAAATATTTATAGTAATATAAGTATTGTTTATAATTTATAGTATTATTTAGTGTTTACTACAGGTATGTCATATAATATTTATATATTAAATTATATTTATAATACTATTTAATACCTATTTCACATTAGTACTAGATGTATAATATAATAGTTATGTTGTATTATTTATAATAATAACAACAATAATATGTATTATTTAATATCCATACCAGGTGTATAAAATAAAATATATAATATATATTATTTTTATTTATAATATTAATTTATAGTTATTTAATGTTAGTACCAGATATATAATATAATATTTTATATAGAGGGGGGGAGGGAAAAGAGAGAGTTATTTATAGTATTATTTAATACTTATCTAATATTAGGTATTAAGTAATATATATTCAATATTATTTATTCCTATTTAATAGTAGTGTATGTATGTATATATATCTATATATATATATAGAGAGAGAGAGAGAGAGTTTTATTATTTAATACCAATTTATATTAATACCAGGTATATAGTATAATCTTTATAAAATATAATATGTATTTATATATTATAATTTATAATATAATATAATTAATATTAGTGCTGGCTATATAATATAATGGATTCCCCAGTGACACAGCGGGTTAAACTGCTGAGCTGCTGAACTTGCTGACTGAAAGGTCAAATCCGGGGAGCGGGGCGAGCTCCTGCTGTTAGCCCTAGCTCCTACCAACCTAGCAGTTGAAAACATGCCAATGTGAGTAGATCAATAGGTACTGCACCGGCGGGAAGGTAACAGCGCTCCATGCAGTCATGCTGGCCACATGGCCTTGGAGGTGACTATGGACAACGCCAGCTCTTTGGCAGCAAACATGTCTGCTGTGGCAAAGAGGAAGTAATAGGCAGGGGGATGGATGTGGGCAAGGCAGGGAACTTGGGGGGGCAAGGGAAAGGGGAGGGGTAGAATAGAAGGGGGAGTGCTGTGTTTACAGGCTTCTGCGCCTGTGCACAGGATCTTCCGGGCATGCGCCAGGGGGGGGGGGTGCCAAAATAATGTTTTGGGGAGGGGCGCCAAAATAATGTTCGCTTACCATTTAAAATTACCTTCGACCGCCCCTGGTGGCATGTGCCCCCCAGGGACGCCCCCGGCTGCTCTGTGGGCCTGTTTCCCTCCCTCCCTCTCTGTGGTCCTTCCCATCCACAGGAGGAGACAGGGAGCCTGCCTTGCGAATGAGCGAGACGAGACCCATGCAAGCACACCTCCGCCTTTCTCCCCCTTTCATTGCAGAGACCCTTTTTTCTCCCGGAGTCTCATGTGGCCCCTTCCTGCTCTGTTGCCGGCGGGTTCCCGGGGGGGTAAGACACACAAAGTGTGGGCTCAAAAAGGTGTTTCGGGGCTTGTTGGTCATGGGAGTTCTGTGTGCCAAGTTTGACCCAATTCTATCATTGGTAGGGTTCAGAACGCTCTCTGATTGCAGGTGAACTATAAATCCCAGCAACTACAACTCCCAAATGGCAAAATCAATCCGTCTCCAACCCCACCAGTATTCAAATTTGGGCATATGAAGTATTTGTGCCAAATTTGGTCCAGTGAATGAAAATACATCCTGCATATCAGATAGTTACATTACGATTCATAACAGTAGCAAAATTACAGTTATGTAGTAGCATGGTTGGGAGTCACCTCAACATGAGGAACTGTATTAAGGGGTTGCGGCATTTAGAAGGTTGTGAACCACTGCACTCAGCCTGGCAAAGGCGGATAGGAACCCTGACACGATCAAAGCTTTGTTTGCTTGAGCCCTTCCTTTCAGCCCTGTCCCAACTCTGCTGTGCCTATTTCAGTTACTACCTACATAGGATACATGGATTCAGGGAAGGATAAGACATTGGAAAGTGAAACAGAGCGAGATTATTTAGGGCTTTGAAGTCTTGGGAATGAGCTTCAGAAGTGTTTCTCAAGCTCATATTAAAGCAAACCTTTCCTCTGAATCCCTCCACCCGATTAGAAAAAGCCGCCGTCTTAAACCCCCTCCTTAAACTTGTAATTATGGTGGCTTCTGTTGTGGTCACGAGATCTAGGGTTGCCACTTTTTGATATAAGAAATAAGGGATATTTACGGGATTTTTCACAAAAATAAGGGACACTTCATTAAAATCTTGAAACTCAAACATTAGGTAGAAATAGTTTTATTAACACAATAAGATAATGATTGAAACTCACAAAAAAAACTGACTTACACCCTCTTAACAGGACATGGGATGTTTCTGCATGTTTTGTCATGCAGAAAAAACATGATTAGAACTACCTAATTTTCTCCATCTGTATTTAGTACTTGGCTTTGCTGACTTTAAAAGTGCGCTGTCTAAACATTAAAATAAAATAAAATTTATAAGACAGTACATCTTCATGATTATTATGTCAATAGTTAATGGTATAGTATAGTATGGGATACACAGCATTGTATAGTATTGGGATGCACAGCTAGGCCTATTTTAAGAGTAACTCTCAAGCAACCAGAAACTATCGTTATCCAACATGATCCAACATTCCCCTTGGGTAACGGTTAATTAGTCTACTGTACTTTGAAAAAGTCCTGTATCGCCTCTTCCTTCCAATGGGGACGCAGGCTGCCCTGCGAGTGGGAATCCCCGGGCAGGCATTGCCGTGGAAACCACAGCGCGCACCTTCCTCTGGTCAACCCCGCCCAGTCCTGTCCTGCTAGTCAAAAATAAGGGACAGGGCCTGAAAATAAGGGACACAAATTTTAGGGCCAAATTAAGGGATGTCCCTTAGAATAAGGGACATATGGGAACCCTAACTAGATCTGTCTGGGCCTGTGAGTTGGATAGCTGTCCTGGTCGATCACAAGGAAGCATCTGTGATGCAGTGCGTCCTGGAAATGGGTCCTCCATCCCTCACAGGTGTCAGGGAGGGATGGAGAAATCCGTCACGGGCTTCTCTCAGATTCTAGCGTTTTCAACCTTTTAAGTTCATTTTGTCCTTTTTCTTTTTTGCATGAGCTTACAGTCTACTAAAAAAAGTTAGCATAGCACCTCAAAGTGACCAATTTTAAGAGATGCACCTGATATTTTGGAAGGGGAAATGGAGTAGGAAGAAAATCGTGCCCCAAAAATGTAGGTCCTTGAAAGCTGCACGTTGTTACTTGCCATCAAATCGATTTTTAGCAACTCTGAAAAGGAAAGTACCACAGCCTCGGTTTATTAATTTAGGCGTCCAGGAATAACTCATGCTTAATTTGTCTTTTTGGTAGTCAAAGGTATCCATAGAACTCTCCTCCAGGGTTCAGATAAGTTGATTCTTTTTCCTGTCAACCTTCAACAATTTCCAACCATCACAGCTATACATAGGAATCGCAAATACTATGGCATAGGCCAGTGTTTCCCAACCAGTGTGCCGGGGCACACTAGTGTGCCGTGAGCAATCATCAGGTGTGCCGTGGGAAATTGGAACCTCCGGGGGGGGGGGGAGTCTAGTGTGTTGGAGTATAAAAACCGTAGGAAACCTACCTCGATAAAGGCACCAAATTACAAATACCTCTCCCTCCCCACTACTTGGTCTCTCCCTCTCCATGCATTGGGAAGGCCCGCCTCCCTTTCCCAAAGTAGAGACCTCCTCTTGCCTCCTGGGGGTTCTGTGTGGGAAGTTTGGCCCACTTCTATCATTGGTGGGGTTCAGAATGCCCTTTGATTGTAGGGGAACTATAAATCCCAGCAACTACAACTCCCAAATGTCAAGGTCTATTTCCCCTGAGCTCCATCTGCGTTCATATTTGGGCATATTGAGTATTCATGCCAAGTTTGGTCCTGATCCAACATTATTTAAGTCCACAGTGCTCTCTGGATATAGGTGAACTACAACTCCAAAACTCAAGGTCAATGCCCACCAAACTCTTATAGAATTTTCTCTTGGTTATGAGAGTTCTGTGTGGGAAGTTTGTGTCTTTCTGCCATTCCTGCCAGGATGTTGTGTTTATCGAAACAGGTCCAGGTTTCACACTGAGTGTATAAATACATTTAAAAACATATTAACTATATGTATGACTGTGTTAGAGTGTCATTTTGTGTCAATTTGGTTGGTGGTGTGCCCCAGGATTTTGCAAATGTAAAAAGTGTGCCGCGGCTCAAAAGGGGTTGGGAAACACTGGCATAGACAATACTAATTGCTATTTAATGATATAGTTCCTTCCTGTGTCTAAATCATTGCTGTGAGTGGGTTGGTCTTCTGAATGATGATGATAATAATAATAATGCCATTATACTATTAACAAAGACAGACAATACAATACCTCTCAACCTCTGAGGATGCCTGCCAGAGGTGTGGGCGAAATGTCAGGAGAGAATGCTTCTGGAACATTGCCATACAACCCGGAAAACTCACGGCAACTAAGGCAGCCTTGTGCTCAAAATGATGAACAATGGTTCACAACATCAGAAGTTGCAGTTGGCTGTTTGGAGACACAAAATGGGAAGGTCTGCTTGAAGAGCACGGTGAAGCTGAACTGACTTAGGGGGGACGTCCCCTTGAACGAGCTTGGGGGCCACACTGTGTGCTGCTTGTATAGAAAATGAAAATCCCAAGTGCTGTTTCACAAGATGCATTTTCCTGTTACTACTAATTCTCTGCACGTCATTTCCTTGTATATGAGTGTGTGTTTCTGCTGCAGGAGGTGGAAACGAAAGCCTTGACTTCCTAGGCTAAAGGCCCATGCTCTGATAAACGTCCTTTTCTTCAAGTAATGAGATGTCCAGGAAACCCTAAAACCCCACCAGTCCAATCGTTTACAGAGGAAGGAGGGGAACAATGGGGCCTTCACACTGCAGGCTTTGTGCCAGGCATAAGAAAAGCAGCGTCTGGTTTGTTCATCACGGTGTGGCGGGCTTGGACGTCTTCCCACTTTCCCATACAAAACTGATATGGCAGCCAACGGGAGGTTGCATACTTTTAAGATTTGCACATCTTGGACAATAATAAATTACGTTGAAAGATTAAGATTAGCACTCTTACCTCCCTTCTTTCCCAAGTAGTGTGCTGCCTGCTGCCATAAGTTCCCCACATCATAACCTGTTTGGTTACTTGAGTTGACATTTTGGAGAATATGCAATACTAAACTGGCTCAATTTGGTCCAAGGGAT
This sequence comes from Anolis apletophallus, assembly GCA_030556195.1. Lineage (NCBI taxonomy): Eukaryota > Metazoa > Chordata > Lepidosauria > Squamata > Anolidae > Anolis > Anolis apletophallus. The sequence goes on along the minus strand of JARBWK010000006.1, from coordinate 156,745,658 downwards.
ACTATTGCTGACTCTGTTGCCATGTCATGAATGTAATTTTTGTAACTTTGCTGATCCAAATCCACATCATCTCAGATTACTATTAAAGCCAGAGTGGGCACTCATCTGCACCTGAAGATTGCATCCAGATATAACCCAACATCACTTCCTGCTATCCAATTAGCCAGTATTCAGCCAATGAAATGTATTGGGGATTTCAGAACAACAAGAGGGTATTTTCACTAATTTTGATACAGGTTTGCCTGATGATGATGATGATGATGATGTAAATCAGTGTTTCCCAACCAGTGTGCCACGGCACACTAATGTGCCGTGAGCGATCATCAGGTGTGCCATGGGAAATTGGCACTCTTCCCCCTCCCAGCAGCTCTTTCTCCCTCTTTCCCTCCCCAAAGATCCTCCCTGAGGCAAAGGAAGGGCTCCGCCGAATGCCGGAAGCTCCACGTCGGTGAATTGGGCAGTGAGCAAACCTGGGAGCATCGGGAGGCTGAAGCATTCACAGGTTTCCAAGAAACATATTGAGTCTCTCTGCATGGAAATGTTTATTTTTTTTACTATTTTACTGGATTTTTCGAGAGCCCCCCCCCCCCCCAAGGAACTGTTTATAACAGCTCAGGGTGAAATTTCACAAGGGTCTGGAGAACAAGCCCTATGAGGAGCGGCTTGAAGAGTTGGGCATGTTTAGCCTGAAGAAGAGAAGGCCAAGAGAAGACATAATAGCCATGTATAAGTATGTGAGAGGAAGTCATATATAGGTTGTGTTCATCGAAACAGGCCCAGGTTTCACACTGAGTGTATAAATACATTTAAAAACATATTACCTATATGTATTGCTGTGTTAGAGTGTCATTTTATGTCATTTTGGTTGGTGGTGTGCCCCAGGATTTTGGAAATATAAAAAATGTGCTGCGGCTCAAAAAAGGTTGGGAAACACTGATGTAAATGAACTCGTCAAACTACTCCGGGACTTCCAAATTCAGACTGACAGAGTTTTGGAGCACAGTACTCCTGACCTCACGATCATGTTAAAAAAACAAAGTATAGATCGTCGATGGTCCAATCACAGGTGACAGCAGGATTGAACACCTGGAAAAGATGACATGATATGAGGAATTAAGGATCGAACTGCAAAGACTCTGGCATAAGCCAATAAAGGTGGTCCCAGTGGTGATCGGCACACTGGGTGCAATGCCTAAAGTCCTTGGCCTGCACTTAAACATAATCGACGCTGACAAAATTACCATCTGCCAGCTGCAGAAGGCCATCTTATTGGGATCTGCACACATTATTCGATGATGCATCACACAGTCCTAGACACTTTGGAAGTGTCCGACGTGTGATCCAATACAACAGCCAGCAGAGTGATCTTGTCTGCTGTGGACTCATCTTGTTGTGGAGCAACTTACAACAATCAACAGATACAGAAAATAATATAGCAATAGACCGCAATAAACAATTACAATAACATAATAATATAAATTGTAATCCTACAATTACAATAACATAATAATATAAACATCAGTAAATAAAAATTTAAAAACTATTTTCCCTCTAGAAACAATATAAATATAAGTGCCGTTTAAACGCCAATCCATTCCTGTTATCAAGCCTTGACCGACAGTTATGTAATATTTATTTATTTATTTATTTATTTCCAACATTTCTTCCTCGCTCCTCTCTACCCCCAAGGGAGGGGGGACTCAGAACGGCCTAACAAAAGGCCACCACCGAGAAGACCCTCTCTCTCGTCCCCACCAACCGCGTTAGAGAAGTTGGCGGGAGCGAGAGCAGGGCCTCCCCAGATGATCTTAAATTAGGAGGTGGGACATAGAGGCTGATGCGTTCGGACAAGTAAGCTGGGCCAGAACCGTATAGAGCTTTAAAGGTCAAAACCAGCACTTCAAATTGAGCTCGAAATTGGACAGGGAGCCAGTGGAGCTGACACAGCAGGGGGGTGGGATGCTCCCTGTATGTAGCTCCCGTTAGTAGTCTGGCAGCCGCCCATTGGACTAGTTGTAATTTCCGAACTGCTTTCAAAGGCAGCCCCACGTAGAGTGCGTTGCAGTAACCTATTCGGGATGTGACCAGAGCATGGACGACCGTAGCCAGATCAGACTTCCCAAGGTGCAGGCGCAGCTTGCGCACGAGTCTTAACTGTGCAAAAGCTCCCCTGGCCACCGCCGAGACCTGGGGTACCAGGCTCAGCGATGAATCCAGGATCACTCCCAAGCTGCAAACCTGCATCTTCAGGGGGAGCGTAACCCCATCCAACACAGGCTGTAACCCTATGCCCTGTTTGGCCTTTCAACTGACCAGGAGGCCCCCTGTCTTGTCTGGATTCAGTTTCAATTTGCTAGCCCTCATCCAGTCCGACACAGCAGCCAAGCACCGGTTCAAGGTCTGGACAGCCTCCTCTAGCTATTATCAAAAGCTTGCTTAAATAGCCAGTTTTTAACTCCATCCTGAAAGTTAAAGAGAGTGCATGCTTATCATATTTCCTTGAGGAGAGCATTCCAGAGTTGGGGGGGGGGGGGAACCACTACCAAGAAGGACCTCTCCCTCATCCCCACCAACCTCGCAAGGTTTGAAGACATAGGGTTAGATCAGCGGCAAGGTTAGGGAGCTGTGGGGGCACACAACTAGAGTTTAGGACCTCTTTGCAAATTCTGGGCCACAGTTTTGCAACCTCTGCATTAAAATTACCAGAACAAGATTGGTAACTTTTCATGAAAGCTCAACGTGGTCTGTGACAGTGTCAGATGCAAGGGAAGGATGGGGCCCTGTGGTGTTACAGCAGTCGCTCAGAAGAGATTAAAGTACAACCCCTGTATCTGCGGAGGGTACGTTCCAACACCCACACATATCCCATGGATACCTGAAATTGTGAATAGCAAACCCTTTATTTTGACCACACACACACACATCCCATGGATACCTGAAACTGGATAGCAAACCCTTTATTTTGGCTATACTTGGACCAAATGAAAGAGCAAGTGTGCGGGGTTATCCGAAATCAGTTCTCCAAAGTGCTCTACATAGAGTTAAGAAGATCCCCCGCATTTCATTGTTTGTCAATAAGACAAAGCCAGTGGAAGATAGAATAGTCTGGCCTTTGACGTATACCCCCCATGCACAAAAAAATCTCTTCTATAGTTAACAGATTCTGGCCTCTCGTGCAGATCATTCCTGGGCTCCAAAAGACACCGCTTATTGCGTATAAACGCACTACCAACATAAAAAGTTTGATTATACATTCAGATCATACTATCAAACACAAGAATTCAATCAAGGCCCACACTCACAGTTGTGGTAGTTGCTCGATTTGTAATTTGATGAATACAGTGGAATATATAGTCAGCCCTTACAACCAATGTAGGTTTAAAATCAATACTTGGTCCACCTGCGGATCCAGAAATATCGTTTATTGTTTAATTTGCATCTGTGGGGAGCTTTATGTGGGGGAATCTGGATGTGAGCTCCGCAAGCGAGTACAGGAACACAGATCTAGATTTAGGATGAAATATGATAATTCCAGACTGTACTCCCACTTTGTGAGCAAACAACATCACCATGAAGCGTTCTCCATTATGGTCTTAAATAGAATTGAACCAAAGCCCCTTATGGATGTTTAACGTAGATTACTACAGCTAGAATGCGACTAGATAATCCGCCTTTCTTGTGAGTCGCCAAGAGGCCTCAATGATCAATTATCTGTAAGCGAGCTCCTTGACTTTCAAAAGGCTTTTGACAAAGTCCCTCACCAAAGGTTCCTAAATAAGCTCTTCAGCCATGGAATCAGGGGACAGGTCTTGTCCTGGATTGGAACCTGGCTAAACTGTAGGAAACAAAGGGTGGTAATAAACGGACATTTCTCTAGGTGGAAAGAGGTGAGAAGTGGCGTACCCCAAGGTTCAGTTTTGGGTCCGTTACTTTTTAATTTATTCATTAATGATCTGGATGTAGGAGTAAATTCTGAGGTAGCAAAGTTTGCGGACGACACTAAATTGTTCAGGGTAGTTAAAAATGAAACTGATTGTAAAGAGCTCCAGAAAGATCTCTCGAAATTGAGTGAATGGGCAACAAAGTGGCAAATGCATTTTAACCTAAACAAGTGTAAAGTCATGCACATCGGGGCAAAGAACCCCAACTACACCTACCAATTGACGGGGTCAAAGCTTTCCGAGACAAACCAGGAAAGGGATCTCGGGGTTTTGGTGGACAGCTCAATGAAGATGTCAACCCAGTGCGCAGCAGCAGTAAAAAAAGCAAATTCTATGCTTGGCATGATCAGGAAGGGAATCGAAAATAGGTCAGCAAATGTTGTATTACCTCTCTACAAATCTATGGTAAGGCCACATTTGGAGTACTGTGTACAATTCTGGTCACCGCACCTCAAGAAGGATATAACGGAACTGGAAAAGGTACAGAAAAGGGCAACAAAATGATCCAAGGGATGGAGCGGCTCCCTTACGAAATCAGGTTGCAACGCCTTGGTCTTTTCAGCCTTGAAAGACGGCGTTTAAGAGGTGACTTGATCGAAGTGTATAAAATCATGCATGGGATAGAAAAGGTGAATAGAGAAAAAATATTTTCTCTGTCACACAACACTAGGACTAGGGGGCACTCCCTGAAGCTCCAAGGTAGGAAAGTTAGGACTAATAAAGGGAAATATTTCTTCACCCAGAGGGTCATTGGGTTATGGAACTCACTTCCAGAGGAGGTTGTGACAGCGGTCAGCCTGGACAGCTTCAAGGCAGGATTAGACAGATTCATGGAGACCAAGGGAATCAGTAGTTACTGAAATGGACATCCAAGTGCCACCTCTGTGTTGATGGAGGCAGGCAGGATTTCCCTGGGTACTGGTTGTGGGGGGTCGGGAGCAGGTGAGGGTTTTGCCCTCCTTTCTGCTAGAGATCCCTGTGTACAACTAGTGGGCCACTGTGTGACACAGAATGCTGAACTAGATGGGCTGAGGCCCGATTCAGCATGGCTCTTCTTATGTTCTTATGTTCTTATGTTCTTGTCTAGAATTTAGCTGAATTCATTTTGTGTTGACCTCAATGTGTATAAGTTCCTCTCTGCTCCGCATTATACTGTCCGAGATTTGACCTAAGAAGGCCTGTTGCCTCTATATGATTTACCTGGATGCGTTAAGGTATGATGGCTATTTGTCATTCTCCTCATACGGGGTTACTTTGTGGGGTATCCAATATTGTTACTCATGTATTTCATTGTATATACTGTTTAGAATAATTCGCTACGTCGTTTTGGAACGCCGAAGATAGTCCCCGGTCTTGGAAAAAGCTTCTGAAAGGCAAAACGGTCAGGCGCAAGTATCTACAGGATCATCGACCGCTTTGGACACTCACCTCACCTATGCTGATAAGCAATATTCATGCATTTTCGTTTATTTAAAAGACTTTGATATTGATCTTATTGTTTGCGGAGGTGTTCTCGCAGGGACTCTCTACTTAGAGACTGGATTATCCTGCATAGTCTATTGATGTTAAGGCATCTTTCAATTCATGTATGGTACTTACCTGTGTATTTGCATAATTATTGCTTTGTTGTGTAGCACCGTATTTCGTGCATATATTTATTGTGACACGTAGAAATCAGAAGATAAAATTATATCTGTTACTATTTCCTTACTCTCCTCGTTGCTTTGACTATACTTGGACCAAACACAGCGTAGAATCACCCTGGGGGACTTTAGAGAGGCCCACAAACACCTCGGGGGATATTTTTGGAGCATGGGCCAATTAATCAATGACTATTGAATCTGGATAAGGAAGGATCGTGCTGTATATGTGCATCTCTATACCTTCTTCCCTCTTTTGCAGGAGGGTACCAAGAGCCTAAGATTTTATCTGGCTGAATTCATTTTTTTTCTCCACCTTGAAAGAACCATAGAGGAAAATAGTGGTGCTACCATTTATACCAGTGTTTCCCAACCAGTGTGCCGTGGCACACTAGTGTGCCGTAAGCGATCATCAGGTGTGCCGTGGAAAATTAAAACCTCCAATCCCCTTTCTTCCCCCTCCTGCCAAACACTTTTTCTTCTCTACTCGGGCTCCCTTCTTCCCAGCCTCGCTCTGCTCGCTTTGCCTTGCTTTGCTCACGCTGCCGCTTCTGCTACCATTTTGATCCGAGGGGGCAGTGTGAGCGTGTTCAGGAGGGGAGGGAGAGGGAGGAAGACGTGACCTGTGCGGGCGCTACTGTGCAGTCTCGCCCCACGTCTTCCTCCCTCCCCTCTCCCCTCCTGAACACACTCACGAGGCTGAAAAGAAGGGAGCCTGAGTGGAGAAGAAAAAGTGTTCGGCAGGAGGGGGAAGAAAGGGCGCGGAGGGGAAGGGGGAGGAAGAGGTCTCTGTTGAAAACTGGCATGGGCAAACGTGGATCTTCCAGGTGTTTTGGACTCCAACTCCCACCATTCCTAGCAGCCTCAGGCCCTTTTCCTCCCCCCCCCTCAGCCACTTAAGAAGGGAAAGGGCCTCAGGCTGTTAGGAATGGTGGGAATTGGAGTCCAAAGCACCCAGAGGGCCGAAGTTTTCCCATGCCTGTTTTAGGGACCGTAAAGTGGTGAGCCTCCTTCCAACATTGTGATTCTGGATAGAAAACAAACAACAACATAACATAACATTGTTTGAGTCCACAATGCTCTCTGGGTGTAGGTGAACTACAACTTCCAAACTCAAGGTCAATTCCCAAGCAAACCCTTTCTGTTGGTAATGAGAGTTCAATATGCCAAGTTTGGTTCAATTCCATTTTTGCAAGAGTTCAGGATGCTCTTTGATTGTGTGTTAACTATAAATTACACTGAGTGCATAAATACATTTAAAAACATATTAACTATATGTATGACTGTGTTAGAGTGTCATTTTGTGTCATTTTGGTTGGTGGTGTGCCCCAGGATTTTGTAAATGTAAAAAATGTGCCGCGACTCAAAAAAGGTTGAAAACCACTGATCTAGGCGTATAATCCCACTGGTAAGACAAATTGGCCTAAGCACTTTTACAGCAGTAGTGTCATTTTCGAGGCATGGTACAGGGACTGTATCCTGTTTATGAGTGTGCCAGTGAAGTGGCCAGTGGCCCTGTTGACCGGGAGATTTTGAGAGCTGTAATCAAGCAAGTAACATTTCCAAGCTGGTAACCAGTGACCACTAAGACGGGTAGGTTTAAAAGAAGACTGGAGACATATTCCTGTAGCTACTAGGACTACAAGTCTGTATAAGCTAACCTCATGGTTGAGGGCAGGATTTGAAAACCAGATTACAGATTTTGATAAATCAAGAGTCATTCCTTGGAGTGAGAAAAAGGCTAGTGCTGCCTCAGGGGTCTGCCCTCTCTAGCCATTCCCGTAATTAAATTCCTGCTCTGTCACAGAAAATGTCCGGAAGTGGCACCAGGGAAGAGAGAGTAGAGGTGGACAGTGCTCCTTTTAGGTTTTTCCTTGGACCGCCTTCCACAGGGCCGGAGACTGAGAAGGAGGGTTTGGTGGCCGGGGGCGGAGGCTCTGCCTCCGGCTACCAGGCGCGCCTCCTTGGTCTCCGGCCTCGCTTACGCCACACCAGATGCGCATGCGCGGAACCAGCTGGTTCCGCGCGTGTGCATTTGGTGCAGTGCAGGCAGGCCCCGTTCCATGGGGCCGGAGACAGAAGGGGCGTTTGGTGGCCGGATGCACCCCTGAATATGTGGTGCTCCATGTGGGCATGTAGTTCGCGTAATGTAAGATACGGCCCTGCTAGCACTCTCCCAGAGTCATTGCCCAATGCTGGAACTGCTGCACCATGCTGGCTCTGTCATAAGACTCTATACCCATGGCCACATACTGTGGAATCTGTACAACAAGATGCATGGTAGTTTCCATATCCGGTTTCAGGCAAGCAAGCACAGAAAGCATGGAAAACAACCCAACAACCCAATGTCTCCCTTTAACTTCAGGGCAAAGTTCTTCCTCCTTCATGGAGATGTTGTGCAACTCGTTGAACTTTGCCCACTTACTCTGAGTGAGCACAATCTTTTTCTTTGTGCGTGTCTCAACCAAATATCCATCCAAACATGACAGTATTAATCTCTTCTTGCTTAAATTATGACACTAGTCATTTTTGCTCAGGCATAGCCTGGTTGCCGGGTTCCTGGCTGTCACCGGGCTTGGTAAACTGTAACTACATTGATTTCCAAACAATGTTTTATTAAACATTAATGTATACCAATCCGTCATACAATGCTGTGAATCAGAACCGGAAAACTTTGAGTCTGATATCTCCTGGCTTGCTGGCTCAGCTGGGGTAAAACAAGCAGGTTCTCTGGGTAGAGCAATGCTGGTATCTTACCTGCTTTCCTTCACACGACCATTGATGGGCCATAGTTGGGTAGAAATGCTTCAGTTCTTCTATGTGCCTTAATATGAAGAGCAGATGGTTTCCAAGCTCTCAATAAAATTCTCAACTGACTCTTTTAGACTGTATCTTCCAGAGTCCCAGTGCTCCCAAGCTATGTTTTTATTGTGAGTTTATGCCATTGCCTTCAACACCAAGAGTTTGTATAAATCAGTGTTTTTCAACCTTTTTTGAGCTAGAAATCTCTAGAGAACATTTAATCTAATCCGTGAACGATCAAGTCTACAGAAGCCAAATCCATAAATGTGGAGGGCTAACTATAAAGTCATTTCCTTCTACTTTACTCAACCCATTGCAGCAGATACAGTGATGTCCAATTTTGCCCTCTAACCAGAAACAGGAAACTTAGAAACCCTAGTCATGCAATTACACAGGGAAGACGATTGCATTGGGTGATGCTACCATCTGGTGGAACTTTACTAAAGCACTACCAGTCTGTTTTGCTATTTGCAAGGGGGCAGTAGCACAGCTGTTCTTGCTAACCAAGCAGTGAAAATGACTTGAGACACAATTAAGGGGACTGCTGCAGGGCTAATAAGTGGAAGTAATAAGTTGCTTCTTGGCAGGGGGTTGGACTGGATGGCCCACGAGATCTCTTTCAACTCTATGATTCTATGACTCTACCTATAGCAGTGTTTCCCAACCAGTGTGCCGTGGCACACTAGTGTGCCGTGAGCGATCATCAGGTGTGCCGTGGGAAACTGGAACCTCCAATCCCCTTTCTTCCCCCTCCTGCCGAACACTTTTTCTTCTCCACTCGGGCTCCCTTCTTCCCAGCCTCGCTCTGTTCGCTTTGGCTCGCTTTGCTCTGGGGCGAGTCTGCGCAGTAGCGCCCCCACGAGTCATGTCTTCCTCCCTCCCCCCTCCCCTCCTGAACACGCTCACGCTGCCCCCTCGGATCAAAATGGCAGCAGAAGCGGCAGTGTAGGGGAAAAAGTAAGTGTTCGGCAGAAGGGGGAAGGGGAAGGGGGAGGAAGAGGTCTCTGTCGAAAGCTGGCATGGGCAAACTTGGACCTTCCAGGTGTATTGGACTCCAACTCCCACCATTCCTAGCAGCCTCAGGCCCTTTTCCTTTTTCCCCCTCAGTCACTTAAGCACGAAAGGGCCTCAGGCTGTTAGGAATGGTGGGAGTTGAAGTCCAAAGCACCCAGAGGGCCAAAGTTTTCCCATGCCTGTTTGAGGGACCTTAAAGTGGTGAGCCTCCTTCCAACATTGTGATTCTGGATAGAAAACAAACAACAACATAACATAACATTGAGTCCACAGTGCTCTCTGGGTGTAGGTGAACTACAAGTTCCAAACTCTAGGTCAAATCCCAAGCAAACCCTTTCAGTACTTTCTGTTGGTAATGAGAGTTCAATATGCCAAGTTTGGTTCAATTCCATTGTTGCAAGAGTTCAGGGTGCTCTTTGATTGTGTGTTAACTATAAATCCCAGAAACCGTAACTCCCAAATGTCAAGGTCTATTTTCCCCAAACTCCATCTGTGTTCACATTTGGGCATATTGAGAATTCATGCCAAGTTTGCTCCTGACCCAACATTGTTTGAGTCCACAGTGCTCTCTGGATATAGGTGAACTACAACTCCAAAACCCAAGGTCAATGCCCACCAAACTCTTATAGTATTTTTTCTTGGTTATTTATTTTATTTATTTCGGGATTTTACCCCGCTCTTCTCAACCCCCAAGGGGGGACTCAGAGCGGCTTACAGTACGGCACAATTCGATGCCCACATAATAACAATATAAACCCCAAAACCCTGGGAGTTATGGGAGGTTATGGGAGTTCTGTGTGGGAAGTTTGTGTCTTTCTGCCATTCCTGCCAGGATATCTATGTTCTGTTCATCGAAACAGGCCCAGGTTTCACACTGAGTGTATAAATACATTTAAAAACATATTAACTATATGTATGACTGTGTTAGAGTGTCATTTTGTGTCATTTTGGTTGGTGGTGTGCCCCAGGATTTTGTAAATGTAAAAAGTGTGCTGCGGCTCAAAAAAGGTTGAAAAACACTGACCTATAGCATGTAGGCAGGAGTTGTTTTAACTTTTGCCTTTTTTGTGTAATGCTGCCGCCTGCTCAACAATTGCTAAGATAAGAAGTAAATCTGCATCAAAACATAAGGGTAAGGAAGTGAGTGCTTATATATATATATATATATATATATATATATATATATATATATATATATCAGTAAGAAATCTTGCATAGGATACTGGTTTGAGTGTTGGACTAGACCAGTGTTTCCCAACCTTTTTTGAGCCGCAGCACATTTTTTAAATTTACAAAATCCTGGACCACACCACCAACCAAAATGACACAAAATGACACTCTAACACAGTAATACATATAGCCAATATGTTTTAAAATGTATTTATACACTCAGTGTGAAACCCGGGGCTGTTTCGATGAACTCAACATAGAGATCCTGGCAGAAATGGCAGAAAGAGACGCACGAAGGTCTTGCTCAACAGCTGTCAGTCTCTCTCTGTGTTTAGTTTTATCGCAGTCACCGGGAAAACGTACCAGGTCCTCAGGGAAGCTGGCTGGAAAGAGAGCAGCCAGACGGAAGCACACTCTGAGGCAGAGAGTTCCACTGCTGAATAGCTCTCACAGTCAAGAAGTTCTTCCTAATGTTCACCCTCCTACAGAGACATGCTTCTCTGTGATGTTTGCTTTTCTGCCTGCGCTGTTGTGGTCTCTCTATCTATCTATCTATCTATATAAATGTAATGTTCATTTGTGGGATTAACATAACTCAAAAACCACTGGACAAATGGCCAACGGCATGCTGATGCTGGATAAAGTGGCCAAACAGTTTCACGTGTGGCTTTTTCAAGGCACAATATAGTTCATGTAGACGTCTTATTTCAGGGTAGATATCCCAACAGACATAACCTCACTATATTGTGCCTTGAAAAAGCCACACGTGAAATGGTTTGGCCACTTTATCCAACATCAGCATGCCGTTGGCCGTTTCTACCACTTTGCACCAGCTTTGGAGACGCTTGACCGGCGCCTCTGACATCTTTGGCATCAGCCAGTGGATTTACAATATTATTTGGCACTAGCTGTTGGATATACAACTATTTTGGATCTTGGGTGGTCAATTGCTAGCTTGGAATTCTTCAATCCTTGGACCTTATTGGAACTTTCCTGGTACCGGACGCTTTTCTTCCACTGATGTTCGTCATATAGACTCTCTATTTTGACAGTGTCTTTTATGACACTGTATATCTTGCATTGTGGAACTATTGTGTTGACCTACTATTGCACCTGCCATGTATGTATACTAGCAGTCCGGACCCGTTAAATGTTTATAATATACTAGCTTGGGGACCTGGCGGTGCCCGGGTTATTTGAGGAAGGCATTGTGTGCCATAGTTCGTCATTGGTGTGGGCCACAGTGCTCTAAGGAAGTGAATTTAAGTACTGCAAGTCCCATCATCCATGGTCCATCCTTCCTCAAACTGCACCAGGATGTAGGGTGCATCTTGGGGGGGGGGGTCTGTGTGCCAAGTTTGGTCTTGTTCTGTCATTGTTGGGGGCCTAGTCAGGAAAATCAAGTTGAGGAAGCCTAACAATCTCCCATGAGCTGAGGCCTAGTCAGGAAAATCAAGTTAAGGAAGCCTTGTTGTCGATTTTGGGCCTGGTCTGTGATTTATAGGGGCTGCAGTGTTGTTTGGGAAGTGAATGAGGTGAAGGTACTGCAAATCCCATCATTCGTGGCCCATCCTGCCCTAAACCACACCAGGTTGTGAAGTGGGCCATTGGTCCCTAGTTTGCCATGTTTGGTCCTGATCCGTCATTGCTGTGGGCCGCAGTGGCTGACTGCCGGAGGCCTTTTGCTTTCCCTCTGAGTCACCTTAGGAGTGTATTGGGTGAAGGGACTGAACATTCCATTTCCAACAGAAAAAACTGTCCATTGGCTCACTTCAACACCAGCCATTTATGCCTGCCTCAGGCCCTTCCCTTTCCTCTCTGTGCTGTGTTGGAATGTTGGGAGGCTGTCCAGTCACAGCCATTTATGCAAATAATCCCACAGTTGCAGCCAATCGAAACGCTGGCACATATTCGCTCGGTCGCACCACCCACCCACCACCCGCAAACACTGACTTTTATTATATAGACTAGCTGAGGACCCGGCGATGCCTGGGTTATTTGAGGAAGGCATTGTGTGCCAAGGTTGGTTCCTATTAGATGTTTATGTGGCTTGCAGTGGTCTCAGGAACTTAGTGAAGGTACTGCGAGTCCCAGGGGCCTAGTCAGGAAAATCAAGTTAAGGAAGCCTTTCTGTCAATTTTGGGGCTGGTTTGTGTTTTATAGGGGCTTTAATGTTGTTTGGGAAGTGAATGACGTGAAGGTACTGCAAATCCCATCATTCGTGGCCCATCCTGCCCTAAACCACACCAGGTTGTGAAGTGGGCTATTGGTCGCCTGTTTGCCAAGTTTAGTCCTGATCTGTCAGTTCTGTGGGCCTCAGTGGCTGGCTGCCTGAGGCCTGTCCCTTTCCCTCTGAGTCACTTTAGAATGTTTGAATTTGGAGGCAGTTATGCAAATTCCATTTCAGTGGCAACCAATCCCCTCTGTCTGGGGCCGTAGAATGTTGGAGTTCTGAGGCTGGCCAGTTAGAGCCCGTTATGCAAATAATCCCACAATGGCAGCCAATCAAAATGCTGGCACATATTCCTCCTGTCGCTCGGCCGCACCACCGCAAACACTGACTTTTATTATATGTAATAGATAGATATTTTGCTAGCTAGTCATTGTCATAGTTACACTGTGTTGTTCTTCGTTATTAGCCAGCCCGCTCTTTGCTTGACACCTGATGATCGCTCACGGCACACTGGTTGGGAAACACTGCTTTAAAATACATAAGAATGTATTTCTGGGGTCAGGAAGTATGCGCATGAGGGTCAGTGGGACTGGTCACTTTTTTCTTTGCTAACAAGAGGAGTGAAATGACATAGACTAATGGAAAGAAACTATTGTATGAAAAAAATAGCCACCAAAATATGGAGAGACTTCTCATCTCAACAGCCGTTATAATGTATGCCACAACGAGCTGGGTGTGGCACCAAGTCAGGCTCTGATACACTACTCTCCGAGGCTGGGATTTTGCAATTGGGCGGAAAAAGCCATGGAAACAGTAGTCCGCTTTCACCATAACAGCCCAGCACAAGAACCCAAAGACCTGCCCAGGGTGGAGGCCGTGCCACCAGGCGGAGAAGGCAAAAGTCGCCCACAGAGGATGTGACTTGCTCCGCTGGAATACGAGCCTCCTCAGCCATTGAGCCGTACTCTTGTTCCACGCTCGGGTAAAGACGGCGATCGTGTTAGTTGTTTCTAGGGTCCAGATGTCTGCATCCATAAGGATTCCTTCAGCAGTCCCTGCACCATCTAATTCTAATCCCAAGCCAGCTGCAAGAAAGAGGGACTCATCAAGCATCCAGTTGGAGTAATAGGTCAGCCTGAAGAACAAGGCTGAAGCCCACAGGACGTAAACACAGCCAAAGCAAGAGCAGTCATTCGGATCAGCCTGGGAGTAAATATATCCGCTCAGAGTATTTTTCAGAAGGCCAAGTGTCAGAGCACCTAAAGCTTTTTGAATGGCAGCCCAAAGAGAGCGCTGACAAAACGAGGCCCTTCTAGGACACCTTATCCATGCCTGAAATCTGTTGAAAGAGCACAGGGGGCCTCCCAGCAGGGAAGGGAAAGAGAGCAGGTAAGTACACACTGGCAGCGCCTGGCCTAGACACTGCTCAAGAGGCCCCTTCTCTGCCTCCAGCAGCCACAGCCCCACTTTGCCTTCATGGATGTCCAAAGTCAGCGAGGTGATCCTCTGAGTCATCAGCATGAGAACGGAAAGGGTGACTGAAAATCTGAAACAGAGAAGATCAGAAGCAGAAGAATATACCAATTGCCTTTATAAGGCTGCGGGTTCTATGTTGTGACAATTCAGTTTAAGAAATATTTAATTGTTCTAACTATCTAGACCAGGGGTGGGCCATTACCGACTGTAAAGAGGCTATTCAAATGAACCGGCTGGACAGGGTGGACCCTCTTTTACTGATCCCACCGCTGCCACAAATTTGTAACGAAGAGGTCACTCTTCGGCGTTGAGTATTTATGTCACAGCGGATAGGCAACAGAAATATAGAAGTTTAATTCCCCATTGGCCCAAAAACTCCAGTCTCTGTTCGTGTGAAGAATGAAACTCTCATTCAATTCAAAAGGTAAATATATAACTTTGTATTGAATTGTATTTAACAATAACTGGCTAAACATCGAAAAACAACAGCCATCACAGCTACCTTTCTAAACATCCTTTCCTCACAGATATTGAATCCCAACTGACAAATCCCAACTGTCACTTTGTAACTGACATTCCTCAAGGTTCCATTTAGCAGTCTTGAGACAGCGCCATCTGGTGTCAAACATGTCACACTGCAGGTCATCTCAAACTGCGAAAATATATCTTGTGCTGACTCATGAATTGCTATTCAAAATGCAATAATCTGACAGTCACTACGTATCTGACCTAATGTAAAAGGGTGTTGTATAACTTTAATTTAAGGATCCCTTAAATATGAAGAGATTAGCCACCAGATTGTGAGGACTGTTGTTGTTATCAGTTATCTAGGAGGGTCTATCACCAATTATTGTGGGACTTCAAACTGTGTAACAAGACAGGTTAAAAACACTTTCCTGTCTTGCTTTACTCTGAGGCTTGACTTTTAAAATATGGAACAGAGAGAGATTGTTGATGAAAAGAACAATAACAGTTTATTTATAGCTTGGCACAAAAGCGTGATGGATACGTTATAACTTCTTAGAGGCTCAACTCATCATGGTTACGTTGGTATTGTAGAAGATACAAAGTTTAAAATGTTTGACTGTTACTATTACTCAGTTAGATCAGTATGTAACTATCTCACACACAGACCTTCTTTCCTCCTATAGGCACCTTGCCTATCTCTAGCCCTCAGGCTCTATACAAACAGACTGGCTCGCAAGCTCAGCCTACTAGAACTGTCTCTCTACAGCTCCAAAACCAGACTGCCCTCAGAACCCGCTCTCTCCTAGAGCTGGGCTGACAGTTAAACTGTCAAAATTCAAACTTCCCCAGAATTCTATTCTTGGCTGTGGCAGAAAGCTGTTGACTCCTCCCACCTCTGCCTTACAGCCATGTTGCTATGACAACTCTTCCCCAAGGTGGGCCTTCACTGAAGAAGTGCACCTTCCCTAAACGTCTAAACATCTCAATACATATTCAATCCTCAATCCTATAATAAAAAATAAACACTTCTGCACACCGACCCTCCATGTGTTTTGGACTTCAACTCCCAGAAATCCTAACAGCTGGTAAACTGGCTAGGATTTCTGGGAGTTGAAGTCCAAAACACCTGGAGGGCCGGTAATTGCCCACCCCTGATCTAGAACAAAGGAGCCCAACCTTTGGTCCTCCAAGTGTTTTGAACTTCAACTCCCACAAGTCCTAAAAGCTGGTAAGATGGCTGGGTTTTCTGGGAACACCTGGAGGGCCAAAGGTTGGGAACCACTTGTTTAGAATTATCTAAGACATTGTCATTTTGTAAAGGTGCAGAAAAATATTATCTTCACTCTTAAAACCTCATCACAAGGGCAGGATTTCAGCAGCACATGAAACAACAAAGGTGCAAAGCACAAGCATCAAATGGCAGTCATAAGAATATAAAGTGTAATAAGCAATCTATATATATATAATCCTTCATGTGGTGGTTCCAGTCTTATAGACAAAGAAACCACACAAGGCAGACACACAAAAACAGCCCACATACCCAGAAAACCCTACAAGGTATGCATACCACAAAAAAACCCCAAAAAGAACCAACAGCCACGAATCCAAAAAAAAAACCCAACCCATTATGGACTATAATTCTCATGATCCCCCACTCCAGCCCCCTCTGGCAGTTTAGAGTGTCGGAATGTTGGTGGTGCTGGCCACTCAGAGCCGTTATGCAAAACAGACAGGTAGAAGCTGGTGAAGGGACTAGCAAAAGGAAGGGGAAAAAGGTAGGGAGGGAATGGAGGGAGGGAGACAAGGGGATCAAGAACTGAAACAGAAAGGGGAGGGATGGCAGGAAGGAGGGAAAGGAAAGAAGGAAGGGAGGGAGAAGAGGCAGGAGGACAGAGAGAAGAGAAAAGCTGAGGGATGAGGGGGAGAGGGAAGAAAGGAAGTATAAAAGGCAGGAAGGGATGTTACTGTTGGTCTTCGCCACACGCACACACGTATGTACATATAGGCATGCACACATACACACATATATACATGCACTGAAATATACACATGTATACATACACACATCTGTATTTACACGCATCTACACATATACACGCATATACATATACAAAAACACACATATACATAAGTGCACACATATGCACACATATACAAATACACAT
Source organism: Anolis apletophallus (assembly GCA_030556195.1). NCBI lineage: Eukaryota > Metazoa > Chordata > Lepidosauria > Squamata > Anolidae > Anolis > Anolis apletophallus. Next base: position 156,728,809 of record JARBWK010000006.1, on the reverse strand, counting down.
ATACATAACTACACACACATATACATACACACATATGTACACATAGACACAAATCCATATATATACATACATACACACACAAAACACACATATATATAGACTGGGACACAGGAAAGAGAAAAAGCCACAGCAGCGTGTGGCTGGGTACAGCTAGTTACTATATATAATAGTCATAGAGAGTATATAAACATTCAAAAAGACAGAGTCATACCACCCGTGATGCGAATGGAGACTGCTGAGTTTCTTAAACATCCAACTCCTAATGGAAAATATCAAGTCCTCGGAGTGAGATAAACTCGGTGTAAACAAAGTCCGTCGCAAATGCGAAGAAGTTCAACAACAATAGAGTCTCTAAATGGGGCGCGAAGACGTGTGATTCCTCGTGGTGGTAATCCAAAAGGAAAGCGGCGGGTGGTAAAGACTCCAAAAGGACGCCAAGGGAGAAGATAGGTCCCTCCTGAAGTAAAAGGGCTAGGAAACTCCAGCCAACGGCACGCTGATGCTATATAGATGGCCAAGGAACCGTTTCACCATTGCTGGCTTTCTCAAGGCATAAATTCATACATGAATTGCGTCCAATACATCAAAATACAGGATAACTCTCAGATAACCCTCTTCCAATGAAAAGGGTGTATTCCGATGTATTGGACAGGCAGGAGGGAGCCAAGTTAGCAGGTGATGGTGGGTTGGGGAAGGAAGAGGCAAGTGACATAGCTCCACTGCTTACCCTGGCTGCCTTCCCAAAACCCTTCCCTCTGTTGTGCCTGGCCTTTCACACGTGCCCTGGCCATAGGAGTAAAGACTCTCAGCTCAAGAAAAAAAACAGAATGTCGGTGGACGGGCTTAATGCTAATCTTACGAAATGTAGCGTACAGACCTGGCCCTGGAGTGTTCTAGCTGGAAGTCAGCTGTTACCAACAGTGCTATGGATTTTGAAGAGGCAGGAATAGAAGGCAAGAAAGAGAAATGTGCCAAGAGGAAGGCGCATCAAGGAAACCCTTGTGGAAGGCTTCTCTCATGTCCCCACATGGGGAGCTGGAGCTGACAGATTATTTATTTATTTATTTATTAACTTTATTTATACCCCGCACACATCTCCCCAAGGGGACTCGGGCCGTCTTACAAGAGGCCAAGCCCAATAACACATAATAACAACACAGCAGCAATTATAAAACAATACAATCAATAAAACTCAACACAAGCAGTAACAGACAATTCAAAACCATTTTGGGCGGGTCAAATATGAATATTAAAAATGTTAAAAATAAATAAACACTGGGTGCAGACAGAGGTTATTTGCATATACCGTGTTTCCCGAAAGTAAGACAGCGTCTTACTTTCTTTTGAACCCAAATCCCCCTACGGCTTACTTTCGGGGTACGGCTTACATTACCGTACCCCGAAAGTAGGCCGTTCCCCTTGGCCGCCTCCTCCTCCGCCTCCTCCGCCCGCCGCTTGCCTCCTCCTCCGCCTCCAGTCCCCCCCCGCCGCCACTTGCCGCTGCCGCCGCCTCCCTCCGCCTCGGTGCCGCCTCCCCCGCCGCCGCCTCCCCCGCCGCCACTTGCCGCTGCCGCCGCCTCCCTCCGCCTCCGGTGCCGCTTGCCTCCGCCGCCGCTTGCCTCCGCCGCCGCTTGCCTCCGCCGCCACTTGGCACCGCCTCCATAGCGGCCCCATGCCTGCGCCAGGCGCGGCTGCGCCGGGCGCACTCAGGCCTTCTGCCCATGCGCGAATGTCTGCGCATGGGCGAAGGTACTGAGCACGTCTGACGCAGGCGCGCTGACGCAGCAGCGCTGGCGCGGCGCGCTGGGTGCGCTCAGGCCTTCTGCCCATGCGCAGACATGGGCAGAAGGCCTGAGCGCCGCCCGGCGCGGCTGCGCCAGCGTCTGCGTCAGCGCGCCTGCGTCAGACGCGCCAGTACCTTTGCCCATGCGCAGACATTCGCGCATGGGCAGAAGGCCTGAGCGCGCCCGGCACGGCTGCGTCAGCGCGTCTGCGTCAGCGCCTGCGTCAGACGCGCTCAGTACCTTTGCCCATGCGCAGACATTCGCGCATGGGCAGAAGGCCTGAGGCGCGCCGGCGCGGCTGCGTCAGCGCGTCTGCGTCAGCGCGCCTGCGTCAGACGCAGCGCTCAGTACCTTTGCCCATGCGCAGACATTCGCGCATGGGCAGAAGGCCTGAGTGCGCCGGCGCAGCCGCGCTGGCGCAGGCGGGGGCCGCTATGGAGGCGGTGCCAAGCGGCAGCGGAGGCAAGCGGCGGCGGAGGCAAGCGGCACCGGAGGCGGAGGGAGGCGGCGGCAGCGGCAAGTGGCGGCGGGGGGAGGTGGCGGGGGGAGGCGGCGGGGGGGAGGCGGCGGCAGCGGCAAGTAGCGGCGGGGGAGGCGGCGGCGGGGGAGGCGGCACCGAGGCGGAGGGAGGCGGCAGCGGCAAGTGGCGGCGGGGAGGCGGCGGCGGGGGAGGCGGCGGTGGCAAGCAACAGCGGCGGAGGCAAGCGGCGGCGGGGGGAAGCGGAGTAGGAGGAGGCGGCGGAGGAGGCGGGACCGAGGAGGAGGCGGGACTGAGTGACGCGGCGGCCGGGGGTACGGCTTACATTCGGGGTACGGCTTACATTAGCCGACCCCCCTGACACCCCCGATACGTCTTACAATCGGGGGTGTCATACTTTCGGGGAAACACGGTAACAGGGAGGTTTCCAGGACAATATGGGGCAGACACCCGACAGGTAATTGACGTGCTTCTGAGGACATTTGCAGAGAATGAACACGGCAGGGCGTCATTTACTTCATTCAGGGAAGGCACATTGGAACAGCCATGTCTTTGGGCTTCTCCTAAAGACGGCCAAAGTGGGGGCTTGTCTAATAAAAAGTGTTGGTCCTCACCTTTAAGGCCTTACACGGCCTGGGGCCAGCGTATTTGAGGGACCGTCTCACCCCATATTGCCCTCCGAGATCACTTCGGCCTGAGGACTCCAATCTCCTGGAGATACCTTCAGCTAAACTCGCAAGGCTGACTGCTACCCGCCGGAGGGCGTTCTCTGTCATAGCACCTACGCTGTGGAACGCCCTCCCGGCCGGAACTCGGGCTATGAAGGACTTGCTCCCGTTTAGACGGGCCTGCAAAACATACCTGTTTAAGCAGGCCTTTGGTGAGTAAGTCCTGCCCATGCCCCGCCTTCTATTCGTTCTTCTGAGGATGATGTGCTGTTCATTGTTTTAACTGTGTTATTAATTACTGTCCTGCTGTTGTTTTTAATTGTTTTTAACTGCTTATTGCCTGTATTTTACTGTGCCCTTCGGCTCCTGTAAGCCGCCGCGAGCCTCAGGGAGTCGGCGGCATAGAAGCCCGAATAATAAATAAATAAATATTCTTGGGAAGCGCGTTCCAGAGTCGGGGCGCCACTACAAAGAAGGCCCTCTCCCTCGTCCCCACCAAACGCGCCTGCGAAGGCGGTGGGAGCGAGAGTAGTTTCTCTCCAGATTATCAGAGAGATCGCCTGGGTTTGTAAACATGTAAGCAGGTCCCAAACCGTCCCAAACTGTTTGGGACGGTTTGAATCCGTGCTTTCCCCAGATTCAAACCTCTGACCTGTCAGTCTTCAGTCCTGCTAACACAAGGGTTTAACCCATTGTGCCACTAGGGGCTTCTGGGTTGGGACTTAGAGACAGTGGCTCCTTTGCTTCCTGGAGGGGTGAGCCAGAGGTGGAGCTAGGGGATGCCTGTCTGAACCCCTGGACATTGATTTGTGGGGTCGCTCGGAGCTCTGTTTTAGCCTTTGAAAATGTATGTGCTCATTGTGAGACCATGCAGATCCAAAATAGGTGTCTACAGTCCACTATAGACCCACCACAAGACTCTACAATCATACTTAGCCATAAGGGATTGCCTATGATGATGATGGCCACAGAAGAAAAAGGTAGGGGGTAAGTGAATGAACAGAGGAAAGGCAGAAAGGAAAAGGGTCTCCCTGGGACCACGGCGGTTAGCCACACAGGATATTCTGATATAGTTCTCATTTATATTGGATAGAATTCTTATGCATCCCAGTAAAAATAAGCTATTTTTAAGAGGTACCTATTCATCTACTCACATTTGCATGTTTTCAAACTGCTAGGTTGGCAAAAGATGGAGCTAACAGCAGGAGCTCACCCTGCTCCCTGGATTCAAATCTGTGACCTTTTGGTCAGCAAGTTCGGCAGCTCAGCAGTTTAACCCAGTGTGCCACCGGGGGCTCTGCCAAAACAAACAGCTTGTGAAAAATGTGAGCTGCATAATGGGTTGCATTAAGAGATTGGCACAATGACCACTTTACCTGGGGCACGTAGTTTCTTGGAGGTAGTACTCTCGATACTGCAGCCAAAGATGGCAGAGTGTTTGCCAGGTCATCTGGAAGCAGAAGGCCCGTTTGTGGACTCGCTGCCGGTCAGCTGAAAGGATTATAGCAAGAGAGCAGAAGGCAGATACAAATACCAGCAGGGCGTAGAAGCCCAGGGCAGCGCAAGCGAGGGTGGCTCCACCGACCAAGAGGAAAACATACCTGAAAAGACACAAAAATGCTTCCCCAGTCAATTAAGCAATTTTCAACCTCAGAAGTTTTCCGCTCTTCCTAAGACATTTTGCAGAACAGAACATTTCGAAAATTGGGAACCAGATTTTACATGAGATTAACTCTCTGCTAAAGTGAATTCAAGGGTATTTGCGGGGAAGACGCAAGCAGGGAAACTAAGACCCCTTCTACACACCTGTATATAATCCAGATTATCTGCTTTGAACTGGATTATATACCAGTGTAAACTCATATAATCCAGTTCAAAGCAGATGTTTTGCTGTTAATGATTTAACGGCTCCAGTAGTTTTACTGACCATGAGTCTTGAATAATCATATTAATTTTTGACTTATTTAATGATGTTTTTAACTTTATTTTTATACCCTTCCCCCGCCACCATCTCAACTGGTGCTGAGGATGGAAGGCTGGCCGGACTCTGTACCCGATTATTTCCATCAGTGCCTGGAAGCCGTGACTGGGTGGCTACGGGCCAGCAGGTTGAAGGTGAACCTGTCGAAGATGGAGGTCCTGTGGCTGGGTCGCCCTGGGGGTGGGGGGGAGAGCTCCAGCTGCCAATAATGGACGGCGAGGTGGCTAGCCCATCGGCCCTGGTTAAAAGCCTGGGGGTCCAACTGGACCCTCTGCTGACGATGGAGGCTCAGGTCTCCACCGTGAGCAGAGCAGCGTTTTTCAATCTGCGCCAGGCAAGGCGGCTGCCGCCCTACCTTTCCGGTGGTAACCTAGCCACGGTAATCCAGGCCACCATCTCGAGACTGGACTACTGTAACGCCCTGTACATTGGCCTTCCTCTGTCGGTAATCCGGAAACTTAAGGTGGTGCAAAACGCTGCAGCTCGACTACTGGTTGGTGCGGCACTATCGTGGCACATCACTCCAGTCCTACAGCGATTGCACTGGCTCCCCATCGAGTACCAGATTGCCTTTAAAGCTTTTCTTGGTATTTATTCATTTATTTAAATTTATTTATTTTAAAACATTTATTATCCCGTCTTTCTCAGCCTCCGAAGAGGGACTCTTCAGGACTGCTAGTATATTTCTTGCTGGTATGAACAACAAAGAAAGTAACAAATCAAAAATATTGTACAGAACATAGGATCTCTGTGCCTAACCGTGACAGGGGTTAGGGGAAACTGCTCTTAAATGGGTGTCTCTTTTCTCCTTGACCGGGGACAGCGAGTGGAGAAGGGAGGAATGGCTTCGGAGAGGCTCCCCTTTAATTGTGGGGTCTCACTGGGAGCCATTCTCTCCCCTTTATTATTTCACATCTATTTGTGGCCCCTTGCCAAATTGGTACAGAGCTTTGGTCTGGAGTGTCACCAGTACGCTGATGACACCCAGCAGGTGCTGAGGCCGGCCGGCCGGCCGGACTCTGTACCCGATTGTTTCCAACTATGCCTTGAAGCCGTGACTGGTTGGCTACGAGCCAGCCGGTTGAGAGTGAACCCATCGAAAACGGAGATCTTTTGGCTGGGTCGTCCGGGGGTGGGGTGGGGGGTGGGCTTCGGCTGCCTATTTTGGACGGCGAGGCATTACGCCCGTCGTCTCTAGTAAAGAGTCTGGGGGCCCAGTTGGACCCGCTGCTGACAATGAAGACTCAGGTCTCGGCTGTCAGCAGATCTGTCTTTTTCCACCTACAGCAGGCTAGGCGGCTGGCGCCCTATCTCACCGGTAACGACCTAGCAACGGTGATCCAGGCGACTGTCATCTCAAGGCTAGACTACAGTAATGCCCTTTACATTGGTCTTCCTTTGTCGGTCATCCAGAGGCTCAAACTAGTGCAGAACTGCAGCGAGACTCTTGGCTGGAGTACCGGCCAGGGATCATATTACTCCAACCTTGCAGCCAGGACTCACATCACTCCAACTTTGCAGCGACTGCACTGGTTGCTAATCGAGCACCGGATCATCTTCAAAGTGTTGATCTTGACCTTTAGGCCATGTATGGTCTGGGGCCGGTGTACCTGAGGGACCGTCTCTTCCCATACGTTCCCCAGAGATCTCTTCGATCTGAGGATCTCAACCTCTTGCAGATTCTCTCCCTGTGAACCATCCACTTGTCGTCGACCAGGAAGAAAGCCTTCTCCGTGGCAGCAACATATCTATGGAATAATCTACCACCTGACGTGCGAGCAATTGGCGAGCTGCCGGCTTTATGGAAAGCTTGCAAAACAGTATTGTTCTGGCAGGCATTTCGCCTTTAGCATCTCTTGGTTATAGCGGAATACTGTTTAAATTGTTTTATATTTTTCTGTTTTATGCCTTCCTGTTATAGTTCGATATGCTGTAAACCGTTCTGAGCCAATGTGGAAAGAACGGCATACATATCGAAATAATAAATAAATAAATAAATAAATAAATAAAGAAGCAGATGGAAGTCACAACCCAGAGACTGCGCCTTTTAAAAAATATTATTATTATTATTATTGTATACATGTTTTTTTCTCCTTCGCTTTGTCGTTTTCGCTCTCTCTCTCTCTCTTTCCCCCCACTTTCCTTGTAATGGTATATTTGTCAATAAAAATTTAATTAAAAAAATAACAAATCAAAAATAGTGTACAGAACATAAGATAAGCATACATTACGTACCTTGCATTTATAGAGAGGTTCGTAGAGCTGCACAGGTATTGAAACAAGACAGCAAGTGGTAAGGCAGCCAACTGATAGAAAGCTGTGGCTTGAAATACAAAGTTCATTGTGACAGTATTTCTCAAAATGTTTCCTATGTAGTCTTTCACTGCCACCTAAATAAAGGCTGCCCTGTACATTGCTACGTTTTCCATATATGAGGGCGAGCTCTTAATGGAGGTCAAACAGATAACAAAGGTGAGTCCATCAGAACTTAAAACCACTGTGGTGGGGAGTTGCGGATTCTTGCTTTGGGTTCCTGATATAATATAGTCAGAGAAAGAAAGTAAACATCTTCTGTTTGCCCAAACACTACTTTTGCTGAGCTTCCCTGCCATGCTGCTCGGATTGACATATGGGACATGCTTGTTCTGCTGGGCTTCTTCTCAACATTGGCGACAAGAACAGGTGGGAGTGGAGATAAAAGCCTGGATTCTCAAATAATGCCAATGTCTCCATGGCACAGAACAAAGAAGCAAAGCTGGGTCTTGGCCACTCTCTCTGGTTGCTATCATAGCCACACAAGATGAAGCGTAAACAACAGCAATAGTAGCAGGAATGGACACATCTATATAAATAAAAATGTAATGTTCGTTTGAGAGATTAACATAATTCAAAAACCACTGGACGAATTGACACCTAATTTGGACACAAAACACCTATCAGGCCAACGAGTGACCATCTCATCTCTTCTCTATCTCTATCTATATATATGAAGGAAGAGTCGTCATGGAACGATCGTCCCAAACAGAGAAACCTTACAACGCAGAGACACCAAACTTGCCAACAGAAATAGGCCTCAGACAAGGTAGGTTTGTAGCAAAGAAACTTCCCCCCCAAAACCTAAAAGGCCCCCAAAACAACGAGTAAAAAAACCTACATTTCCCAGCATTCTCAGGGGCTGCCAACGACTCTCCCAGCCTCTACATTCTGACAACATGATTGGCTGCCAATAAGGGCGGATTTGCATAACTCCTGTACTGGCCAGCCAACATGAACATTCCGACCCATAATAAACTGTCAGAGGAGGATAAGGCAAAGGGCTGAGGCACAAACACAAACACCCAATTCACTTCCCACAGAAAATTTACACCCCTACAAATCACAGACCACGCCCAAAATTGACAGTAAGGCTTAACTTAATTTCCCTGACTAGGCCTCCCTTAATGGAATGCTGTTTACGCTCTGAATTGACAGTAAGGTTTCATTAACTTGATTCTCCCGACTACGTCTCAGCTCATTGGACATTGTGTATGGCCTGAATTGACAGTAAGGCTTCATTAACTTGCTGTTCCTGACTAGGCCTCAGCTCATGGGACATTGTGTATGGCCTGAATTTACAGTAACCTACCTTGGCACACAGAGCTCCTATGACCCACGCTACATTCTACTACAGTTTGGAGGAATATGGACCATGGATTGTGGGACTTGAAGTACCTCCATGGATAATGGGATTTGTAGTACTTCAAAATCCATCATACCCCACAGACCACTGTGGCCCAGAACCAGGACTGCAGATTAGAGGAGGACACACCATGGATAATGGGATTTCAAGTACCTCCACTCACTTCCAAAGTACCCCACCCACACACGCATCAAACTCTACATCAACACAGCAGACGGAAAGACAAAAAACATTGTATATCCACAAGCTATGCAGAACGCCAGCAACACCACACAACAACAACTCCACAGGACTCCAACATCCCACCCACCAAAACAACCCACAACAACACAGCCATGACCCCAACATCAACAACTTACATACTCAAGACTTCCACTCATCTCCAAAATAGGGGACAGCAACACGTGCCGGGTACAGCTAGTACATAATAAAAGAGAAAAAGATGTATGTATGTATGTGGAGGAAGTGTCCACTTACACAGACAGCCTGGGGCCTCCACAAGCAGGCTATAATTCCAAGTGCTGAGAAGCCTCCAAAGGCACTCCCTCATCTGACATTGCAGGTTACAGCAGTGTTTCTCAACCAGTGTGCCGGGGCACACTAGTGTGCCGTGAGCGATCATCAGGTGTGCCATGGGAAATTGGAACCTCCAGGATGGGGGGGGGGGGAGTCTAGGGTATTGAAGTATAAAAACCCTAAGAAACCTACCTCGATAAAGGCACAAAATTACAACCACCCCCTCCCCACCCGTTGTCTACTTGGTCTCTCCCTCTCCATGCATTGGGAAGGCCCGCCTCCCTTTCCCCAAGTAGAGACCTCCTCTTGCCTCCTGGGGGTTCTGTGTGGGAAGTTTGACCCAGTTCCATCATTGGTGGGTTTCAGAATGCTCTTTGATTGTAGGGGAACTATAAATCCCAGCAACTACAACTCCCAAATGTCAAGGTCTATTTTCCCCAAACTCCATCTGTGTTCACATTTGGGCATATTGAGTATTCATGCCAAGTTTGGTTTTGATCCAACATTGTTCGAGTCCACGGTGCTCTCTGGATATGGGTGAACTACAACTCCAAAACTCAAGGTCAATGCCCACCAAACTCTTACAGCATTTTCTCCTGGTTATGGGAGTTCTGTGTGGGAAGTTTGTGTCTTTCTGCCATTCCTGCCAGGATATCTATGTTGCGTTCATCGAAACAGGCCCAGGTTTCACACTGAGTGTATAAATACATTTAAAAACATATTAACTATATGTATTACAGTGTTAGAGTGTCATATTGTGTCATTTTGGTTGGTGGTGTGCCCCAGGATTTTGGAAATGTAAAAAGTGTGCCGTGGCTCAAAAAAGGTTGGGAAACACTGGGTTACAGTGAGCGCCATTCACATGTAGCCCAAACACTGCCAATGTCCTCTCCAAATACTATGGCTCACCACCCAAGTAATGCTTTCATTTGGGGAGACTTCCATCCTACGTTTGATGTGTTCCCTCTGCCCCAGGCAGGCATCCCGGCGTTCCTTGTGTGAAATTTGCATGAGCCCGCCTACTGCCTCTCCCTTTACCCTTTCCTATGGCACACAGCAAACACAGAGCAATTCATCAGCAACTGAACAGACTGGAAGGGTTGGGGAGACTGACACAATAGGGATCCAGAGCACACTGAACCCAACAACGCACGTTGTTTGGGGGAGATGGACCACGGATTATGGGATTTGTACTACTTTCAAACACTTTGGTTCCCACAGACCACTGTGGCCACCAAAAAGGACCAATACAGACCACACTTGGCACACACAGCCCCCATGACCCACTCTACGTCCTAGTGCAGTTTCGAGGAGGGCGGACCAGGGATGATGGGACTTGAACTACCTCTACTCACCTCCCAAGTCCGCTGCGACCCTCTTCCAATTTCTGATCAAAACCAAACTTGGCACACATAACCCCCATTACTGCCTTCACATCCTGGTGAGGTTCGGGGGACGACTGACAATGGATGATGGGATTTGTAGTACTTCCACACCCCTCTGCTCCCACAGACCACTGCGGCCCCAAAGAAACACCGATAAAGACCACATTTGGCATGCAGAGCCCCAGTGACCCACTCTACATCCTACTGCAGTTTGGAGGAGGGCAGACCATGGATGATGGGCCTTGCAGTACCTTCCCTCACTTTCCAAAACTGCTGCAAACCTAATCCAATGACTGATCAAGACCAAACCTGGCACACAGAGCCCTCATGACCCACTCTACATCCTGCTGCAGTTTTGTGTGAGACGGACCATGGATGATGGGACTTGAAGTACCTTCACTCATTTCCTAAAAACAATGCAACCCTCATCCATTCACCAATACATACCACACTTGGCACACAGAGCCCCCATGACCCAATCTACATCCTACTGCAATTTCGAGGAGGCCGGCCCACAGATGATGGGACTTGCAGTACCTTTGGTTATTTCATGATACCACTGCAACTCCCAATAATGATGGATCAAGACCAAACTTGGCACACAGAGCCCCCATGGCCCACTCTACATCCTGCTGCAGTTTGGTGGAGGGTGGACTACAGATGATGGGACTTGGAGTACCTTCAGTAATTTCATTATACCACTACAACTCCCAATAATGATGGATCAAAACCAAACTTGGCACGCAGAACCCCATGACCCACTCTACATCCTGCTGCACTTTGAAGGAGGGCAGACCATGGATGATGGGACTTGCAGTACCTTCCCTCACTTTCCAAGACTGCTGCAAACCTAATCCAATGACTGATCAAGACCACGCCTGGCACGCAGAACCCCATGACCCACTCTACATCCTGCTGCAGTTTGGAGGAGGGCAGACCATGGATGATGGGACTTGCAGTACCGTCCCTCACTTTCCAAGACTGCTGCAAACCTAATCCAATGTCTGATCAACACCAAACCTAGCACACAGAGCCCTCATGACCCACTCTACATCCTGGTGCAGTTTTGTGTGAGATGGACCACGGATGATGGGTCTTGAAGTGCCTTCACTAACTTCCTGACACCACTGCGAGCCACATAAATAATTGCTACAGACCAACTAATACGTTTCTCAAATAACCCGGGCACCGCCGGGTCCCCAAGCTAGTCAGTCATAAAAAAAAAAAACACTGAAAAACACAGAAGAGACTTAAAAGGCCAAAAAAATAAAAAAAATACATTACCTTCTTGCTTTTCTTTGCGAACATTTTTTACAAGCGTGTTGATGACTAAAAAGGCCAATCCGAGATAGGCAAGTTTGGTTGCAGAAAGCACAGCAGAAAGTCTCCTTGGGTGATGTTGTTTCCAGGTTGTGGTTCTTTCTGCGTTGTCGTTTCTCTTCGAGACTCGTTCGGCGTGACTTCTCGAAAGAGGCCGCAGCACTGTGGATGGTCCGTCTCCATGCCTCCCGATGTGAGGCCAGGGCGGACCATTGTTGGGGTTGGGAAAAATATATATTAAATTATAGATTATCTGCTTTGAATATGGCAAGTGTAGACTCATGTTCAAAGCAAAGAATGTGGACTATCTGCTTTAATGATCTGGATTATATGGCAGTGTAGAAGGGGCCTTCCACAGAAGATAATCTGGGATCAGATCCTGGGCTATAGGGGCAGTGTGGAAGGGGCCTTAGGCCCTATGTCTTCCTCTCTTATATTTATATATCATGACTCTTCTCAGCCTTCTCTCAGCCCAGCTCTTTAAGCCGCTCCTCATAGGGCTTGTTCTCCAGACCCTTGATCATTTTAGTCGCCCTCCTCTGGACACCTTCCATCATAGAGTTAATTTCTCCCCCTTCAATTGTGATGCCTAGAATTGGACACAGTATTCCAGGTGTGTCTGTGCCTCTCTCTTCAGGTTCAGGGTCGCCACATTAGTATTTCAGGTGGAAATAATAATAACAATAATGGAATCCTGGGGATTGTAATATAATATAATAATATAATAATTATAATAATGGAATCCTGGGGATTGTAATATAATAATAATAATATATAATTATAATAATGGAATCCTGGGGATTGTAATATAATAATAATAATAATAATAATAACAATAATGGAATCCTGGGGATTGTAATATAATAATAATATAATAATAATGGAATCCTGGGGATTGTAATATAATAATAATAATAATATATAATTATAATAATGGAATCCTGGGGATTGTAATATAATAATAATAATAATATATAATTATAATAATGGAATCCTGGGGATTGTAATATAATAATAATAATAACAATAATGGAATCCTGGGGATTGTAATATAATAATAATAATAATAACAATAATGGAATCCTGGGGATTGTAATATAATAATAATAATATAATAATTATTATAATAATGGAATCCTGGGGATTGTAATATAATAATAATAATATATAATTATAATAATGGAATCCTGGGGATTGTAATATAATAATAATAATAATAACAATAATGGAATCCTGGGGATTGTAATATAATAATAATATAATAATAATGGAATCCTGGGGATTGTAATATAATAATAATAATAATATATAATTATAATAATGGAATCCTGGGGATTGTAATATAATAATAATAATAACAATAATGGAATCCTGGGGATTGTAATATAATAATAATAATAATAACAATAATGGAATCCTGGGGATTGTAATATAATAATAATAATATAATAATTATTATAATAATGGAATCCTGGGGATTGTAATATAATAATAATATAATAATAATGGAATCCTGGGGATTGTAATATAATAATAATGATAATAATGATAATAATGGAATCCTGGGGATTGTAATATAATAATAAAAATAACAATAATAATAATGGAATCCTGGGGATTGTAATATAATAATAATATAATTATAATTATAATGATGGAATCCTGGGGATTGTAATATAATAATAATAATGGAATCCTGGGGATTGTAATATATAAAATAATAATAATAATATTGTAATCCTGGGGATTGTAAAATAATAATAATGTAATCCTGGGGATTGTAAAATAATAATAATAATAATAATAATGGAATCCTGGGAATTGTAAAATAATAATAATAATAATAATAATAATAATAATAATTGAATCCTGGGGATTGTAATATATAAAATAATAATAATAATGGAATCCTGAGGATTGTAAAATAATAATAATAATAATAATGGAATCCTGAGGATTGTAAAATAATAATAATAATAATGGAATCCTGAGGATTGTAAAATAATAATAATAATAATAATAATGGAATCCTGGGGATTACAAGGTCTTGGACCTTTCTTCTCTCAGTGCTGGTTCCTCAGCAAACTACAACTCCCAATATCCCACAGCATTCATTTTGTGAAATTACATTCATTCATGTATTAATAGATGAGAGCCGCCGAAGCAGGGATTCGAACCCAGCTTCCCAGCGTCAAGAACCCAACGCTCAAACCATTACACTAGCTCTTATAGAAGTGACGTCACCCCACGTTCCACCCTATTACATCGAAAGGCAAGTCGGGAGGGAGGTGGAGTCCCATTGGTTTGCGAACGGCGCGTGGCCACGCCCACAGAAGCTTTCCTCGACTCCGCCCAATCAAACTCCAGGCCGACAAGTCGATGGGCAGATGCCCCGCCCTCTCCTCCAGGCTGCCTTCATCGCAGGCCGAGCAATAGATGACGTGAAGGGAAAAGATGGCGGAGAAAGCGCCCAAGAGGTGAGCGCAGCCGGTTCAATGGAGGGAGGGTCAGCCGGGGGAGGCGCTTAGCCGGCCGCTCCCGGCCCTGAATGGCTCTCGCGGTTGGGAGGAGGCGGTGAGGGGCCAGTAGGCCGGGGGCGCTTCCCTCCTTCCGTGGGGACAGGGGGGAACTTGGGCCTAGCGTTGCTCATGAAGCCCTTTTCTCAGTAGATGTTTTGATTGTGAATAGAGGGCAGCTTTCAATGTATAGATTGAAATACATAGGGTGAAAAGCTATTTGGGGATTGTCTGTTCGGACATAACATTGATGCAATGTATTAAAAGTATTTTTAATTAATTTTTAATTAATTAATTTTTTAATTAATTAATTTTTAATTGATGTATTAAAATTATTTGTTAACGTAGTATGATAAGATATCTCTCTCGGCATTACTTCGCGAACGAAGATTCTCGTCCCACGCTGTCCACAACCGCGTTGATGGCCAAGAAGGCCAATCTGAGATAGGCAAGCCCGGTTGCAGAAAGCGCAGCAGAAAGTCTCCACGGGTGATGTCGTTTCCAAGTTGCGGTTCTTTTCTGCGTTGTCGAGACCCGTTCGGCGTGTCTTCTCGAAAGAGGCCGCAGCATTTATTAATTTTATTTATTTATTTATTTATTTGATTTATATTACCCCCCCTCTTCCCAGGAAGGCTCATAAATGATCTGGATGTAGAAGTAAATTGTGAGGTAGCAAAGTTTGCAGATGACACTAAACTGTTCAGGGTAGTTAAAAACGAAACTGATTGTAAAGAGCTCCAGAAAGATCTCTCGAAATTGAGTGAATGGGCAACAAAGTGGCAAATGCAGTTTAACCTAAACAAGTGTAAAGTCATGCACATCGGGGCAAAGAACCCCAACTACACCTACCAATTGATGGGGTCAAAGCTTTCTGAGACAAACCAGGAAAGGGATCTTGGGGTCTTGGTGGACAGCTCAATGAAGATGTCAACCCAGTGCGCAGCAGCAGTGAAAAAAGCAAATTCTATGCTTGGCATGATCAGGAAGGGAATCGAAAATAGGTCGGCAAATGTTGTATTGCCTCTCTACAAATCTATGGTGAGGCCACATCTGGAGTACTGTGTACAATTCTGGTCTCCACACCTCAAGAAGGATATAACGGAACTGGAAAAGGTACAGAAAGGGCAACAAGAATGATCCAAGGGATGGAGCAGCTCCCTTATTAAACCAGGTTGAAGCCTTGGTCTTTTCAGCCTTGAAAGACGGCGTTTAAGAGGTGACTTGATCGAAGTGTATAAAATCATGCATGGGATAGAAAAGGTGAATAAAGAAAAATATTTTCTCTGTCACCCAACACTAGGACTAGAGGGCACTCCTGAAGCTCCAAGGTAGGAAAGTTAGGACTAATAAAGGGAAATATTTCTTCACCCAGAGGGTCATTGGGTTATGGAACTCACTTCCAGAGGAGGTTGTGACAGCGGTCAGCCTGGACAGCTTCAAGGCAGGATTGGACAGATTCATGGAGACCAAGGGAATCAGTAGCTACTGAAATGGACATCCAAGTGCCACCTCTGTGTTGGTGGAGGCAGGCAGGGTTTTCCCGGGTACTGGTTGTGGGGGTCGGGAGCAGGTGAGGGTTTTGCCCTCCTTTCTGCTAGAGATCCCTGTGTACAACTAGTGGGCCACTGTGTGACACAGAATACAGGACTAGATGGGCTGAGGCCCGATTCAGAATGGCTCTTCTTATGTTCTTATGCTCAGGGTGGTTCGCAGCAATGAACAACACAAACACAACATACTTGAAAACATAATAAAAACAGATTAAAACCAGAGTAGGTGAACTGTTGAACGGACTTAAGCACAGATTTGCCTATGCTGACATGGGGATGATGGTGTTCTTCCTGTGGTGCAAAACGCTGGAATCGCAGCGTTTTGCACCAGTATGATAGGTCTGTACACACTGATTTTGGTGCTTTGCCTCAGGTGCTTCTTGCTCCAGACTCTTTTGGGAAGCCTTCCAAATGCACTCTATGCCTTTGCTAATCTGTGATCTCTCTCTTTATCAATCTTGGTGTCTGAAGAGATTATGCTTCCCAGAGTAGGAATTACGGCCTTAGAGGTTGAACGCCTTACAGGCCCTCCGAAAAGCCTGGAGATCACTTGTTGCTCGTGTCTCCTCCTGGAGGGCGCTCCAGGAAAAGTATGCTGCCGCGTCAATGGCAATCGGCAAATCTTGAGTGATGCAACCTCCAGTAGGTTTTGGTCCATGGACCATAGTGGTCTCTGGGGAACATGCAGGGAGAGGCGGTCCTTCAGGTACGCTGGCCCCAGGCCATGCAAGTCAAATCTTCGAAAATAAATCACAGTTTGTAGGGAATTCTCACGGAAATAATATCAGGGTGGGAGAAGGTCGTCCACGGGCCGACTAAAGGGTCTCGGCGCCTTGTTTCTCCCCGTGGGGGCTCAGGGCCGGGGACGGGGCCTGGATGGCGTAATCTCGCGAGCGTCTTCACAGTGTCGTGGCACAAGGCATGGGACAACAGGAGCACCGCAGGTGGAGACAGTATCCGCAGATACTGGGCTGGAAGAGACAGTATCTGCAGATACTGTCTCCACCTGCGGTGCTCCTGTTGTCCCATGCCTTGTGCCACGACACTGTGAAGACGCTCGCGAGATTACGCCATCCAGGCCCCGCCCCCGGCCCTAAGGAAGCCCCTACGGGGGAGAAACGAAGGCGCGCGAGACCCTTTCGTTGGCCCATGGACAGACCTTCTCCCACCCTGATATTATTTCCGTGAGAATTCCCTACAAACTGTGATTTATTTTCGAAGATTTGACTGGGTTTGGGAGAGGCGTCCGGGACCTGTGCCTGCATTATACACCATTGACTCTCCTCGTTTGAGCCCGGGCGTCTTGGCTCGCCGCTTGTGCGAGCTCACCGCCATTATTTCTTTCACTTATAATGTTGGTACTTACCATGAGATATAATATGTGTGTTTGAAATGTTTGCACTTATGATGTTCCTTGTATCTATGACGAACTGATATAATATATGTCGCATTTGCTAGAGAAGACTCCATTGTTTGTTTACATTACATAGACTGCTATTGCCTATGATTAGCCTTTTGCTATCTTTCTTACTGTTTGCCCTTTGTATGTGGAACAGCGTTCCCTTTTCTCATCCCAGGCCATGCAAGGCCTTAAAGCAGTGTTTCCCGACCTTTTTCGAGCCGCGGCACACTTTTTACATTTGCAAAATCCTGGAGCACGCCACCGCCCAAAATGACACTCTAACACAGTAATACATATAGTTAATATGTTTTTAAAATGTATGTATATACTCAGTGTGAAACCTGGGCCTGTTTCAATGAACGCAACATAGATATCCTGGCAGGAATGGCAGAAAGACACAAACTTCCCACACAGAACTCCCATAACCAAGAGAAAATGCTATAAGGGTTTGGTGGGCATTGACCTTGAGTTTTGGAGTTGTAGTTCACCTATATCTAGAGAGCACTGTGGACTCAAACAATGTTGGATCAGGACCAAACTTGGCATGAATACTCAATATGCCCAAATATGAACGCAGATGGAGTTCAGGGGAAATAGACCTTGACATTTGGGAGTTGTAGTTGCTGGGATTTATAGTTCCCCTACAATCAAAGAGCATTCTGAACCTCACCAGTGATAGAACTGGGCCAAATTTCCCACACAGAACCCCAGGAAGGCAAGAGGAGGTCTCTACTTGGGGAAAGGGTGGCGGGCCTTCCCATTGCATGGAGAGGGGGAGACCAAGTAGACAACGGTTGGGGAGGGGGGGTGTTTGTAATGTTGTGCCTTTATCGAGGTAGGTTTCTTAGGGTTTTTATACTTCAACAGACTAGACTCTCCCCCCCCCCCTCCTGGAGGTTCCAATTTCCCACGGCACACCTGATGATCGCTCACGGCACACTGGTTGGGAGACACTGCCTTAAAGGCTAGCACCAGCACTTTGAAGGCAATCCGGTGCTCAATAGGGAGCCAGTGCAAGCGCTGGAAGACTGGTGTGATGTGGCACGATAGTGTCACTCCAGCCAGCAGTCGAACCGCAGCGTTTTCGCACCATCTTCAGTTTCCAGATTACCGACAAAGGAAGGCCAATGTAAAGGGCATTACAGTAGTCCAGTCTCAGGATGACCGTGGTCTGGATTACCGTGGCCAGGTCGTCACTGGAAAGGTAGGGCGCAAGTCGTGTTGCCTGGTGCAGATGGAAGAACGCTGCTCTGCTCATGGCGGAGACCTGAGCCTCCATCCTCAGCAAAGGGTCCAATTGGACCCCCAGGGTTTTAACCAGCGGTGACAGCTCTACTCACCCCACCCTGGGACGGCCCAGCCACAGGACCCTCATCTTTGACGGGTTTACCTTCAACCTGCTGGCCCGTAGCCACTCAGTCACAGCTTCCAGGCACTGATGGAAATAATCAGGTACAGAGATGCATTGTGGATAGTGCGTCTCCATGCCTCCCGATGTGAGGCCAGGGTGGACCATTGTTGGTGATCAATCTGGCCGAGCCTGAGATGTTGTTTCAGGGAGTCCTTATATCTCTTTTTGGGGGCGCCTCTTGCGCTGACCCGTGGTGAGTTCACCATAGAGTAGTATCTTTGGGAGGTGGTGGTCCTCCATCCTAGAGACGTGCCCTGCCCAGCACAGCTGTGTTCTCAATAGCATGGCCTCAACGCTGGTGATCCCTGCTTGCTCAAGGACAGCGACATTCATCACATAGTCGGTCCAGTGTATATTTAGGATTGTGCGAAGACAGCGCTGATGAAAGCGTTCAAGGAGTCGTAGGTGTTGGCGATAGGTGAGCCATGTTTCAGACCCATAGAGGAGATTAGACAGTACGATAGGTCTGTACACACTGATTTTGGTGCTTTGCCTCAGGTGCTTGTTGCTCCAGACTCTTTTGTGAAGCCTTCCGAATGCACTCTATGCCTTTGCTAATCTGTGATCTCTCTCTTTATCAATCTTGGTGTCTGAAGAGATGATGCTTCCCAGGGAGGTGAACTGCTGAACAGACTTAAGCACAGATTTGCCTAGGCTGACATGGGGATGATGGTGTTCGTCCTGTGGTGCGGGCTGGTAGAGGACTTCCATTTTCTTCAGTCTGACTTCCAGCCCAAACAGCTCTGCAGCTGTTCCAAAGCAGGGTGTGAGGTGCTGTAGAGCTGCTTCTGAATGGGCGATAAGGGCAGCATCCTCAGCAAAAAGCAGCTCACGGACTAGGTCATTTAGAGTCTTAGTGCGAGCCCTCAGACGGCTTAAGTTGAACAAGCTGCCATCAGTACGATAGCGTCTTATTTCGAGGTCTGCCGTAGCCCTTTGGAGCATCATGCTGAAGAAGATTGTAAATAGGGTTGGTGCAAGAACACAACCTTGTTTCACTCCATTTGTTATGAGAAAGGGCTCCGAGAGAGCATCGCCGTATCTGACTTGACCGCGCTGGCCCTCATGTAACAGGGTAATCATTTTGAGGAATTTGGGGAGACATCCTAGTCATTCCAGGATCTGCCATAGAACTTTTCTGCTCACAAACCTTTTCTGTTCCACCTTGTCTCCTCCCTTTACCATCAGCTCGGGAGGCCTCCCCCAGCACCAACATGATATGATATAGTATAATGGTATGGTATAATATTGTATATGCATATAATATGGATAATGTAATGTAATACAATATAATGCTACTACTACTACTACTAAGATATTATAATTGTATATTTATGTTGCATGAAATATTACTAATAATATTGCGATATAATTTGTTATAATACAGTGATATGTGATTGTTGTACTGTGACAATGACATATATGTTGTATTTGATATTATAGTATAATATAGTATGGTATAATATATTGTGTATACATATAATAAGATTAATGTTGTAATGTAATGCAATATATTACTAATAATAATATGATACTATAACTATATATTTTGTTTTACATGCAATATTACTAATAATATTGCGATATAATTGTTATAGTTCAATGTGAAATTGTTATAGCACAATGTGATATGTAATATTGATGTTGTGCTGTGGCAATAATATAGTTTATTGTATTTGTATAGTTCAATGTGATATTGTTAGAGCACAATGTGATATGTAATATTGATGTGCTGTGGCAATAATTACAGTTAATTGTATTTGCAATTTGCCTATTTAGAAAGGACTGGAACCACAGTCTTCTCCTAGTAAGATAGTTCAGAAAGATGCCTTGTTTTAGGGCTACAAGCCCTGTAAGGCTCTACATTCTCTATCAGCTGAGTTGACATTCAAAATACACATATCTTGGATGGAGATGTGCAACGTGACTGCTGTTTCTTTTGCTCTCTTTTCTAGTGTAAAGATTGCTCCAGGCGCTGTTGTCTGTGTAGAGAGTGAAATCAAGGGAGATGTGACAATAGGTAAGAAAAAAATGTTTGTGTGCTGCTTTTGGATTCTTTGGATTTAATTTCCGTAACCATCAGAACTTGAAAGTTAATCTACAGAAATCCCTCACAATTCCCAATCTTCTTTGTTGTACAGCAAACATTAGATAACATACCTTGGGTAGTTGTCTCTCTCTTCAAAAGTGCCTTGATGAGGCTGCTCCAAATAACAGTGAGCAGCATAATAATAGCAACTGGGAGTACCATTTGAAATTTCATTGGGAGAGAGTAAAGGCAGGATTGTCAACAAGGCTTCAAAAGACCTTGGAAATATCCCATATGATTTGCATACACACACATACATACATACATACATACATACAGTACATACATACATACATGCAGCCCATAGCACCTGGTACTCATTCTTAAAATAATAACTTCTGCCATTAGTAGCTGTTTATTGGGGCTAAATCAACACACACACACCCCACCCCGGGTGCAGTTGGCATCTGAGATTATGTCTTTATGTTCTGCTTACTCTTTTGATATTCACCCAGGAGCATAACATTTGAATAAAGCATGTTTCAGTGTGTAAGCCACAAATACAAAATGTGAGTTTATTAGGCATTTCAGTCCTAAAAGCATTCATTTTGTGTCTATATTATTTGTTTGTATGAATGTCCAAGGAGAAAAGCACTTCTTGCGGACAATGTAGACCAGGGGGCGGGAACCTTTTTGACTCGGAGAGCCATGAAAGCAAAATATTTGGAAATGTATTTCAGTGAGAGCCATATAATATAATATATTTTAAGAATTCAACTAAATGTGAGTATATACGTACGTACTATGACAGTGATGGGCAACCAGTGATGGGAGTTGCAGTTGTATGGATTTATAGTACACTTGCAATAAAAGAGCATTCTGAGATCCACCAATAATTGAACTGAACCAAACGTGGAATACACAACTGCTAGGAGCAGCAGAAAATCCACACAACTGCAACTCCCATGTGTCAGGGTCTGCTTTCCCCAACTGGGAGGGTTGGGGAAAGCAGACCCTGACACATGGGAGTTGTAGTTGTGTGGATTTTTAGTTCACCAGCCAGCAAAGAGCATTCTGAGCACCACCAAAAAATTGGGCGCTCAAGGGTTTGGGGGAGGAGGTAGAACATATGACGGGATTTGCAGTACCTTCAATCGCTTCAACTCTATATCAAAATCACTCCAAAGCTGATTGGAGAGGCCTCCTTGCTGGCCCCCCAGAGGGGTGTAGGCACAGTCTCCAGGAGAGGCCCACCATCGCACAGTGGGCCATGGGCAGGCAGCACCCTGGTGGTGGCCTCTTTCCCCGTGCTTTTGCAAAGGCTGCAAGAGGGAAAGACGTGGAAAGACGGCTTTTGCAAAGTGTGCATGCCCAGGTCCCGGTGGACGGAGTGCAATCCCTGCATCGGCCCACTTCTCCCGTGCGCTTTCCAATGCCAAAAATCTGGTATACATTCAGACACAGAGAGAGACACACTCTTCTCCAGGCCAGCCTCCTCCTCCTCCCCCGCCTCCTTGGCCTCCCCTTCCAATCTGGAGCACACGAGAGGGAGCCAGATGCAATCATCAAAAGAGAGAGCCACACCTGGCTCCCGAGCCATAGGTTCCTGACCCCTGGACTAGGAGTTCACCTTGACCTAGGTTTTGAACTGACAATCTATCGGTTGAGACCAGAGTGCAGTAGAACATGACAGGACTGTGCTCCATGAACAATTGAAATCGGCTTCGAACCCGAAAACACTTACTTCCGAATGTGTGCAAAAAACCATGATGTATTTTTAATGTCATAGTAGTGTTACATCAAGAATAAACCTTGAGTGTTTTCTGCAGGTCCTCGCACAGTAATTCACCCCAAGGCACGGATCATTGCAGAAGCTGGACCAATAGTGATTGGAGAAGGTAACCTCATAGAAGAACAAGCCATTATCATAAATGGGTTAGTATGACTCCGTTGATTTTAATTATATCGATTGCAATGGCTATGGCAGGTTTCCCCAACCCAGTGTTCCCCAGATGTTTTGGACTTCAATTTTTAAATGTGTGATCCTTGGCCATTCTAGCCTGTCTTTACAGATGACGAGTTACAAATTATATTCCTTGACCAAACTGCAATGCTAATACATTGAGATTACCTTAACAAATACTAGTTATTTTTAATACATTGAATTAACAGTTAAATTATTAACTGTTGTTAACTACATGTAATCTTTCAGCCTCTGTAAACCTTGGTACAGGTGCCTTTTTGAAATACTGCAGACATAGAAACTCAAAGGTGATAGTACACCAATGTCCTGTCACCATTAGACTGGGGGGCCATTTTTTCACCTTTACCGTTTCCAAGCCTTATCACAATACTTGAGGAATCAAAACAGTATTTTTAAAAATTCCGAAGAGATAGCTGTGCGAGTCCGTCACATCACAGCACCTTTGAAACTAAATTCTTGAAGCATAGGCTTTTTTGGATATTTCAATTCTTCAGATCACTAAATAAATAAATAAATAAATAAATGGGTGCCCTAGATTCATAACTGACTGACTACAAATGTCTTTCATCAACTGAACAAAATAGTGACTTACCTACAGATTAAAACTCAAGGCATACTTCTTAAAAGGTAAAGTAACACTTTATAGTTTGGGCAATATTTTTCATACATCCATTATATATAATGACGTTCCTATCTTCACCCGCTGGTAGGACAGCTCCCTTGCACCACGGACAGTCCATACCAAAAGATCAACACAGCTAAGCAGGGAATTCAAACATATCTGTATCTGTATATACCTTTATAAAACGGAATGTTTGTGTGTATGTGGAGGGCGGAAGGACGGATATGTGGCAGCTATTTGCATAAAGTCCTTTGATTGGACAGCCTCGCCACTCCAAAATTCTAAGGCACCAGACAGAGGGCATTGCTAGCCACTGATTAGCCAGCAACCCAGAATCCAGGCTTCTACATTCAAACAACAGGATTTCTTCCCACTGAGGGGAAAAAAGCCAGCAACCCAGAATCCAGGCCTCTACATTCAAACAACAGGATTTCTTCCCACTGAGGGGGAAAAAGCCAGCATCCCAGAATCCAGGCCTCTACATTCAAACAACAGGATTTCTTCCCACTGAGGGGAAAAAAGCCAGCAAGCCAGAATCCAGGCCTCTACATTCAAACAACAGGATTTCTTCCCACTGAGGGGAAAAAAGCCAGCAACCCAGAATCCAGGCCTCTACATTCAAACAACAGGATTTCTTCCCACTGAGGGGGAAAAAGCCAGCATCCCAGAATCCAGGCCTCTACATTCAAACAACAGGATTTCTTCCCACTGAGGGGAAAAAAGCAAGCAACCCAGAATCCAGGCCTCTACATTCAAACAACAGGATTTCTTCCCACTGAGGGGAAAAAAGCCAGCAACCCAGAATCCAGGCCTCTACATTCAAACAACAGGATTTCTTCCCACTGAGGGGAAAAAAGCCAACATCCCAGAATCCAGGCCTCTACATTCAAACAACAGGATTTCTTCCCACTGAGGGGAAAAAGCCAGCAACCCAGAATCCAGGCCTCTACATTCAAACAACAGGATTTCTTCCCACTGAGGGGAAAAAGCCAACATCCCAGAATCCAGGCCTCTACATTCAAACAACAGGATTTCTTCCCACTGAGGGGAAAAGCCAGCAACCCAGAATCCAGGCCTCTACATTCAAACAACAGGATTTCTTCCCACTGAGGGGAAAAAGCCAGCATCCCAGAATCCAGGCCTCTACATTCAAACAACAGGATTTCTTCCCACTGAGGGGAAAAAGCCAGCATCCCAGAATCCAGGCCTCTACATTCAAACAACAGGATTTCTTCCCACTGAGGGAAAAAAGCCAGCAACCCAGAATCCAGGCCTCTACATTCAAACAACAGGATTTCTTCCCACTGAGGGAAAAATGCACCATCAACATTCCTCCCCACTTGGCTCTGTGAAAACAAAATGGATTCCTGTATTCTCCTCCCCTCAGCTTTTAGAAAATGGCTGCCTGCCATTCGGCCTTTTAAAGTTACCAATAGCAGGCCATAACATTACAGGCCCCAAAATAGAGTTTAGGCGGATATGTGGCAGCCACTTTCACAGGCCAGGGCGGATATGTGGCAGCCACTTTCACAGGCCAGGGCGGATATGTGGCAGCCACTTTCACAGGCCACAGCGACCAGCGGGTGATGGACCTGCACCAAACTTGGTACATATAACCCCCTATGACATGACCCACGTATTATGGGATTTGTAGTACTTTCCAAGACTTTGGTTCCCACAGACCACTTAGGCCACCAAAAAGGACCAATACAGACCACACTCAGCACACACAGCCCCATGACCCACTCTACGTCCTGGTGCAGTTCGGAGGAGGGTGGGCCATGGATGATGGGACTTGAAGTGCCTCTACTCACTTCCCAAGTCCGCTGCAACCCTCATCCAATCACTGATCGAGACCAAACTTGGCATACATAACCCCCATGACTGCCTTCACGTCCTGGTGAGGTTTGGGGAGGACTGACAATGGATTATGGGATTTGTAGTACTTTTACACCCTCTGTTCCCTCAGACCACTGTGGCCCCCAACAAACACCGAGAAAGTCCACACTTGGCACACAGAGCCCCAGTGACCCACTCTACAGCCTACTGAAGTTTGGAGGGGCCAGAACATGGATGATGGGACTTGCAGTACCTTCCCTCACTTCCCAATCCTGCTACAAACCTAATCCAATGACTGATCAACACCAAATCTGGCACACAGAGCCCCCATGACCCACTCTACATCCTGCTGCACTTCTCAAATGACCCGGGCAGGGCCGGGTCCCCAAGCTAGTATATATATATATGTATAATATTATATATTTAATATATCAAATGTATTTTATATTATATTTATCTATGTATATAATAAAAGTCAGTGTTTGCGGCAAAAGGCGGGGAGGAATATGTGCCAGCGTTCGATTGGCTGCCAGTGTGGGATTATTTGCATAAAGGGCTCTGATTGGCCAGCCTCAGAACTCCAACATTCTGCGGCCCCAGACAGAGGGGATTGGCTGCCACTGAAATGGTATTTGCATAAAGGACTCCGATTGGCCAACCACATTCCAACATTCTAAGGTGACTCAGAGGGAAAAGGAAAGGCCTCAGGCAGTCAGTCACTGCGGCCCACAGCAAAGACGGATCAGGACCAAACTTATCAAACAGGGGCCCAATGGCCCACTTCACAACCTGGTGTGGTTTAGGGCAGGATGGGCCACGAATGATGGGATTTGCAGTACCTACACCTCATTCACTTCCCAAACAACACTGTAGCCCCTATAAATCACAGACCAGGCCCAAACGGCCACAGACAGAGGGGATTGGTTGCCACTAAAATGTAATTTGCGTAAAGGACTCCAATTGGCCATCCACATTCCAACATTCTAAGGTGACTCAGAGAAAAAAGGAAAGGCCTCAGGCAGTCAGATACTGAGGCCCACAGCAGTGACGGATCAGGACCAAACTTGGCAAACAGGGGCCCAATGGCCCACTTCATAACACGACCCTCACCCAATGCCACAATTACAAATTACAATACAGAGCCCCCATGACCCACTGTACACCCTGGTGCTGTTTCAAGGAGGACGGACAACAGCTGATGGGACTTTACATACCTTCACTCACCTTCCGAGACTGCTACAACCCTCATCCAAAGAATGATCAAGACCAAATGTGACACAAAGAGCCCCCATGACCCACTCTACGTCTTCGTGCTGTTTGGAGGGGGATGGACCATGGCCGATGGGACTTGCAGTACCTTCACTAAGTTCCTGAGACCACTGCAAGCCACATAAACATCTAATAGGAACCAACCTTGGCACACAATGCCTTCCTCAAATAACCCGGGCACCGCTGGGTCCCCAAGCTAGTGTGTGTATTTATATATATTTATATGTATTATATTTAAATATATATATATTTATAGTAGAATTAATATATCAAATATATAAAAGCTCTTCATGCATTATTTTGCAAGGTTTTAAAAAACAGAAATTTTAATGTAGACTTTTAATTCCTTTACAGCTATCCCGAAAATATTACTCCTGATACAGAAGGAATGGAAGCTAAACCAATGATTATTGGCACCAATAACGTATTTGAAGTTGGTTGTTGTATCCTTCTGAGGTGTTGCAAAGGAGAGGTCAGCGTGTGGTGGAAGCTCCTTCCCTGGAAGCTTTTAAACATGACTATCTGTTGGGAGTGCTTTGATTGTGCTTTTCCTGCATGGCAGGGGATTGGGCTAGATGACCCTTGGGGTCTTTACCAACTCTATGATTCTATACCCTTTCCATAGTATCTGTAAACACTCCTCCAGCACTGGTGTTACTGTGACTTACCACGGATTGAAGTCCTACTGATGTACTGAGTTGTGAATTGCTAAACTTCCTTCAGGGCCTGTATTTCTCTTCTGCCTGTTTTTACTGCACATATTGAAACTGTTTCAGTGACTTTTAATTTTTGAAGCCAGTGAGTCAAAAGAAGGAATCATTCACAGTTATAGCAGCTGGTAGTTTATTCACAAAAACATTTTACTAATGCTATTATGCTGCAAGGAATTCAACAGTTTGTCATAGCCTGGGGTGACAGTCACAAATCTCTGGATGTGCAACTGGCTGCTTTTGGCAATGGAGAGACTTTTGAGAATGTTTTCTGCAGTTCATAGTCAGTTTTTGGCTAAACCAAATATCATTACAGTATAGCGTATTTATTCCAGGGAATTTCAAGCGATGTCAAAGGCTTTCATGGCCGGAATCGCAGGATTGGTGTGAGTTTTCCGGGCTGTATGGCCATGTTCCTGAAGCATTCTCTCTTGATGTTTCGCCCACATCAATGGCAGGAATCCTCACAACTATGAACACAAAAGTTAAGGCAAATCCCTGTAGGTTGCCTATGAATCAACAGCGCCAAAGGCATGAAACACAGAAATATATCATAAACACTCTATCACAATACAATAAGTGCAATACAAATGAAAGCAATGTATAGTCTCTGGGGGCCGAACCTTCTGACGAAAGTCCTGCAGCCCCTGACGTGATCGCGTGGACTTACGTAGAAGTATAGTCAATCCGCCGCCATTGCATACAGTAAATCCAAAAGTCCTGCGATGAAACACGAACTCCAGTCCAGGTTACTGCCTATAACGTCATCAAAAAGGTCTCGGAGCTTGCTAGTCTGTTTTTAACATCCCAGTAACCGCTGTGGCGAGGTCTCGCGATGTTACATAGAGTACGGAGCGTGTGAAGTGGCGCGGTGTCCTTTATGGCGATTCGTAGATCTCGCCCAGAACGTGATTACAAACTTAATAACAAAATTTTCCCTCATAAATGAATAAAGGGGATACCACTCCGACTGAGTCGGTCTACATTCAATTAGGTCTAAATCTAACCAAACCAAAGACCCTGTTGTTTAGGGCTCCACTGAGTATCTGACGCGTCTGTGTGCGCCCTTGCAGCTGTATAGTACTGCTCGCCGTGAAACCTGAAGTAGTGTCTCTCGTCCTGATGCCGATAGAAGATAAAGTAAAAATATGTATAATAGTAATCCTGTGTTGAACCAGTAGGTATTAATAGCACCGTCGACGTCTATGTCAATCACCACACGTCAATGTGTCCCATTATCAGTGGTCCAAGCCGCGCTGTTCTCCACACGTAAAGACTCATATAATGATAAGGAAGACGTAGTTCTTATATATTTAATCCACAATTTCAATATTTTGCATGGCGTGGAGTGACATGCAAAGTGGGCCGAAGAGGAGTTATCTGGAACCCAAATATAGTCCAGGTGGTCTGGTACCCACTCGTTTCACCATAAGTACAGTATATAGCTTTAGCTTTTTCAAGGCCTCATCAGTCACTTAAGCCACTTAGATGTCACAAAATCAATAAATCCAAATATTTGGCCGCATGGTCCAGCAGTATGTAAGGGCAGGAATCCTCACAACCTCTAGGGCAGTGTTTCTCAACCTTTTTTGAGCTGCGGCACACTTTTAACATTAAAAAAATCCGGGGGCACACCACCAACCAAAATGACACAAAATGACACTCTAACACAGTCAAGAACGGCTGGGGGGTGGTGGCCTGCTGGGAGCGCCGAAGCCAGGGGAGGAGGAGGAGCCAGGCTGTGCCATGCCCCGCCCCCTCCCCCTGGCTTGAGTTCTCCCACAGCTTCGCCAGCCTTGAGGGGGCAGTGCCAAGCCAGCATTGTGCTGGCTCTGCCACTGCTGGTGTGGCACTGCCCCATCAAGGCTGGCAAAGCTGTGAGAGCGCTGAAGCTGGGGGGTGGGGGAGCCATGCCCCGCACCCTCCCCCAGCTTCAGCTCTCTCACAGAGGAGGAGCATGAGCGGTGGATGGGCTTCAGTGGGTGGGGCTCATCCTCCGCACGGCTTCAGAGAGCGAGGGGCGAGAGTCATGGTGGGAGTCATGGCGGATTGGAGGCTGGCTGGGGAAACGGCCGAAGGAGGCGGTGCCCCGGTCCCTTCCTTTTCTTCACTGCCGCCCGGCCCTTCCTCCTCCTCCCCCAAGCAGCAGGAGTTCAGCAGGAGGAGGGGGGAAGGAAGGGGGGCAGAGAGCTTTTCTCACGGCACACCTGATGATCGCTCACGGCACACTAGTGTGCCACGGCACACTGGTTGAGAAAGACTGCTCTAGGGCGCCTGCCATGGATGTGGGTGAAATATCAGGAGAGAATGCTTCTGTAACATGTCCATACAGCCCAGAAAACTTACAGCAACCCAATTTCAAGTGACATATCAGCTGAATTGCTCCATGCACTTTTGCCCATAAGAAATTATTTTATTTGCTGCTTATACAATAGTATTTACATTTGAACTTGTTCTGTCAACAGTATGGTGAAAATACCAGCTTGCATTTCCTGAAGTTGCATCAGGGGTTTTATTTTGATAATTCTACAATAAGGGAAAATATTACATTCAAAATGTTGATTACTTTTCTTAACCATGGCATACAGATTCTCAGGCAATGAAAATAGGAGACAACAATGTAATTGAATCCAAAGGTAAATGTCCTGATTAAGTAAGAAATCTAGCAATGAGTTATTTTCCCAGTCTCCCAGCTCTTGTGCTGTTTGTGGCCAGGATCCAATCAGGTATTTAAACTGGATCGCAAGAGTTCCTTGGGCAGAAAAAACCACTTGTAGAGCTTTCAATAACCCTTCTAATTAGACTGTTTCTATTAGTTTAAGATTTGAACAGGGAAAGTGAGGACTTAAGTACGTGACATCTTTGCTGCACTTCCTGCTTTCACCTTTTCCTCACTCAAACCTGCAATGTGAAATACACATACGTATTTTGTGAGGCAGCGAGATGTCTCTTATACTGATGGTACTTTCTGAAGCACAGTGTATCTGAAGACAGTAATTTGTTTGTTTGTTTGTTTACATCGTTTATATACCGCCCTTCTCACCCCACAGGGGCCTCAGGGCGGATCACAATGCACACATATAGGCAAATAGTCAATGCCATTTGACACACAACACATATAGACAGATGTAGAGGCAATTTAACATTCTGGCCACCAGGAGGAGCTGTCGCATTCCTTCATTCTTTTTGTGTGTATTTCCTGGAGATTTATGGCCTCATAAGTCAGTTAAATTTAGTCTCCCCACAACATGGTACCTAAATTTCCTACTTGACAGATGCAACTGTCTTTCAGGTTGCAATTGTCGACAACGAGCTACACAAATGGTCGCACGCTCACCCCGATCCGGGCAGACCTCAAACTCATGACCTTCTGGTCAGTAGAGATCTTACGCAGCTGACTCCCAGCCAGCTGCGCCACAGTCCTGGTGCTCTCAGAGGAATCCTCTAATGCCATCAGAGGAATATTTTGGTGCAAAAATCTATAACCTATTCTTGTGAAATTTACCAGAGGGCTCCAAATAGAGGAGAGATTCAAAGTATGGCAATGGATACACCCAAGACAAAGGAGAAGGAGAACAACAACTACTACTGTTGCTACTTTATTCTTGTACCCTGGCACCATTTCCCCGAATGGACTCGGGGTGGCTTGCATATGGGGGGAAATAACCAGTTTCCCCCCCATGAGCTCTAGTTTTTGAGATACCGAACAGTTGCCATCTGCTCACCCATAGAAGATCATGATAACCATATCTATTAAACTAGAGTGGATGTGGTCTATCCAGTGCAAATTTCTGAGTCAGCACCCCAAGTGACATCAAGAATAGGCCTAAAAACTAAGACACCAAGACAACAAATTATAAAAAAGATGGCAAAACGATAGAATGGGTGGATGTCAGTCATGGAATTACATTGTTATTGTTGGCATTAGAAATGGAATATTTCTGTGATCAGTGGATTCATTCATGCTGTCTTATTGTGTATTAATATGAGTCTTGAACACCTTGCCTCTGTAGCTTATGTTGGTAGGAATGTGATCTTGACCAGCGGCTGTATCATTGGTGCCTGCTGTAATGTTAACACATACGAAGTTATTCCGGAGAACACGGTGATCTATGGAGCTGAGTGCCTTCGTCGAGTTCAAACCGAACGACCACAGGTGGGTGCATGGCCAGATGTGTACCAATAGCAATACATGTTGCTCCTACTGTGGTGTGTCTTCCCTGTGCCATAGCATGACTTTGTTGACAAACTCTGGTCTGAAGAAAACTCACTTAAACTGATCTGTTGGAATAGAAAGCTGTGGAAATTGTGTTTAATGTGGGGGATGTACATATGAGTCGCATCTCTCTGGTGAGTAATATCATACTTGTTTAAGCAAGGGAAGCTGTTTAAAGGAAGAGCCAAGGATATTTGGACGATGGCAATATAAACAACAGTAGATTATGATCTAGAAGAGGGGTGGGCAACCTATGGCCCGCGGGCCGGATGCAACCCTGGAGCCGGTTCTGTGCGGCCCGGGAGAAGGGCATCGAGGGCGGGGCCAAGAGGAAGGGGTGCCGCTGCCGCCATCCGATCGCAGGCTTTGTGGGGCCTGTGTTGGCAGACAGGCGGAGGAGCGGCAGCTTTGGAGTGCCCGCCATCCTTGGAGGCGATCCGCGCCTGCTGCGGGAGCACTCCGCAACCTGCGGAGGCTGATCGGCGTGGCAACCCGGAAGACATTACGACATTGGCTTTACCTGGCTTGATCTTGGTTTTAGCGGCATGTTAATTGAATGTTTAAATGAATTTATTGATGAATTTCATAATTTTTTAATTGAGTTTTACTGTTTTTAATCGAATGTATATGTTGACAGCATCAGTGATGCTTCTGTGAAGCTGCCCTGAATCCCCTTGTGGGAGAAGCGTGGGGTAGAAATGAAGGGAAAAAAGAAATAAATATCTGAAGGTCAGACTATTTGCTTTCCTTACTTTGAGGTTTCCGCAGTACTATGTTGCTTGAACCAAGTACCAAATCAATGTATAGAGTTCCTCTTAGAATACAAGCATAGGCCACTGAATGCAGACTGTTACTCTTATCACTGCTCTTCTTTTTCTGACACTGGTGCATTTCTTTTTAGCCACAAACACTGCAACTGGACTTCCTGATGAAAATCCTGCCAAACTATCATCATCTTAAGAAGACCATGAAAGGAACTTCTACTCCAGTCAAAAGCTGAAGACTTCCCCGCACGGCTACAGTATTTGTGGTTCGAATGTCTCTGTCGCCATTCAGAACTACACTTCTGCAAAAACTGGCTTCGTTTCCTTTGCTAACTCACTCATTCCATTCTGCTACATAATTTTATTTATTTAAATGATGAAAAATAAAGGCTGATCTATTAACCTTGCTGCGTGCTTTGTTTATCTGGGTAGCTTTTCCTACTTATGTATTTTTATTTATTTACAGTATCTATATTCTGCCCTTCTCACTCAGGGCAGATTACAATGTATGCATACATGGCAAACATTCAATGCCATAGACACACAACAGTCAATGCATCCACCCTCCCCTGCCAGATGAGAAGCAGCGCGGGTTACCTTTAAGCAAGGCGGGTTAAAGATAAGAAAGGGCGGTGTGCTGAAGTGTTTATTTTTTATTATAGGATTGAATGAATATGTATTGAAATGTTAGGATAATGTGAACCGGAGAGAGAGCTGATATTAAGGGCAGGTCTCTGCAGGGAGAGCAGAGTTGCCATAGCAACGTGGCTGTGAGGCAGAAGTGGGAGGAGTCAACAGCTTCTGCCAGAGTCAAGAATAGAATTCTGGGGAAGTTTGAATTTTGACAGTTGAACTGTCAGACCAGCTCCAAGACAGTTGGTGCCTGGCTGTCAAGCCAGAAGGGTCTGTTAGATTCTACTCTGAGGAGAGGAGTAGGAATCACGTTGTTGAAACTGCAGGGAAGCCGTTAGTCTTAAGAAAAGACAATTTTCAGTGTAGGTTAGGCCTGAGAGGCTGATCTGTAGCAGTCCTAGTGAGCTGAGCTTGCGAGCCAGCTGGTTTTATGTAAGGCCTGAGGGCTAAATATAGACAAAGTGTCTGAAAAAGGCCAGAGTGCCTATGTATTGAAAGAGTTAGAAGCTGATCTAGCTGAGTAATAGCAATAGTTAAGCATTGCAACTTTGTATTGGCCATAACTAGAACATTTGTAAACTTTTTAAGTCGTGCCTCTTCGGAAGTGTTATACTAAGTATCAAACCAAGCTTTTGTGCCAAAATAAACTGTTTATTGTTAGTTCATCTGAAAACCTCTCTCTGTGCCATTGATTTCAAAAGGCAAGCCTCAGTTTAAAAGTTGTATCCTGTCTCACAACTTGAACCCTCATTAACCCTCACAAATAGCGGACATTCCTCACAAAATTGGTCCAGTTGGTCTCTCTCTCATAAAATGGTGGCAGCAGTTTGAAGAACGAATATTCGCATGGTGACGCCAGCTAAAAGCTGTGTCGTCGCAAATTTGGTGTCAGAGGTGGGACATCTTCGCAAACTAGTGGCAGTGGGTGAGATAGCCTACCCTGCCACGGTGTAAAAGTTGGCGTGCGAATAACGAGTCGTTACAAATTGGTGGCGGCGAAATTCTTTATATTTGAACGGTACAAATCCTTGTTACACCGCAAAGATCGATGCTAGCTTTAGGCGGCGTTTCGATTCTTTACAGGCGGAAATAAAAACGACATAATAATGCGCCCTTTATGGAAATGGCAGACCCGATTTCGACTTAGGAACTTCACTTCTGGGTTGCTCGCTGTGGGTCAAATTAGGGTCAAAATTGATTTTAATACAAAATAATAATGGTTTTCTAAGGATAACGACCGGAGATATCCACCCCTACTAATTACCTCTGTGTTGCTTCTTTGACTTTAATTAAGAAGGATACGTTTGGGCTTTCTGTGCAGTAATTCTGGCCACCAACTGAACAGCCAATGCTTCAAATGTACAGCTTTCCTCCAGGTGAAGCCATTTCCCGTGCAGATTGACTGCCATCTAGTGGCTGTGAAGTGCTCTTCAGCTACCCTGTTTGTTTACTGTATACCAGAAATCCCCTAACAAGAAAATAAGCCCTAGCATGATTTTTCAGGGTGCTCGTAATAGAAGCCCTACCCCCAAAATAAGCCCCAGTTAAGATCGTCAGCCAGACGGACTCATTTACTGGTAGAACATCCATTGCAACACAGGACTGACAAATTATAAAATATTTAATTAAATATCAATAAATAATATTAACATAATATGATGATGTTCCAGGAGAAGATGACATGACAGTATTTGAATAAATGTAGATTTTTGCACATGAATAAATGTAGATTTGTTTATATCTGTCCGAATGTATCTCTCCCTATGAACTATCTAGGTTCTTAAAGTCTTCCGGAGAGGCCCTGCTCTCGGCCCTGCCTTCTTCGCAGACTCGATTGGCGGGGACGAGAGACAGGGCTTTCTCAGTGGTGGCCCCTCAGCTATGGAACGTCCTCCCTAGGGACATTAGATCGGCCGCCTCCTAACATTTCGGAAGAAAGTCAAGACCTGGCTGAGCAGGCTTTTGCAGATGAAATGTAATTATTTAATTGACACCTTTGGAACGACGATGATGCCACGGAAACCGATTTCAATAATGAGACGCTGAGATTTGTATTTTATATTTTTTACTGATTTTTTTTGCTTTTATATGATTGTTTTATTAAGTGTTATGTATTTTATCTGCGTGCATTCGTTGCTGTGTGTGCACCGCCTCGAGTCGCCTTCGGGCTGAGAGGGACAGCATCTCTCTCTCTCTCGGCATTACTTCGCGAATGAAGATTGTCTGGAAGGACTCATCCCACGATTTTTACAAGCGCATTGATGACTAAAAAGGCCAATCTGAGATAGGCAAGTTCGGTTGCAGAAAGCACAGCAGAAAGTCTCCTTGGGTGATGTTGTTTCCAAGTTGCGGTTCTTTCTGCGTTGTCGTTTCTCTTCGAGACTTGTTCGGCGTGACTTCTCGAAAGAGGCCGCAGCATTGTGGATAGTGCGTCTCCATGCCTCGCGATGTGAGGCCAGGGTGGCCCATTGTTGGTGATCAATCTGGCCGAGCCTGAGATGTTGTTTCAGGGAGTCCTTATGTCTCTTTTTGAGGGCGCCTCTCTTGCACTGAGCCGTGGCGAGTTCACCATAGAGGAGTATCTTTGGGAGGCGGTGGTCCTCCATCCTAGAGACGTGCCCTGCCCAGCGCAGCTGTGCTCTCAGTAGCATGGCCTCAATGCTGGTGATCCCTGCTTGCTCAAGGACAGCAACATTAGTCACATAGTCGGTCCAGTGTATATTTAGGATTGTGCGGAGACAGCGCTGATGAAGGCGTTCGAGGAGTCGTAGGTGTTGGCGATAGGTGACCCATGTTTCAGACCCATAGAGAAGAATAGACAGTACGATAGCTCTGTACATACTGATTTTGGTGCTTTGCCTCAGGTGCTTGTTGCTCCAGACTCTTTTGTGAAGACTTTCAAATGCACTCTATGCCTTTGCTCATCTATGATCTATCTCTTTATCAATCATAGCGTCTCGAGAGATGATGCTTCCCAGGGAGGTGAACCGCTGAACAGACTTAAGCACAGATGTGCCTATGCTGACGTGGGGATGATGGTGTTCTTCCTGTGGTGCGGGCTGATAGAGGACTTCCGTTTTCTTCAGACTGACTTTCAGCCCAAAAAGCTCTGCAGCTGCTGCAAGCATAAAAATATAGTAAATAAATACATAAATAAATATGGAAAAAACAAAATATCTCCTGAAAATAATCCCTATTCATGCATTTTTTGGAGAGAAAAATTAATATAAGACCCGGTCTTATTTTGGGGGAAATGCAATATTTTATTTATTATTTATTTACTCCATTTCTATCCCACTCTATCTCGCCCCGAGGGGGGCTCAAGACAGCTTACATATTGGCAGAATTCAATGCCATAAGAAAAATAATGCATAACATAATTCCACAAAAATCAATAAACATATAAATAGAAATTAAAACCGCTAAAAATTTTGGACGTATTAAAAACACCATAAATATATAGAGTATTATACCAATCCCATAATCATAATCCCATTGTTGTTTTTACATTCTTGGGGACATTCTTATGTCAACTGGTAAGCTTACGCCCCTGAACAGTAGTTTGCCCAGCACTTTAATGATCTTACTGGTACAATAGGATACTACATAGAATGGTCTTGGTGCACTCTTAGTGCATATTAGAAGAGCCTGGCCATTTCTTCAGGTTTGGAAACAAGAAATAGTCACTCAGGACTAAATCCGGAGAATAGGGCGGATGAGGGAGCAATTCTTATCCCAATTCATGGATTGTTGCCATGGAAACTGCACATGTGTACACCCTTGCATTGTCCTGCATTGTGAGCAAATGCGGCACCCATCTTGCCGAAAGCTTTCTCATACCCAAGTGATCATTTAAAATTGAAACCACTGAGCCACGTGAGATGCCTATGGCTTCCACCATCTCTCGCACTTTCCATCTCCGATCGGCCAACACCATATCGTGGATTTTTTTCAATTGTTTCGGGTGTAGAGACCTCAACTGGGCGTCCAGAACGTTCGGCATCTTCCGTGCTTGTACGGCCACAACGAAATTCAGTAAACCACTTTTTGACCATTGAAATGGATGGTGCAGAGTCCCCATAGTATTTATCAAGCTCAGCCTTGGTTTGAGTGATGGTTTTTGTCCGCAAAAAATAATGCTTAATGAGCACACAAAATTCACTTTTTTCCATTTTCTCCTCCAATCAGGCGGTAGTCGGCTATTAATGGCTGTCAAACACAAACTAAATGACGCAGCTTGTTCAAATTTTGACAGGAGTCAACTGACAGGTGTCTCTTGACAGGAGCAGTGTTGCCATTTCAGTTAAGAGGCGGGAAATTCAAAAAGTCACGGACTTACTGACCCGCCCTCGTATCCTGTTAAGCACTGATTCAACATGGCTATCTATTGTTATTTGTGCATCAACTGATGTAGGTTGTTGAAGGTCATTTCAGTCTAGCCCTAGGCTTTGAGGTGATGCCATAGTATCCTATTATTATTATTACTGTTATTGATACCACAAGATGTTTGGGGCTGGAGCAGTGCTGACTCCAAGACCCACCAACGTACAGGACAAACCGTGCAATGGTAATGTTTGGCTCCTGGCCACTTTCCTTTGAGGACATAATGGCCACGTATGTCCTCCCAAATCAGCCACAGGCAGCCCGTCTCTCCTCAATCTCATCATCTTATCTTGCCCATAATGCACACATCCGCTAGTCGAGGTTATACGTTGAAGTTTGCAAAGAGTGCTTCCCAGATACCAGGCGAGTGCTGACTCACATCTCCCCTCCCCACATTCCAATGGTAAAAAGTCATTAGAGGAAACACTAATGAGGTGGGATTGCTCTGATAAGAGAGCCGGGATAGCTAGGCTCCTGGAAAGCCCGAGCGCTTAGGACAAGAAGGGTAAATATTTTCAACAATGCTGAGGAAAGCACAGGAAATTGCAGTGCTGGGGAGTAGTCCTGCCAGCCTGTAGAACTTTGCCCTATTGACCTGCCTCTCCTCCCACTGGATTCAGGATGTGCATCGGCACTACCAAGTGGCACAAAAGTGCCGTGCAGACCCACTCGGAGATTGCGGAGACTCAAATGCTGTTGCGTGGCTGCATTGGGACGTGGTATTTTTACTGGGAAGAGAGGAAGACTTTCTGCATCAGTGTGTACGTGAGGCTGGCAGACAGTAGAGTCTCACTTACCCAACCTTCGCTTATCCAACATTCTGTATTATCCAACGCAGTCCAGAGTGGGAGAAAGAAAGAACGAACTCTTGTCTGTCTTGGTGCTAGATTCGTAAATACAGTAATTACCACATTACGCAGTGTTTCCCAACCTTTTTTGAACCGCGGCACACTTTTAACATTAAAAATCCGGGGGCACACCACCAACCAAAATGACACAAAATGACACTCTACCACAGTAAAGAACGGCTGGGGGATGGTGAGCTGCTGGGAGCAGCTCCTGGGAGTGCCGAAGCCGGGGGAGGAGCCGCCCCCTCCCCCTGGCTTCAGTTCTCCCACAGCTTTGCCAGCCTTGAGGGGCAGTGCCAAGCCAGCATTGTGCTGGCTCTGCCACCGCTGCCTTGGCACTGCCCCCTCAAGGCTGGCGAAGCTGTGAGGGCGCTTAAGCTGTGGGAGGGGGCGGAGCCGGGCCACGCCATGCCCCGCCCCTCCCCTGGCTTCAGTTCTCCCACAGCTTCACCAGCTTTGAGGGGGCAAGCCAGCAGTGTGCTGGCTCTGCCATCGCTGGCTTGGCACTGCCCCTCTAGGCTGGCGAAGCTGTGGGAGTGCTTAAGCCGGGGGGAGGGGGCGGAGCCAGGCTGCGTCATGCCCCCCCTCTCCCCCCGGCTTCAGCTCTCTCACAGAGGAGGAGCATGAGCGGTGGACGGGCCTCAGTAGGCGGGGATCCTCCGCGCAGCTTCAACAAGCAAGGGGCGAGAGTCATGGCAGATTGGAGGCTGGTTGGGGAAACGGCCGAAGGAGGCGGTGCCCTGGTCCCTTCTTTTTTTTCTTTGCGGCCGCCCGTCCCTTCCTCCTCCTCTCCCAAGCAGCAGGAGTTCGGCAGGAGGAGGGGGGAAGGAAGGGGGGCAGAGAGCTTTTCTCGCGGCACACCTGATGATCGCTCACGGCACACTAGTGTGTCACGGCACACTGGTTGAGAAACACTGACATAACGTTACCATGTATTGAACCGCTTTTTCTGTCAATTTGTTGTAAAACAATGTTTCTCAACCTTCCTAATGCTGCGACCCCTTAATACAGTTCTTCATGTTGTGGAGACCCCTAACCATAACATTATTTTCATTGCTACTTCATAACTATATATATATATATTTGGTGGTGGGGGGTTGATTTTGTCATTAGGAAATTGTAGTTGCTGGGATTTATAGTTCACCTGCAATCAAAGAGCATTCTGAATTCACCAACAATTGAATTGAACCAAACTTGGTACACAAAACTCCCACGACCAACAGCAAATTCTGGAAGGGTTTGGTGGGCATAGACCTTCAGTTTGGAAGTTGTAGTTCACCTACATCCAGAGAGCACTATAGACTCAACAATGATGGATCTGGACCACACTTGATACAAATCCTCAATATACTCAAATGTGAACACTGGTGGAGTTTGGGGAAAATAGATCTTGACATTTGGGAGTTGTAGTTGCTGGGATTTATAGTTTACCTACAATCAAAGAGCCCTTGCACCCCACCAATGATAGAATTGGGTCAAACTTCCTACACAGAACCCTCATACTTTCAAGGGACTAGCTGGCATGAGCCTCCGTCCCACCTCACACTCTCTCCCTCACCCACACATGCGCATCATGCTGCCCTGCGCCAGCACTCCTGCTCTCTCCTCCCCACTTGGAGTCTCAGAAACAGCTCTCCCCTTGGCTGGGAGGCCTGCCAATCACAGCAGAGGAGAGCTTTAGGTGGGAACATTCGCAGTCTGTTTCCAAAAGAAAGAAAAGGACAAGTGGAGAGATCTTCAACCTTCTCTGCCAAAGGGCTTCCTAAGACCATCAGAAATATATATGCGCCCCCTGGCCCAGCTGGCCCGCGACTTTGGTCTGGAGTGTTATCAGTACGCTGATGACACCCAGCTTCTGCTGAGAATGGACGGCAGGCCGGACTCCGTACCCGATTGTTTCCATCGCTGCCTTGAAGCCGTGACTGGTTGGCTGCGTGCCAGCCGGCTGAAGGTGAACCCGTCGAAGACGGAGATCTTGTGGCCCGGTCGCCCTGGGCTGGATGAGTGCCGGTTGCCTACCCTGGATGGCGAGCGTCTTAGCCCGTCATCCCTGGTTAAGAGCTTAGGTGTTCAATTGGACCCCTTGCTGACCATGGAGACTCAGGTCTCCGTGGTCAGCAAGACGGCGTTCTTCCACCTACGACAGGCTAGGCGACTGGCACCCTACCTGTCCAGGCACGATCTGGCCGCGGTGATCCAAGCGACGGTCATCTCGAGGCTAGACTACTGTAACGCCCTCTACGTAGGTCTTCCCTTGGCGACAATCCGGAAGCTCAAGCTAGTGCAGAATGCCGCTGCTCGCTTGCTAGCGGGAACGCCGGCAAGGGAGCACATTACGCCCACTCTCCAGCAACTGCACTGGCTTCCTATGGAGCACCGAATTGTTTTCAAGGTGTTGGTGTTAACCTTTAAGGCCCTGCACGGCCTAGGGCCTGCGTACCTGAGGGACCGCCTTGCCCCATACATCCCCCCGAGATCACTGCGTTCAGAGGAACAAAATCTGTTGCTGGTGCCAACAATCCGCTCCTGCCATCTGTCTACATCCAGGCAGAGAGCCTTTTCCGTAGCAGCCCCGGTGTTATGGAACTCCCTGCCAAACGACACCCGGTCCATTCCAGATCTTATCCCCTTTCGGAGGGCGGTTAAGACCATACTGTTCAGATTAGCCTTTGACTAGACCTACCGGGCAGGGTGACTGTCTCTACAGCTGCCTAATATACTGGTGTCTCGGGTCTCAGGAATTGGCGTTCCTTTAATACCTCGCGATGTGACCCGTATTGTTTTAATGTTTTATGAATGTTTTACTGTTTTACTGTATGGCTGCATGGCCACCACATGCCGCCGGTTTTATATGTTGTGACCCGCCCCGAGCCTGCAGGGAGGAGCGGAATACAAAACCAAATAATAAATAAATAAATATATGCTTTCTGATGATCTTTGGTGACCCCTCTGAAACCCTCTCACGACCCACATGGGGGTCCCGACCCCCAGGTTGAGAAACACTGTTGTAAAACATTATGTTTTGGTGCTTAATTTGTAAAATCATAATAACGTAGTTTGACATTTAATAGGCTTTTCCTTAATGCCTCCTTATTATCCAACATTTTCGCATATCCAACATTCTGCCAGTCCATTTATGTTGGATAAGTGAGACTGTACTATATTTTTATTTTACTGTGGGAGAACATGCGGATCATTTTTAGGGCTCCACAGCCCAGGGCTCAGACACCACATCCGGAAGACAATCATCCTCAAGCTACGAGAGCAGGGGCGGCCCGACCTAATTTGGGGGGGTACGCGAAGAAATTTTGTCCCCCCCCCACCGCCGCGTCACTCACCGCCGCCGCTGCCACTGCCGCCGGCCCCATCGGCCGCGGCACACCCCTCCGCGGCGCACCTTTCTGCCGGCCGCATGAAGAGAGCACCTACAGGCGCTATAGCGCCTGTAGATGTTTCTGCGCATGCGCAAACGCTTGAGCACGCGCACTCCTCCCATGAGTGCGCCTGCCGCTTTGGAGCCAGCGCGCATGCGTGCAGTGCAGGTTTTGCGCATGTGCGCTGGCTCCAAAACGGCAGGCGCGCTTGGGAGGGAGTGCGTGTGCTCAAACGTTTGCGCGTGCGCAGAAACGTCTACAGGCGCTATAGCACCTGTAGGTGTTTCTGCGCACGCGCGGACGGCGGCGCAGGGCAGTGCGGCGGGTGTGGGGGCACGGAGTCGGCGCGGCGGCCCTCCCAGCCGGTGGTGCCCTCCCAGCCGATGACGCTTTACGCGACCGGGTAGGTCGTGGAATCCCTGGGGCCGCCCCTGTACGAGGGGATACCCTAAGTAAGTAAGTAAGTAAGTCCATGGCCAGGCAAGGATTTAATCTCTGGTATTCAGAGTTGTAGTCCAACACTTAAACTACTACACCACTCTGGCTCTCTGATGCATTTACACTTTGTTGTTTTTTTTCTGGATTTCGTAATGAGCAATAGTTTGAACTCTTTACCTTGGGCGGCAGATTAGATTTAAATTTATGAAGTGCAGTTAATGACCTACCACTTAAGCCTATAAGGAACACACACCGAAATCCTTGGGTTGATAAGAGGATTTCCCCAGTGAGGCCTGCAGTGTGGCCCCCGTCAAGGCAGAGCTAGGAATAAAAAAGAATTATAGAAATCTTCAAAGACAGTCTAAATCAGGGGTGGGCAATTATTTTTTCCAAGGGACAACGCAACAGCCAAAAAATATTATGGAGGGCCGCAACTAAAGGCGGAACTACGTGCTAATCTACATAATCTATTTATATATTTATTTACTATATTTACTACCGTATATATTGCGCATCATTAATATTAACATATTAATATATCAAGAAATATTCATATATTATTAGTATTAAAATCAGAATTATTATATTATAGTAACATATTTAATATGTTGAATCAAGATTTATTAAATATTTATTATTATAAAATATTATTAGTATTAACCAAGGTGAATCATAATTATTATATTATAGTATATATATATATAGACATTATAATATGTTGAATATAACATTATTATATTATATGATTTATTATATTATTATTATAAAATAATTATAAAACAATAATAAAAACCACTAAAATAAAATAAAATTCAAGAAGTCAAGGTGCGAACCAAGGTGAAGGCTGACGTCCTCAAGAGAGGAAGGATCCCAAGATGGAATGGCCCAATGGACCCAACCCAGAGGATGGCAAAGCGGACCCAGCGTGTGTGTGGCCTGCCTCAGAGAGACTGCCTGCCTGCCTTCTTTGCTCGCCCTCTCTGCCTGCCTGCCACTCACCAGCTGGGGGGCCTCCGAAGGGAGCTCGGACGAAGGCGGGGACTCTTTGAACGTGGAGGCCAGCAGCCCCTCGGGAGCTCAGCCGCTTCGCCGCCCTCGTCACCCGAGGCCTCCATGCCCCGCTTGGGGCGGGAGGCAGGTCTTCCTGGCCGCCTCCCTCCCTCCTTCCTTCCATACTCCCCCCCCCACCCTCCTCCCCTTCCGCCCTCTGCCTCCGCTGCGCAGGCGATCGGAGAGGAGAGCAGCAGGCGATCGGAGGCTGCAGGCTCTCGCCCCCAGCCGTTCCCCAGCTGATCGCCTGCTATGAAGTGCCGCTGCCGCCATCCCATCGCGGGCTCTATGAGGCCTGCGTCGGCAGACAGGCCAAAGGAGCGGCAGCTTTGGAGTGCCTGGCATCCCTGGAGGCGATCTGGGCTTGGAGGGGGAGCAGTCGGCGATCTGAGGCGGCTCATCGCCCTGACGACCCAGAAGACGATCAAGTCTTCCGGGAGGCCAGGGTGATAAGACCCCACAGGTCGCGGAGTACTCCCACTGCAGGCCCAGATCGCCTGCAGGGATGGCAGGCACTCCAAAGCCGCCACTTCTCCGGCCTGTCTGCCGACGCAGGCCTCACAGAGCCCGCGATGGGATGGCGGTAGCGGCACCCCTTCCTCTTGGCCCCGACCCCGACGCCCTTCTCCCCGAGCTGGATAGAGCCTCCCGCCTCCGGCTGCAAAATGTTCCTTGGCTTGTCCTTTTCGGCCTCTTGGGAGTGCGTTTACCAACTCCCTCCGCCAGAAGCGCTCGGTCCCGATGGCACATGCGTGAAAGTTTCGGGCATGCGCTATTAAAACAGAGCACTCCCAAGAGGATGAAAAGGACAAGCCAGGGAACATTTCGCAGCCGGGGCGGAGCCTCCCACCCCCGTGCCAGCCGGCTGCAGCAATGGCGCAGCATGATGCACTGAACCTGACAGCCGCGGCCGAATGCACCCTTGGCCACGTGGCGCCCTGAGGTGGCCGCTTACTTTGCCTCCGCTAAGATCTGCCCCTGTTCAGGGGAAAGGGATCACTGGGGGGAGAGAGCAAACTCCACTTCTACCAAACTGGAAAATCAAGTTCTGCACTTACTTACTTTCTTACTTACTTACTTAGTAAATCCCTCATTGTCCGAGTAAGATTGTCCTCCAAGTGCGGTGTCCTGGCGGTACGTAG
This sequence comes from Anolis apletophallus, assembly GCA_030556195.1. Classification (NCBI taxonomy): domain Eukaryota; kingdom Metazoa; phylum Chordata; class Lepidosauria; order Squamata; family Anolidae; genus Anolis; species Anolis apletophallus. Next base: position 156,684,818 of record JARBWK010000006.1, on the reverse strand, counting down.
GTGATTGTGGAGCCCTATTCTTGACCTGCATCTTCTCCCGCAGTGAGGGCATCGGTTTCCAGGTGGAAGACGGTCCCGGTCGGGGTTGGCTTGACATGCCTTCCTCTTGGCACATTTCTCCCTTTCGCCCTCCATTTGTGCCTCTTCAAATTCTACAGCACTGCTGGTCACAGCTGATCTTTAGCTAGAGCGCTCAAGGGCCAGGGCTGACATTTGTCCGTCTGTCTTTCCAAGAAATGTGCAGGATTTTTCAGAGGCAAATCGTGATGGAATCGTTCCAGGAGTTGCATGTGACATCTGTAGATAGTCAACGTTTCACACAACGGTGGACCTATCATACCATCATGAAATCTTTGAAAGGGTTTTGCTTGTACTCACATTAAGAGGCTACCTAAATATTTTGGTTCCCCTTCAAAGCAACGTCTCTCGTTTCCAGTGGCCCATTTGCTGATACGACTCACTACTCTCCCAGTAGTAATCTTGACTTTGGCCAGCCCACTGCCAAAACTCTGGTGTGTTACCTATCACACTGACAGTTTGTCAGCCAGCAAAGGCAGCTTTTGATCTGATTGGGGAGAGGGTGGGTTAGCGGTCTGAGATTGACTTGCCTCGGGAAATCTCGACATGCTGTTTACTTCCTTAACAAAGCAAAATGGGAGAATGCTTTGGATTTTGCTGGCAAGCTACACACACCATGAGCATGGTCAGTCTCTGTTTCGACAGGCTGTTAGAAAAAGAAGCAAGAGGGAGTTCAAACGAGGATACCTGCTAAGATTGCAAACTAGAATGCTCCTAGACCTTGTAGGTTGCATATGCACTAATAATAATAATAAGCAGGAAAGGGCCTCAGGCTGTTAGGAATGGTGGGAGTTGGAGTCCAAAGCACCCAGAGGGCCGAAGTTTTCCCATGCCTGTTTTAGGGACCTTAAAGTGGTGAGCCTCCTTCCAACATTGTGATTCTGGATAGAAAATAAACAACAGCATAACATGACATTGTTTGAGTCCACAGTGTGTGAGGCCGCTCCAATCTTCTGTAAAGATCACGCACAAACTGCAGTTCGATCGAACGAGATTTTATTGAAGGTACAACACCTGTAAAGCCAAAGCATTGGCTTGTGCCTCAAACACACCTTTTATACTCAACCCCCTCCAACCCGTCACCCGCAATGTCCGGGAAAGGTTGCATCACCCTCCCTTACTCAGCAAACTATTGTCCAATGGATATTACGTCATATCCCTGCTGAGTCAGCATAATGTCAATCAATGTCCACTGTCCGGAAGAGGTCGCATCACATCCGTCCTGACTCAGCACTTCTCCCGGGAGATTGCATCATCCCGGGATTTCCCCAAGGTCCTGCACGCCAGGCTTTTCCCGGTCATGGCAGACTGGGAGTTCTTGAGCCTCCCTCAAGGCTCAGAACCTCCAGCTCTGACACAGTGCTTTCTGGGTGTAGGTGAACTACAACTTCCAAACTCAAGGTCAATTCCCAAGTAAACCCTTTCAGTACTTTCTGTTGGTAATGAGAGTTCAATATGCCAAGTTTGGTTCAATTCCAATGTTGCAAGAGTTCAGAATGCTCTTTGATTATGTGTTAACTATAAATCCCAGAAACAGTAACTCCCAAATGTCAAGGTCTATTTCCCCCAAACTCCATCTGTGTTCACATTTGGGCATATTGAGTGTTCATGCCAAGTTTGGTCCTGATCCAACATTGATTGAGTTCACAGTGCTCTCTGGATATAGGTGAACTACAACTCCAAAACCCAAGGTCAATGCCCACCAAACTCTTATACCGGTAGTATTTTCTCTTGGTTATGGGAGTTCTGTGTGGGAGGTTTGTGTCTTTCTGCCATTCCTGCCAGGATATCCATGTTGTGTTCATCGAAACAGGCCCAGGTTTCACACTGAGTGTATAAATACATTTAAAACATATTAACTATATGTATTACTGTGTTAAGAGTGTCATTTTGTGTCATTTTGGTTGGTGGTGTGCCTCAGGATTTTGTAAATGTAAAAAGTGTGCCGCGGCTCAAAAAAGGTTGAAAAACACTGCCCTAAGCCACAGGTTTGGATGCTGAAATATTTGTGCCTGGAATAGTCCAGACCTGGCAACCTTATTGATCCACTGGACATGTCATTACATGATTATCCTGTCCTCAGGACTGGATTTTCTACATAGCAACTGAGTCATTCACCCAAATCCCCCTTCCCGGGGAATTGTAGTCATTTACACATGGCTTGTTTGCGACTGCATATTTAGCCATTCTGTTTGGAATTTTAGTAATCTATTAACTTCAGGTTTATGGAGAACCCAGGGGACGTTGTTACAACTTGTTGCAAAGGTGCCATAGTCATCCACGTCCTTCTTTTTTGGTCTTAAGATATAGATCAACGTTCTTAACCTGCTCTTAACCTCGAGGATGCATAGCTATACTTGATGGAGTCTATGGACTGGGGACAGAGTTCCTCTCTGCTACTTTGAAAATTGTGTTTATATGAGGGCGGGTCAATAAGTCCGTGACTTTTTGAATTTCCCGCCTCTGAACAGAAAGGGCAGCACTGCTCCTGTCAACAGGCATCTGTCAGTTGACTCCAGTCAAAATTTGAACAAGCTGCGTCATTTAGTTTGTGATTGTGTGTGACTTGAGGAGAAAATGGGAAAAGGTGAATTTCGTGTGCTCATTAAGCATTAGTTTTTGCGGGAAAAAAACCATCACTCAAACCAAGGCTAAACTTGATAAATACGATGGGGACTCTGCACCATCAATTCCAATGGTAAAAAATTGGTTAACTGAATTTCATTGTGGCCGTACAAGCACGGAAGATGCCGAACGTTCTGGATGCCCAGTTGAGGTCTCTACACCCGAAACAATTCAAAAAAATCAGAATATGGTGTTGACCGATCGGAGATTGAAAGCACGAGAGATTGTGGAAGCCATGGGCATCTCACATGGCTTAGTGGTTTCAATTTTAAATGATCACTTGGGTATGAGAAAGCTTTCCGCAAGATGGGTGCCGCGTTTGCTCACAATGCAGGACAATGCAAGGATGCACACATGTGCAGTTTCCATGGCAACAATGGGCATGGCCGACTTACCGGCCAACCCCTTTTGCGGGGTAGGGCTGTCCTCGTCGCCATCTTGGGGAGGTCAGGGGTCTTCTCCTTCCCAGAGACCCCTGGGGCGGCACCCAGTTTCCCGCCACCAGGGCCAGCTAGCCAATGAGGGGGGCTGGCCACGCCTCTCCCCTCCACATGGCTAGCTGGCCCTTCTCTTCGCCCAGGCAGCATATTTAAGGCTGCCTGGGACTGCCCCCAGCACTTGCAGGGGCCAATTCGGTTTTTCCTCCCGCCCTCCCTACATGTTACATGGCTTATTCATGTTCATATTGTGCATTTACTCAAGTTGTTTGTTACTTGTTTAAGTTATGTGTTTCCATATTCTTTGTCGCAACTCCGTGTTGGCAGGTGGCAGGGCCCTGGATCAGGATGGCTTATCGCCCCTTGGTTGGTAGGGGGATAACGCCCTGGCCCCCCTGGGGTGCCGAGTTCCGTGGAGAGGCATTGGGCCGCTTGCACCCAGGCTTGCAAGTGCCTTTGGACATTCGCGGGGGCCTGTTCTACCCTGATCCTGGACCCTTGCGTGTCCGCCAACCCTTTGTTCTGTTTAATAAACGAGTTGTGGCCATTTTCGTCCAACCGTTGTGTCAGTGTCATCATTGGGCGCGAGGCATATCACCCTTCACACGCAATCTATGAATTGGGATACGAATTGCTCCCTCATCCACCCTATTCTCCGGATTTAGCCCCGAGTGACTATTTCTGGTTTCCAAACCTGAAGAAATGGCTCGGTGGAAAGAGATTTGACTCTAACAATGAAATCATCTCAGAAACAAATACCGTGTTTCCCCGAAAGTAAGACACCCCCGATTGTAAGACATATCGGGGGTGTCGGGGGGGTCGGCTTATATAAGCCATACCCCGAAAATAAGCCGTACCTCGTCCCGCCGCCCGCCGCCGCCGCCAAGAATCGGCCTCATGTGCCGCGGCACACCTCCGGCACACCTCCGCAGCACACCTTTTCGCCAGGCCTTCAAGCAAGGGAGGGGAAGAGAGCCAGGGCGTGGTGAGGAAGCGTCGCGTCACAGTGACGCGTCGGCGCTTCGTCCGCCCCTGGCTCCTTTCCCCTCCCTTCTTTCTTCCAAGCAAGGGAGGGAAAGGAGCCAGGGGCGTGGTGAAGCGTCGCGTCACAGTGAAGCGCCGCGCTTCGCTCCGCCCCTGGCTCCTTTCCCCCTCCCTTGCTTGACGAAAGAAGGGAGGGGGCCAGGAGCCAGGGGCGGGACGAAGCGCCGACGCGTCACTGTGACGCGACACTTCCTCACCACGCCCTGGCTCCTTCCCTCCCTTGCTTGGAGGCCTGGCAAAGAGGTGTGCCGCGGAGGTGTGCCGGAGGTGTGCCGCAGCACATGGGGCCGGTTGTGACGGCGGCAGCGGCGGCGTGGGCGTGGCGACGGGGTACGTCTTGGGTTATATAAGACGACCCGAAAGTAAGCCGTAGGGGGACTTTTTGGGGGAAAGAAAGTAAGACGCTGTCTTACTTTCGGGAAACACGGTACCTACTGTATTTTGATGACCTGGACAAATCTTATTTTTTGGAAGGGATAAAAAAAATTGGAGAAACGTTGGACAAAGTGTATAGAGCTCAAAGGAGACGGCGTTGAAAAATAAAATGGTGTTTTTTTAGCCAAAAACCTGTGTTTCATTAAAAAAAGTCACGGACTTATTGACCCGCCCTCGTATGTATGCAGATGTCCACAGCTTCCATGAGACTCTCAAAGGAATTTATGGATTGGGAAACCATTCAGAGTCACTGATCAAAGTAAATATTTAAAGATACAAATGCTATTGTTGGAAGCCTATGGAAGTGCTTGTGAGTCTTTCCAAAGATAATAAGTTTGTTTTGTTTTCAGCGTTCTTCCTTGTCCCTTGCTTTTGAGGAAATATATTCCTTCCTGGTTTCTGCCACTTCAGCCTCTTCTCATTCAATCAGGACTCTTGCATTGAGTCTTTATTACAGTGTTTCCTAACTGGTGTGCCGCGGCACACTAGTGTGCCATGAGCAATCATCAGGTGTGCCGTGAGTTCCAATACCCTTTCTTCCCCCTCCTGCCGAACTCCTGCTGCTGCTGGGGGGGGGGGAGGGCCGGGCAGCGGCGAAGAAGCGCCGCCTCCTTTGGCCATTTCCCTTCCGTGCACGCCAGCCAGCCTCCAATCGAGGGAGGGAGGAGGAAAGGGTGCCGTCACTTGGGCCCCGCCCCCTTCCCAGCAGTCGCCATTTGAGGAGATGGAAAGGCTGGCAGAGAGGCTGAGGTGAGCGGAGGGAGGGTCGGAAAGGGTTGGAGTGTCCCCCTCCCCATGAGGAAGAGACTCGCCCATCATTATTTGAGTCCACAGTGCTCTCTGGGTGTATGTGAACTACAACTGCCAAACGTCAAGGTCTATTTTCCCCAAACTCCACGTGTGTTCATAGTTGGGCATATTGAGTATTCATGCCAAGTGTGGTCCAGATCCATCATTGTTTGAGTCCACAGTGCTCTCTGGGTGTAGGTGAACTACAACTTCCAAACTCAAGGACAATTGCCAAGCAAACCCTTTCAGTACTTTCCGTTGGTAATGAGAGTTCAATATCCCAAGTTTGGTTCAATTCCATTGTTGCAAGAGTTCAGGATGCTCTTTGATTGTGTGTTTAAAGGAGAAATTGACACCTTAGCAGGAGAAATGTCAGAGGGGAGCGATGCATAAGTATAGAACAGAAGTAACAGAGTATAGAAATAGCTTGCCAGAAATAATGACGAGAATAATACATTCTGATTGGTGTACAGGCACAGGCTGTGATTCGCCAGAGAACATCATGTGCCTTTAGATAAGAATACGGTCCTGATTGGCCCAGCAATTCCCATGTGCGTTTGTTTACAAGATAAGTGATTGGTTAGGAAACGCGCATGGCAAATAAAGCTTTTACTTGGCAGGCCACCAGGTGAAGGCACAGTAGTAATGTAACAATTTGGGAACACGCCGCTCATAGAGCAATAACATGGAACAATGATGGAAATTAACACTGCGCCACAGTTTTTAGCAAATAGGAGTAAGATGCTAGAATGCTTTGTTTAATTGGACAAGATAAAATGGGTTCATGAATGCTAGCCAGTAATGTGCATGAAGAAGGGAGGGACTAAATGTTGACTCCATTGATGGTATAAAACCTGTATGCTAGAAATGTTCGGGGTTCTGTTCGCCAAGCGGCCCCGTTTCCGCACAGGGTGGACGGACCCATCAGCTGATGTGATACAATAAAGCTGGTTTTCCTGAATCGCAGTAAAATATTGTCGCGTCATCTCTTCCTTGCGCTCGCACGTTCGGTGGCCTGAGTGTCCGGGGAGTTTTGGGACTCCAAGCTACTGCTTCATGTTAACTATAAATCCCAGAAACTGTAACTCCCAAATGTCAAGGTCTATTTTCCCCAAACTCCATCTGTGTTCACATTTGGGCATATTGAGTATTCATGCCAAGTTTGGTCCTGATCCAACATTGTTTGAGTCCGCAGTGCTCTCTGGATATAGGTGAACTCTTCGAAGGTGAGAAGGCTGGGGTATCAAAGTTTTAAATAAATAAATAATATAAATGGTGTTTTTTAAGGGAGCATTGCGAAGTAACGTTCTGCCAAGGGGAGGCACCAAGCGATTAACAGGCAATGCTTCAGTCAACAGTCGGAGAAAGTTGGGTGAAGGCACCTGGGCTTCTAGCCAGGTAGAGGGAGGACAACGGCTAAGACACCAGGACCATGCGAAGACAAATGCCTCGAGAGCCACAAAAGAATGCAGCTACCGATGGCCCTTGGTTATTAATATGGCTTTCCTGGACTCTTCTGCCTCAGACTGAGAAATCCTTCGGCACCGCAGTGGAGAGAAAAGAATGTGCTCGGCAGAAGCTCCGTAACTCCACAGAACCCCTGGAACAATGGAGGGACTGTTCTCCAATCCCCAGAGGAACCTGTTTATCTGTTTATGTTCGCGCTGGAGAATTTCCGAAGCCCTGTTTCTGATTATTCATACAGGTTAATAAGAACATGAGAAAAAGTCTTGCTGGATCAAGCTCAAGCCTGTCTGGTCTGGCATTCGCTTTCAAGTGGCGCAACAGCCACATTGATGGCCCAGGGAGCCCACGGAGCATGAAGATGAATTTTTGACCCTCCCGTGGGGGTATTTAGAGGCACTCTCTAAATGGAGTTTGTACATCGCCTGGACTTCGAAAAAGTGATTTGGCATTTGCAACCCCAGGAACCGCTGGTGAGAATTATGGGACATAGCACCCAAAAAAGAACAATTTCTCAGTGGCCGACCCCGGGCTCTGGAACCCTCTTTCCAGAGAAATTAGTTTGGCATGCTTCAGACTTCATTTTCATAGACAAGTTTGTTTTGTGTGTGTCAGGAGTGACTTGAGAAATTGCAAGTCACTTCTGGTGTGAGAGAATTGGCCGTCTGCAAGGACGTTGCCCAGGAGATGCCTGGATGCAGGACCGGACAAAGGTACGCAAACCTTTTGGCACCCCCTCACTCTCCGTGCGCATGCGTGCCGGTGGTGTGTTGGTGTGCGCTCACGCAGGCCAGCTAGTTCTGTGCATGCGCAAGGCCAGCTTCGCGCATGCTCGCCTGTGTGTGCATGCGCAGGGCTAGCTAGTTCGGCGCATGTGCCATTCACGCAGGCGCGACACCAAGTGGATGGTGAGGCAAAACGCACTCCAGGAGGCCGAAAAAGAGGACGTTTTGCAGCCGGAGACGGGAGGCTCCACCCCGGCTGCAAAAGTCCTCCTTTTCGGTCTCATGGAGTGCGTTTTGCCTCACCATCCACCTGGAGTCGCACCCGCACGCCGGCCCACAGCAATGGCGCATCATGTGCCGACAAATAAGCAAGGGGTGTATCTAGAAGGGCTAACAAGTTCGCATAAATATATTCCAAAGGAAGTAAACAAAATCCCCACGATTTCAGCCAAATGAAAATGCTGTATTAGCACACATAGGATAATGCGATACATGTAAACCAGTTCAAAATATAAACAGTACAGGCGGGAGCACTCCCTCGTCTCTCACATGAACAGAGTCACATTACATAGTATACAAAGTCAACAACACAGTTGAAGCATATGTTCATGATACAATAAGCAAACCTCCGTGAATAACTGGAGGCAGTCCTGGAGAGGCGATAATCCAAGGAGGGGTCCGCCGCAACGGCAAGCGGCTCGAAGAAAAGCCGCGGCGAGGAACTGTGGCGAGGATCCAAAACCACGTTCCAAGAGGGGGGGCCAACTTGCCGGCGTACGCCGGAAATGAAGCCAGAAAGTGGTGTAAAGTTTGCGACAGCGACTGTCGTGCCACGGGGCGCTGAAATTGGCAGCGCGGAACCCACAATCAAGGAGAGCCGGGACAGTGCCAAGCCAGAGTTTCTCCGAGGCGCCAAGGCTATTTTTGCCGACGGCCAGAGTTTCTCCGAGGCAGCAAGGCTATTTTTTTGCCGTTTTCAGATGACGTCTTACAGACGCTCCTTCATCAGGCATTTTGTACACCAGCACAAGTCGCTGTGTACATCAATCTAGAACAATATAACAAAGGTAACAACATCCTGGAACTGGCTAATACAAAGATACAAAAATAAGCACAGTGTCCATAAAGCAAATTGCATGTAAGTACATACCTAGATATCTGAAACAAGGAGCATCACAGGTAGATCAGTCTTATGGCTGAATGCAGCAGATAACAATGCAAACGGATACCATATATAGGGTACATTACAGGTGTAAGTTATCACATCAACAGTTGTTGCAGGGAAAGGGGATCGTTAAGACCGCAGGGCGTTTCGCTTGTTAACAGGAGGGCCCATTTTTTCTCAGCCTTCAACAGTAATTGAGTGATGTTGCAATGGGGAGGGGGGTTAACCCTTTGTAACCCATACACTTTGAAACTGTCAGGCGTGTGTTTCAGTTGAACTGTTGATGTGATAACTTACACCTGGACACTGTGCTTATTATTTGTTGTTAGTAAGCACCCACACCCTCCCTCTTGGGTTTAGCATCATGTGCCGAACCTGGCGGCCGCGGCCAGATGTGCCCCTAGCCCACGTGGCGCCCTGAGGCAGCCGCTTAATTTGCCTCCAATAAGATCCGCCCCGGCCTGGATATTGTGATGTTTTACCATCCTTGTTGGAGGCTTCTCTCATGTACCCGCATGGGGAGCTGGAGCTGACAGAGGGAGCTCATCCACACTCTCCCTGGATTCGAAACTCCAACCTGTTGGTCTTAACCCACTGGGTCACCAGGGGCTCCTAGACAAGTAAACAAATTTGGTAGATATCTATGATCAACTGGGGAGGACCTTCTCTCTGTCCCACCATCTGCTCAAGCACACTTGGAGGGAACATGGGAGGAGACCTTTTTGGTGGCTGATTCCAGACTGTGGAAATCTCTCCTAAGAGAGACCAAAAAGGCCCCACGTTTTGACAAGAATTTCATGATCGATTGTATGCTTGATGGTGCTATATAAAGTAACAACAACAATTATTACACTATGTAACGAAATTTTATTTCCCCCCCACCCCTAGTTTAAAAGTGTTATTTCCTGTTTAACTATGGGATACTTACTTTTAACGTAGTTGTTATTCTCCATAAACTTAGTTTTTGTGGCTGCCACAAACTATGTTGAACTTATTTTATTTTATCTCGCACTAAGACTCTAAACTATCTAGTCCGTGAGCTGCTTTTTGCTGACGATACCGCCCTTGTCGCCCACACAGAAGCAGCTCTGCAGCGCCTCACATCCTGCTTTGCAGCAGCTGCAGAGCTGTTTGGGCTGGAAGTCAGCCTGAAGAAAAGGGAAGTCCTCTACCAGCCCGCACCACAGGAAGAACACCATCATCCCCACGTCAGTCAGCATAGGCACATCTGTGCTTAAGTCCGTCCAGCAGTTCACCTCCCTGGGAAGCATCATCTCCTCAGATGCCAGGATTGATTAAGAGATAGATCACAGATTAGCAAAGGCATAGAGTGCATTCGGAAAGCTTCACAAAAGAGTCTGGAGCAACAAGCACCTGAGGCAAAGCACCAAAATCAGTGTGTACAGAGCTATTGTACTGTCTATTCTCCTCTATGGGTCTGAAACACGGGTCACCTATCGCCAACACCTACGACACCTCGAACACTTTCATCAGTGCTGTCTTCGCACAATCCAAAATATACACTGGACCGACTATGTGACAAATGTTGCTGTCCTTGAGCAAGCAGGGATCACCAGCATTGAGGCCATGCTATTGAGAACACAGCTGCGCTGGGCAGGGCACGTCTCTAGGACGGAGGACCACCGCCTCCCAAAGATACTACTCTATGGTGAACTCGCCACGGGTCAGCGCAAGAGAGGCGCTCCCAAAAAGAGATATAAGGGCTCCCTGAAACAACACCTCAGGCTCGGCCAGATTGATCGCCAACAATGGTCCACCCTGGCCTCACATCGGGAGGCGTGGAGATGCACTATCCACAATGCTGCAGCCTCTTTAAAGAAGACACGCCGAATGGGTCTCGAAGAGAAACGACAACGCAGAAAGAACCGCAACTTGGAAACCACATCACCCAAGGAGACTTTCTGCTGTGCTTTCTGCAACCGGACTTGGCTATCTCAGATTGGCCTTTTTAGTCATCGACGCGCTTGTCAAAAGCGTGGGATGAGTCCTTCCTAAGAATCTTTGTTCGCGAAGTAATGCCGAGAGAGAGAGAGAGAGAGAGAGAGAGAGAGATTGCTAATGACGCCATTTCCCCGTCCTTTCCAGCAATGCTCTTGGACTTCTAACACAGTGTTTCCCAACCAGCGATCATCAGGTGTGCCGTGGAAAATTGGAACCCTTTCAGTACTTTCTGTTGGTAATGAGAGTTCAATCTGCCAAGTTTGGTTCAATTCCATTGTTGCAAGAGTTCAGGATGCTCTTTGATTGTACTTTCTGTTGGTGTTAACTATAAATCCCAGTTAACTATAAATCCCAACTGTAACTCCCAAATGTCAAGGTCTATTTTCCCCAAACTCCATCTGTGTTCACATTTGGGGATATTGAGTATTCATGCCAAGTTTGGTCCTGATCCAACATTGTTTGAGTCCACAGTGCTCTCTGGATATAGGTGAACTACAACTCCAAAACCAAGGTCAATGCCCACCAAACTCTTATAGTCTTTTCTCTTGGTTATGGGAGTTCTGTGTGGGAAGTTTGTGTCTTTCTGCCATTTCTGCCAGGATATCTGTGTTGTGTTCATCGAAACAGGCCCAGGTTTCACACTGAGTGTATAAATACATTTAAAAACATCTTAACTAGATGTATTACTGTGTTAGAGTGTCATTTTGTGTCATTTTGGTTGGTGGTGTGCCCCAGGATTTGGTAATGGGCATGGCCGACTTACCGGCCAACCCCTTTTGTGGGGTAGGGCTGTCCTCGTCGCCATCTTGGAGAGGTCAGGGGTCTTCTTCCCAGAGACCCCTGGGGCGGCACCCAATTTCCCACCGCCAGGGCCAGCTAGCCAATGAGGGGGGCTGGCCATGCCTCTCCCCTCCACGTGACTAGCTGGCCCTTCTCTTCGCCCAGGCAGCATATTTAAGGCTGCCTGGGACTGCCCCAGCACTTGCAGGGGCCAATTCGGTTTTTCCTCCCTCCCTCCCTACATGTTACATGGCTTATTCATGTTCATATTGTGCATTTACTCAAGTTGTTTGTTACTTGGTTAAAGTATGTGTTACCATATTCTTTGTTGCAACTCCGTGTTGGCAGGTGGCAGGGCCCTGGATCAGGATGGCTTATCGCCCCTTGGTTGGTAGGGGATACCGCCCTGGCCCCTGGGGTGCTGAGTTCCGTGGAGAGGCATTGGGCCGCTCGCACCCAGGCTTGCAAGTGCCTTTGGACATTCGCGGGGGCCTGTTCTACCCTGATCCTGGACCCTTGCGTGGCCGCCAACCCTTTGTTCTGTTTAATAAACGAGTTGTGGCCATTTTTGTCCAACCTTTGTGTCAATGTCATCATTGGGCGCGAGACGTATCACCCTTGCACACGCAAAAAACATCTTAACTAGATGTATGACTGTGTTTGAGTGTCATTTTGTGTCATTTTGGTTGGTGGTGTGCCCCAGGATTTGGTAAATGTAAAAAATGTGCCACGGCTCGAAAAAGGTTGAAAAACACTGTTCTAACACAGCAGCTCTCTCAGCCCAAAGTCTCTGTTCTGCCTCTGAGCTGCTTGGATGAAGTGCTCAATTCCTCAAGTGTTTATCTTCCATACATACCAGCGAGAGGCCCATTCCCCACTGGAAAGAGAAAGAGAGAGAGAGAGAGAGAGAGAGAGAGAGAGAGAGAGAGAGAGAGAGAGAGAGAGAGAGCAGGGCGACACTCAGTAGCTGGAATAACAAAAGGGGAAATGTTTTTGGGCAATGGCTGTTCCCTCAAGCATTAGCAAATAGGCCAATTTGGCCAATGAATGGGGTGGGTTTTGTCCTTGTTGAGGTCTACATAACAGAGTGTGGGGAGCCACAATTGAAACCCCTAAGTAGACACATCACATCTTGTGTCAGAGTGATTTCAGGCTTTAAAAATGCAAATCTTGACACAGAGAGACGGGGCGACACATGGCTTGCTTCAACTTTTACTCCAAGCCTTCCAATCTGATAGTTAGAAAAAAGCAGATTGAAGCTTTTTGGAATCTAGTTTACTTGTTTCACGAAATTGAATTTCTCCAAAACGACCAACTCGAAGAGTAAGGCAAAAGCCATCTGCTTCACAGAGGACGGGCATGCAATACTTTGTTTTGACTAGAAGAACTGGACAAAGGTCATCGTCTTTCCGCACAAAAATCTGCTGTTGGTTAATCCCAATGTTCTCAATGTTTGCCACATGATTTATAACAGAAAGTCTGGCCGTGTCCACACTACAGAACAACAGCAGATTGACCTCACGTAAACCGCCGTGGCTCAATGCTATGTAATGCTGGGGTGAGTAGTTTTGTGAGATATTGAGCCTTCTCTGATGCTCCAACAAATTAAGAAAAAACAACTCCAGGATTACATAGGCTAGAACAGGCATGGGCAAACTTCAGCCCTCCAGGTGTTTTGGACTACAACTCCCACCATTCCTCACAGCCGGTAGGCTGTGAGGAATGGTGGGAGTTGAAGTCCAAAACACCTGGAGGGCCAAAGTTTGCCCATGTTTGGGCTAGATCAACGACCACTAAGTTATTGTCAAGATGCAATCATTCTACAGTATGGATGGAAAGCAGATCACTGTGAAACCTCTAGGACAGTGTTTCCCAACCAGTGTGCCGTGGCACATTAGTGTGCTGTGGGAAATTGGCACTCTTCCCCCTCCTGGCAGCTCTTTCTCCCTCTTTCCCTCCCCAAAGATCCTCCCTGAGGCAAAGGAAGGGCTCCGCCAAATGCCGGAAGCTCCACGTCGGTGAATTGGGCAGTGAGCGAACCTGGGAGCATCGGGAGGCCAAAGCATTCACAGGTTTCAAAGAAACAGTTTGAGCCTCTTCGCCTGGAAATGCTTATTTTTTTACTATTTTACTGGATTTTTCTAGAGTCCCCCCCCCCCCCCAGGAACTGTTTATAACAGCTTCACGACATCCATAGTTATCTGGAAGCAAGTTTCACTCAGGGTGAAATTTCACAAGGGTCTGGAGAACAAGCCCTATAAGGAGCGGCTTGAAGAGCTGGGCATGTTTAGCTTGAAGAAGAGAAGGCTGAGAGAATACATGATAGCCATGTATAAGTATGTGAGCAGGGCCAGTTCGTCCATTAGGCGTACTACGCAGGCGCGTAGGGCGACGTCACCAGGGAGGGGTGACGTCACCCGGGAGAGGCGCCACCCACGCCTTGCTGCTCCACCGCCGCACTGGCCAGGCCTCTGCAGCCGGCCCTGCAGCCACCGCCACACGCGCCGCACCTTTGTTAGGCAGCTTGGGGCGCTCCGGCCGCGCTTCTGCATGCGCAGAGCTTTTTGCGCATGCGTGAAAAGGTCCGCGCATGCGTACTGGCTCCCGCTTTGGAGCCAGTGCGCGTGCTCAGATTGGCGCATGCGCACTGGCCGCCAAAGCGGGAGGCGCACTCTGGAGCCAGTGCGCACACAGATTGGCGCATGCGCACTGGCGGGGCGCAAAACAAATTTTCTCGTACCCCCCGGGAACAGCTTGGTCCGCCCCTGTATGTGAGAGGAAGTCATATCTATGTTGTGTTCATTGAAACAGGCCCAGGTTTCACACTGAGTGTATAAATACATTTAAAAATATATTAACTATATGTATTACTGTGTTAGAGTGCCATTTTGGTTGGTGGTGTGCTCCAGGATTTTGTAAATGTAAAAAGTGTGCCGCGGCTCAAAAAAGGTTGGGAAACACTGATCTAGGACAGTGTTTCTCAACCTTCCTAATGCCGCGGCCCCTTAATACAGTTCCTTGTGTAGTGGTGACCCCCAACCATAACATTATTTTCATTGCTACTTCGTAACTGGAATTTTGCTACTGGTACGTATTTTGCTACAGGGCCTTTTCAGTGGTGTCTTCTCGGCTGTGGAACGCCCTCCCTAGAGACATCAGATCGGCCCCCTCCCTCCCGACATTTCGGAAGAAAGTCAAGACCTGGCTGTTTGAGCAGGCATTTGCTGATGAAATATAACGGTTTAATTAGATATATGGAATGACGACGATGTGACGGAAAAGGATTTCAACGTGACGCTGAGACTGCATTTGTATGTTTTAATTGCTAATTGTTATGTTATATGGTTATTGTTTGGTTTTGTTTTCCTTGTGTTTTTGACTGAAGGGCAGAGACTGCCTTGGGTAAACCGCCCCGAGTTGCCTTCATCACTGACATCACTTCAGCTAACTTAATAAAACCTCAGTGGCTTCCTCTTCAACTTGGTGAGCTTTATTCAGGAATATTGGGTTTTCTTCGCTCACCAGGCGCATTGACTCACAGGGCGACCTGCGGCAGGTACCAGTATCTGCTCATTGGACTCAGTATCTGTGCCTCAGGTTTCTCCATCTGCGACTTGGATTCCACTATCCACAACCGTTCTAAATTCCTCTATTTCACTCATCAGCCATAGAAACAAATGCAATCCATTATATCCTTGAGCAAGCAGGGATCACCAGCATTGAGGCCATGCTATTGAGAACACAGCTGCGCTGGGCAGGGCACGTCTCTAGGATGGAGGACCACCGCCTCCCACAGATACTACTCTATGGTGAACTCGCCACGGGTCAGCACAAGAGAGGCACCCCAAAAAGAGATATAAGGACTCCCTGAAACAACATCTCAGGCTCGGCCAGATTGATCACCAACAATGGTCCACCCTGGCCTCCCATCGGGAGGCATGGAGACGCACTATCCACAATGCTGCGGCCTCTTTCGAGAAGACACGCCGAACGGGTCTCGAAGAGAAAGGACAACACAGAAAGAACCGCAACTTGGAAACAACATCACCCAAGGAGACTTTCTGCTGTGCTTTCTGCAACCGAACTTGCCTATCTCAGATTGGCCTTTTTAGTCATCAGCGCGCTTGTAAAAAGCGTGGGATGAGTCCTTCCTGAATCTTCGTTCGCGAAGTAATGCCAAGAGAAAGAGAGATATAGGAAGGAAGGCTACAAAACATCAATGACATATTAGGCTGCGTGAGATATTTTATATAGAGCTCTAAAACTGGGTTGCCACAGCCAGGTGCAAATTTTACTACACTTCATGCATTACACTGTTTATTGTAGGGCGTTTCACTGGGTTTTTTTAAAATATATATTTTTGCAAAATAGAAGCAGAGCCAAAAAGTAGTTTAGAACAATGATTTTCAACCTTTTTTGAGCCGTGGCACATTTTTTACATTGACAAAATCCCGGGGCACACCACCAACCAAAATGACACAAAATGACACTCTAACACAGTCATACATATAGTTAATATGTTTTTAAATGTATTTATACACTCACTTAGTGTGAAACCTGGGCCTGTTTCAATGAACACAAAATAGATATCCTGGCAGGAACTGTAGAAAGACACACACAAAGCTCTTGCTCAACAGCCACACCACTCATATGAGGGCCTTCCTCTGTGTCATAATTTTGTCCAGGGCCCTGTTCGGCATTTGCATTTTCCCTTCTCAAAAACTTCTCCATCACTGTCACTTGCTTGTCTTGCTGTGATCCCAAATTGCCACTCTCACTTGACGCGCAGCTGCAGCACTAACTCTGACTTCG
This sequence comes from Anolis apletophallus, assembly GCA_030556195.1. Classification (NCBI taxonomy): domain Eukaryota; kingdom Metazoa; phylum Chordata; class Lepidosauria; order Squamata; family Anolidae; genus Anolis; species Anolis apletophallus. The sequence continues at coordinate 156,668,502 of JARBWK010000006.1, read as the reverse complement.
TTTACTTAGCCGCGTCTGAGCGAATCCAAGATGGTGCGACCATAGCACTCTCGCGTCACTTCTTAGTTGACGCGAGAGTGCTATGGTTCCATTTCCTAAAGGGACAGATGCGCCTTATAGTCTATATATATAAAAAGAGAATGGTCGTGCATTGACGATCATAGACGGCCACACTATAACCCCCAGAACCACAAACCCCACCAAACACATTTCCACATACCACGAGGTACAATCGTGGCACAAAAAACCCACACTACATACCTCCTGAGACCCCTAAACCCGACCCCCAAAAACCGCCATTCAAACCTATGGAGGGATCCGGCCGCGATCCCAAGCCAGCCCGACCAAGCGCCACATCTCTCCCACGATACAGCAGGGAGGCAGCTCCACGAGGTGAACCCCAGCCCTCGCCCTCAGCGGCTTCAGGGGCTTGCTGGGTGGGCCTCTTCTGACCCTCTCCGCTTCTCTCGGGCAACCGGGGACCGAGAGACCAAAAAAAAAACCCCAAAACTACAAAAAAATGGAGCCCAGACCACTTCCGGTCCGGGTGAAACACTCCGGGAAGTTGTCCTCAAAAAAAGGACCCGGCAGGGAACACAGACAAAATAACATGCCTAATAACACTAAGCGGAAGTCCCGCCCCTTAAGGCCGGAAGTCCTCCACAATATGATGGCGGCCGCCAGGGACTACCAGCGGCCGCGTGGAAGGCTCTGGAGGGGATTCAGGTGACGAGGAGGCTCCTCTTCCGCCCCCATCTCGCTCTCCTCTGCCGCCTCCCTGCCGCTCCGTGAAGAGGATGGCGAAAGGGGCCCGCGCAATCTCTCTCCCTTCACCCTCTTCTTCTGGGAGCGGAAGGGAGGCGACGGAGGAGAGCCAGAAGGCAATAGACGAGGCGAATACGCCGCAGCTGTCCACCTCGCAGGCGTCCCCCTTCCCCCCCCCCCTTCGACACAGAGGTGGCGAAGAAGGGCGCACAGGGACCAGAAGAGACGGACATGGAACACACAGGCAAGCTTCCCAAAAAAAACCTAGACACCCATAATAATAACAAAAATATTACAACTCCTGCACAAACCCACACAAACCCACACATATGCACACACATACACACATATATATACACACATATATACACATAAACATATATACGCATACATACACACACATATACACACACAAACACACACATACATATGTATACACACAAATAAACACATACATATATATACACACACAAATATATACAAACACCAATATACGCACATACACATATACGCACACATATATACACATACATACACAAACACATATAATAACAGACACACACATACATACACAAACACATATAATAACAGACACACACATACCCCCAAAGACAAACACACATATACACACACACAAATACAAACACACACACACATGCATACACATATATACACACACAAAACACATACATCATTACACATATACTGTATACACACACATATATACACATACATACACAAACACATATAATAACAGACACACACATACCCCCAAAGACAAACACACATATACATACACACACACAAATAGAAACACACATACACACACATACATACATACACACACAAAACACATACTCACATCATTTTCCAACACTTACATACTAAGACTTTCCCGCATCTCCTACATAGGGCACAGCAACGCGTGCCGGGTTCAGCTAGTTTATATATATGAATGAAGTTTGAAAATATTTTCCCGCGGCACACCTGATGATCTCTCACGGCACACTAGTGTTCCGCGGCACACTGGTTGAAAATCACTGGTTTAGAAGACATTCACTGACTTGTTTTTGAAAATAACATCATACATCAAGTTCCATCAGGAATGAAACGTGAAGCTCAGAGGAGTCCTTTTCCACGAGCTCTGCATTTTTCCCTTCCAAAAAGAAGTCATATCTTAAGTATAAACAGAGATTTATGTCCTATTGAGAAATTTTTGTTGTAGGGCAACTTCTGTTCACAAGCAAGCATACTTTTAGCCAAGGTTTTCTAAGGACGGCCAAATAATGCACTGCGAAGTTGCAGTAGCCCAAGGTTCATGTAACTGCAAATGTCCGGTGCTGGGAAAACGGCTTTCTTGTGTTGCCAGCTATGGTCAGTTTCCCTGCTGGAGAAGTCACAGGTCCAGCTGCTGCTCAAAATAGACTGCTGGCCTAACTGGGTTCTGAACAGGACATCCTGTCAATTAATGCATTTTTTAATTCTCAATCTTTACTTTAAATACTATGTAATGGTAAAGAGCACAACGTAGGCAGAAGTCTTTAGATAAAGTCCAGGAAGGGAAAATTCATAAGTCCATAAGTATGAAAGTTCATAGGTTTTTTTCCTTTTATTGGGCAGCAAAACAGTGGGAGAGAGTCCTTGGTTCTAGCGTATGGAAGGTCTTTGGTACTTAGTGAACTATAGATTCATGGCATGATCATGGAGCAAAACTGAATTCAGAAAAGTGGGGGGAGAGTCTTTGATGCACTGGATTTGGGAAAAGTTCGTGAAAATGAGTCCTTGGAGGTAGATGTGAACTACAGATCCCAAGCTGTCCTGGGCCAGGCAAGGCCATCTTGTCATTGTGGGCAGGGGCGGCCTAACCTATTCCAGGGGGGTAAGCGAAGAACATTTTGGTGCCCCCCCCCACCGCCGCCGCGTCACTTGGTCCCACCGCTGCCGCCGCTGCACTGCCTGCCCTGCGCCGCGCTCTCCGTAATGCACGGACATTTCGCGCAAGGGCAGAAGCTGCTGCAGGCAGCAGCAGGGAGTTCCACTTGGCGGTGCAGCTAGTGCCGATCCCTGCTGCTGCCTGCAGCAGCTTGAGCATCTTGTGGACATTTTCGCAAGATGCCCAGAACTGCCGGAGCTGATCTTCAGCTCCGGCAGTTCTGGGCATGCGTGATCATGTCTGCGCATGCTCAGAAGCTGCTGCAGGCAGCAGCAGGAAGTTTTGTTTCGGCAGTGCGACCGGCGCCGATCCCTGATGCTGCCTGCAGCAGGGAGTTCCGCTTCGGCGGTGCCCATCCATGATGGCGCCCGCTGCCGGCGTGTCGGGCGCCCATCCATGATGGCGCCCGCTGCGGCCGGCGTGTCGGCGCCCATCCATGATGGCGCCCCACGTGGCCGCGTAGGTTGCTTACATGGACGGACCGCCCCTGGTTGTGGGGTTCCTTGGGATTAGCACAAGGTGAACCCCTCCCCCCCCCCAGGCGCAGGACTTTGGGATGTATAGATCATAAGGGCGTTTTTGACTATCTTTCACAGAGCCCTGGGAGAGGGTGGGGTCACTTCGATATCAATACACCCCGAAAAACTCACATCAACCCAGTACTTCCAGCCATGAAAGCCTTCAGCAATACATTTGGTTATATATTCTATTCTCCGTGCTTAGAAACAATAAGGGAATGCAAAGTAATAGCAGCACATATTCCCTCCCTTTGTACTTCCAGGTTTTTGCCCCCAAAATGTCACTGAGGATCGGTGCCTTTCTTTGTAACTCTACAAGGGTTCGCCAATCTTCCGTGCTCACGGCTAGCCCTGGTTGCAAAGCTGCCGAACTGGTTTTGTCAAATATGATTGTGGAGAAAGAAAGATATGTTTGGGGTGAACACAGTGAGAACGCCTCAAAACCAGCCCCGTTGCCCTACAAATGGAACCTCCTCCTGCTCTCGAGAATAGCATCCGCTGCATGGAAACAGAAATAAGGGCTGCTGTATTTTTAGCTTTCTGCTCCCCTCCTCCACCGTTCGCCCTTATTCAGTATACCTGAATGTACATACCTTGCACATTTAAAGAGGAATCTCACGAGCAGCTCTACCAAGTCCTCTTGGGCTGCACTTGAGGTTTAGAAAGCAATGGAGGCCCCAGATTATCTGCTTTGAGCTGGATTATATGGCAGTGTATGGGCCCACTGGTGGTGCAGCGGATTAAACTGCTGAGCTGCTGAGCTTGCTGACCAAAAGGTTGGCAGTTCCAATCCAGGGAGTGGGGTGAGCTCCTGCTGTTAGCCCCAGCTTCTGCCAACCTAGCAGTTCAAAAACATGCAAATGTGAGTAGATCAATACTCCAGCGGGATGGTAATCGTGCTCTATGCAGTCATGCTGGCCACATGACCTTGTAGGTGTCTATGGACAATGCCGGCTCTCCGGCTTAGAAATGGAGATGAGCACCAATCCCCAGAGTCAGACACGACTGGACTTAATGTCAGGGGAAACCTTTACCTTTACTATATGGCAGTGTAGAACCGATATTGGGCTCTGTGTGTAGAAGATAGTTTAAAACCAAGGGGTTAATAGTTTTCCCAAGAACACCAGGCTGGAAGTGATCCCATAATCCCCTATCTGTCCCCCACGTGGGAACCTAAGGCTCTTCCCATGGCCCCATGGTCCCACATGGCAATGCCCCTGTAACCCACACTTTATGAATACACCCAGTCAGGCATGTAGGGGGGGGGGGCCAGCTTCAGCCCCCCCGAAATTCTCAGGGTGGTCCACGAAAAGGCCTTACTGGTACATTATTTAAACTGTTATGTTTATTCATATCATGATCTGATCACCATGCTCATTATATCCCACATTAATGGGGTTATTGGGATAACAGTACAAAAGGTTTGCTAGGGTAGACCCTCTTCCACCCAGTCAGCCCCCGAACCAAACTCAGCCCCCCGAATCAAAATCCTGGCTACGGCCCTGCACCCAGTTATTTTCCTTTTGCATTACTCTTATGGACTTTTGCTCATTCCCAAAGACTTTTTCCTTTCTGTCTAGGACCCCTGTCTCTTGGGCTATCTTTTATGAAACTAAAAAACAGTGTATATTTCTGGTGGGTAGGCAGGGGTGATCAGGATGGTATATTTTCCCCATAACCCCCAATGTATCTCCCTTCTCATGTTTTCCCCATGTATGTAATTTTAAAAATATGAAAGTGCCACTGTTTACCTTTAGCCAGCTACCTTGGGTGAGGCTTGCCAACTGCAAGCTTGTGATTCAATCACCCCTCCACTAGCCTCATTTGCATGAAAATAGCAGGAGCCAGCTCTTTCCAAAAGGGTTTTTCCCCCTTGGGCCAAAACTGGTTTCTGCTAATCAATAGACCAAGGCCTCTGAGTTTCGCCTACCTTGGGCTATTGATTAATAGGCAAAACTATTTCTATATTTCATAAACGGCCACCTCTATCAGCCTCGGAAACTGGTACATGGCTACAGCTTCTTCATTTGTTTACCATCCAAAGAACTGAGACCCTGCAGCCATATATCAATCTGTGTCTATCAAACAGAGAAAAACACAGATGAGGACGTTGGATCATCAACCAAAAGACAATAGAATTGCTCGGCCTGAGAACGAGAGGGTTCTTGCTGTACACTTGTCCACTTGATATACATATTTAATACCATTAAAATGTTTTTGTGCCTTCATTGTTCTACTCATCGCCCACCCCTTCGCCCCCATTGGCTGGAAACTGGGAGAAGATGCAGCCAGCCAGCAGGATTCCATCCAATCAACACAAAGCTGGGCTGGGGGCGGGAAGTGGGAAATTTGAATCTGTAACCTTATAAAATGGCATGTATTTTGAATGTAACTTTATGACTGCTTTGCGACAAGGATATTGCAGCTGTCATCCTCTTCAGCTGATGAGAAATAAAGAATTCAGTGGCATCGTCTTCCAGACTTCTTTGGTGACATCATTTGGGCAAGAGATGTTTTAATTTATTTAAAAAACTCGCCGGAGGTAACAGAACGAGTCGGATGAGGCATTAGCCAGGGGGTAAGGGGTTTAGATGAATTAACGCGAGCTACATTATTTAAACTGTTATGTTTATTCATATCATGATCTGATTAAGCTCATTATATACATTTTCATATAATTGTGGGGTAAGAATTGGCCAAATTGACACCATAAGTAAGAAGCTGTTTGCCATTTTCATATAAGTGTGAAAATGCAATGAATACACATTTTGAGTGTAAAGAAATTAGTAGGACAAAAGTAACTTTCTTTATTTGTGGTTTTCCCCTTTCGTTGGAGTCCTATGCATCTAACTCAGTGTTTCCCAACCAGTGTGCCGTTGTTTCCCAACCAACGGCCACCTCTATCAGCCTCGGAAACTGGTACATGGCTACAGCTTCTTCATTTGTTTACCATCCAAAGAACTGAGACCCTGCAGCCATATATCAATCTGTGTCTATCAAACAGAGAAAAACACAGATGAGGACATTTGATCATTGGATCGCGGCGGGGTGGGGCGCCATCGTGGGATGCCGCCACGTCGCTGTCCGTGCTGCTGCTGCTGCGTCGCCACTAGTGTGCCGTGAGCGATCAGCAGGTGTGCCGTGGGAAATTGGCACTCTTCCCCCTCCTAGCAGCTCTTTCTCCCTCTTTCCCTCCCCAAAGATCCTCCCCGAGGCAAAGGAAGGGCTCCGCCAAATGCCAGAAGCTCCACGTTGGTGAATTGGGCAGTGAGCGAACCTGGGAGCATCGGGAGGCTGAAACATTCACAGGTTTCCAAGTTGAGCCTCTCCGCTAAGAAATGTTTATTTCCTTACTATTTTACTGGATTTTTTGAGAGTTGCCTCCCCCACCCCAGGAACTGTTTATAACAGCTTCATGATATACATAGTTATCTGCAGGGGCAGACCTACCTCTTCCGGGGGGGTAAGCGACAAAAATATTTTGCGCCCCCCCCCCCCCAGTGGCTCCCGAGCGCGAGTCACGCTCTGGAGCCCAGTGCGCATGCGCAAATCTCCGCACATTTTTCACACTTCGAAAAATCTCCGCGCATGCATACTGGCTCCAAAGCAGGAGCCGCGCTTTGGAGCCAGTACGCATGCGCAGAGATTTTTTGCGCATGCGCAGAAGCTTCTAAGGCACTGTAGCGCCGTAGCAGCTTCTCCGCATGCGTGAATAATCTCAGCACATGTGTACTGGCTCCAAAGCGCACCTCCCGCTTTGGAGCCAGTGTGCGGGCGACAGAGCGGGCTGCAGAGGCGCAGCCGGTGGCGCAGCGCGGGCAGCGCGGGCAGCGGGGCAGCGCAGCGGCGGCCCTCCCAGGTGGTGACGCCCTACGTGACTGCGTAGTTGGCGTAACGCTTCCACCGGCCCTGGTTATCTGGAAGCAAGTTTCACTCAGGGTCTGGAGAACAAGCCCTATGAGGAGCGGCTTGAAGAGATGGGCATGTTTAGCCTGAAGAAGAGAAGGCTGAGAGAAGACATGATAGCCATGTATAAGTATGTGAGAGGAAGTCATATATATGTTGTGGTCATCGAAACAGGCCCAGGTTTCACACTGAGTGTATAAATACATTTAAAAACATATTAACTATATGTATTACTGTGTTCGAATGCAAAATTGTATATGTTGGAATTGTATTGATAATTGTTGATTTGTATGTCTTGAGCAGTTCCTGCTATTTGTACACCGCCTCGAGTCGCTTTCTGGCTGAGAGAGGCGGTCTAGAAGCAAAGTAAATAAATAAATAAATAAATAAATAAATAAATAATAGAGTGTCATTTTGTGTCATTTTGGTTGGTGGTGTGCCCCAGGATTTGGTAAATGTAAAAAATGTGCCGCGGCTCAAGAAAGGTTGGGAAACACTGCTCTAACTGACAAATGTGCGCATTTATTATGAGTGTCATTTTGGGATTGAAGAGTCAGTGTGGGAAGGAGAACTTGGCTACAAAATGTACACATGCGGAAACAAAATTGGTGCTTGTGGTTGCGCAATAGACACAATTTCATGTCCAAAAATGTGTTTCATTGGGCCTTGTTCTCTTTTCGTTTTTCTGTGCCAGTGGGGGTGTGGGGGAGCGCAGGTTTCCCCTAGCACCTAATCAAGGAGCTATGAGGAAACGATACGGAAAGTACACCTGGTGGATATTTGTTCTGACAGAATCTGGGAAGCATCCCAGCTCTTTTAGGGTAAATACTATAACTTATTAGACAAGTGTTTGGAAATTGTATAAATATTGGGGATAGGCAAGCACAACGGAAAAGACTGAACAACTAAAGGTTGCATTATAGCCGCTCAGAAAATCTCCTGCCCCTTTCTTGGTCTTGGCTGCCTTATATGGGCTACTCCACAACATTTCTGTATGCGCTCCAGCGTGACACATCTTGTCCCTGAAAGGGAAAATAATGTGAGCGTTGACAGGTATCTCCTTTCACCAATATCGGAATTAGATAACTTTCCTCCTTCTACCAGGCTGCCTAGCATTGCAAACTGGGAGTCAGTCACCTGTCCTTTCTGCTTTGTACTCCCAGGATGATGGATTGGGCCCTGGGCGCCAGCAGCCATATGTTACCGAACAGAATTTGGGTTGGCTCTGCCCATAAGAGGCAGGAGCCCTAGTGCCCAAAGAGAGGGATCGATACCCTTGGTGAGCAAAGGCAGGGCACATAAAAACCCACCCCAAGATTTCCCAATACGTCTCACCAAGTTGAAGAAAAACCACCGATGTCTTTTTTTCTCATCAGCTGAAGAGGGTGACAACCTCAATATCCTTGCCACGAAGCAGTCATAAAGTTACATTCAAAATATATGACATTTTATACATTTTACAGAACTGTCAGATTTAAACTTCCCGCCCCCGCGCGCGCGCCGGCTTCACAATGATTGGATAGAATGCTGGAGCCAGCTGGAGCGAGAACCAATGGTGAAACAGCGCCACTTTTCCCCTGGCAAATGTGCTGGAAGGGGTTACACTCCCCCTGAAGTCACAGGTCCGCAGTTTGGGGGTTCTCTTAGATTCAGCGCTGACGCTTGATGCTCAGGTGTCGGCGGGGGCTGGGAGAGCCTTCGCACAGTTAAAACTCTTGCGCCAACTGCGACCATACCTCGTGAAGTCTGACTTGACCATGGTAGTCCATGCCTTGGTTACCTCTAGATTTGATTACTGCAATGCACTCTACGTGGGGCTTCCCTTGAAGACGGCCTGGAAACTTCAACTTGTCCAACACTCAGCTGCTAGATTAATAACCTGGGGCAGGTTACAGGGAGCGGTCGACCCCCCTGTTTAAAGTGCTCCACTGGCTGCCGCTTATTTTCCGAGCCCAATTCAAGGTGCAGGTGATCTATTATATAAATGGGTTCACGTCATGTGATGTATACCTCAAACAAAGAAACCATACAACGCAGAAACACAATACTTGCCAACAGAAATAGGCCTCAAGCAAGGTACGTTTGTAGCAAAGAAACTTTCCCCCCCAAAACCTAAAAGGCCCCCAAAACGACGAGTAAAAATAAAACTACATTTACCAGCATCCTCCGGGGCAGCCAAAGACTCACCCAGCCTCTACATTCTGAACAACATGATTGGCTGCCAATAAGGGCGGATTTGCATAACTGCTGCACTGGCCAGCCAACATGAAAATTCCGATCCATAATAAACTGCCAATCCCCAACACAAACACCCAAATCACTTCCAACCGAAAAATCACAGACCACGCCCAAAATTGACAGTAAGGCTTCATTAACTTGATTTCCCTAACTAGCCCTCACTTACTGGGAAGCTGTTTACGCTCTAAATTGACAGTAACACTTCATTAACTTGAATATCCCGACTAGGCCTCAGCTCATTGGACATTGTGTATGGCCTGAATTGACAGTAAGGCTTCATTAACTTGCTGTTCCTAACTAGGCCTCAGCTCATGGGACATTGTGTATGGCCGGAATTGACAGTAAGGCTTCATTAACTTGCTGTTCCTAACTAGCCTCAGCTCATGGGACATTGTGTATGGCCTGAATTTACAGTAACCTACCTTGGCACACAGAGCCCTGACCATGCACGATGGGACTTGAAGTACCACCATGGAAAATGGGATTTGTAGTACTTCAAAACCCATCATTCCCCACAGACCACTGTGGCCCAGAACCAAGGCCAATAAAGACCCAACTTGGCACACCATGCCCCCCATGACCCACACTCCATCCAACTGCAGTTTAGAGGAGGGCACACCGTGGATGATTGGACTTTCTCGCATCTCCTAAAAAGGGCACAGCAACGTGTGCCGGGTACAGCTAGTTACCTATAAAGCCCTAAACGGTTTGGGACCCGCCTACCTTCGTGACCGGCTCTCCTCCCATGAACCAGCCCGAGCCCTTCGCTCCTCAGGGGAGGCCCTCCTTTAACCTCTGCCAGTCTCACAGACCCGGCTTGTGAGCACTAGGGAGAAAGCCTTCTCCTCTGTGGCCCCCCCGCCTATGGAATTCCCTCCCGGGAGAGATTAGGCATGCCCCTCACTGGAATCCTTCAAAAAACAACTGAAAATCTGGTTTTTCCACCTGACCTTTGGAGATTAGACCCCCCCCCAATGCCCCTGTTTCTGCGAGACCTTTTTCCTCTATGTGACCCTTGTGTTTTTGACACTACTCCATTATCTCCCCGAGTTTTTAAACATTTTATATGTACATGTGGCCGCCCTGTTTCTGTTTTATATTCACCTATGTTCTTGTGTTTTTAAAGATGTATTTATTTTATTGTGTTATTTTTTGTAATTGTTTTCTGATGTTTTTTGATATTTTTGTAATGTGCTGTTCGGGCAATCCCCTTTGGGGAGATGGATGCGGGTTAGAAATAAAGTATTATTATTATTATTATTATTATTATTATTATTATGTGTGTTTCATGGTGTTTGTGGCCTGGAACCAGACTTAAGGATCCCAAAACTGAAGGAGGTGGGCAAGCAGTAAGCCAGGCAAAAATAAAAATAAAAATTACCATAATCATCTTTTTAAATTTCTTTTTGAAGTTATATAGGCTGTATGGTACATACTATGAAAAATATCCGTAGTTAATTTTTAAAAAATATTCCCCTTTATTTCTTTTCAAGCTGATATCATTCGTCATTTGTCCTATATGAAAGTATTCTTTTAGGCAACATTACTGAGGATTATAATCACTACAGATATGATAGTCTGTATTGATAGACTGTATAAATAATTATTCAGTAAAGGTTCCCTTCTCCCAGGCCACTGTTTTGCATCCAGGAAATGGTCCAGCTAGTCAGTCCCTCCTGCGCCTACTCACTTGGTGTTGAATGGTCTCCGTTGCTTTGCCTTGTGCCAAGACAGCACAGCACTGAGTGCCTGACAAATGCCATGATGGATGGCATCTTTGCTGTGTACATTTATGTGAAACCGGTTTTTCTGAAGTAGCCTCTTCATGCCGCCACCGCACCCTGCCCCAACCTCCGGGCAGATAATGGTACAGGAATTTTCAGCTTAATATACTGTAATATAATGTGGTGCCTGAAACATTTTAGCTTGAGGGAACACTCTCCGCATCAACTGATCTATTTATTTATTTATTTATTTCGGGATTTTACCCCGCTCTTCTCAACCCCCAGGGGGGGACTCAGAGCGGCTTACAGTACGGCACAATTCGATGCCCACATAATCTATATATATAAAAAGAGAGAGTCCGTTTTGACGCTTATGCATGGACACACCATAACACCCAGACCCTCAAAACCCACTCCACACATTTCCACGAACCAACACCAACAATCGTGGCACAAAAAAACCCCAAAACATACCTCCGAAGACCCCTAAAACCGGCCCCCAAAAAACCCCATGGAAACCTATGGAGGCATCCGGAACCCAAAAAAACAACCAACAAAATGGCGTTAAAACCACTTCCTGTCCCGCAAATAACACTCCCCCGGAAGTTGTCCCTCACAAAACCCAAACCCGGCAGGAAACACATACCTCACACACTAACAGGAAGTTCATAGCCTTCTCGCTCTCCTCCACTGCTTCTCTTCCGCTCCCAGCAGAGGAGGGGAAGGGAGAGGGACCGTGCGGGCCCCTTTCACAGGAGGAGGTGGAGGACGTGGGCCCGACCACAGCAACGTTCTCCAACGCAGCACTCCTCCCTGCGAAGGTCGCTCTTCAGCCCACCCTGTGGCAAGGAAGTGGCGAAGGGGGAGCGATGGCGGCGGCGCCATGGCCGTTCTTCCGCCCCCTTTGCACTCTCCTCCGCCGCCTCCGTGCTGCTCCCTGAAGAGGAGGACGAAAGGGGGCCCCGCGCGATCTCGCTCCCTTCGCCCTTTTCTTCTGGGAGCGGAAGAGATGCAGCAGAGGAGAGCGCACCTTCGACAGGAAGCAACGCAGAGGGAGCGATACCGGCGGCGCCCTGGCTGCCTCTTCCACCCCTTCTCGCTCTCCTCCACCGCCTCCCTTCCACTCCTAGAAGATGAGGGGGGAAGGGAGAGAGATCGCGCGGGGCCCCCTTTCGTCCTCCTCTTCAGGAAGCACCATGGAACCGGTGGAGGAGAGCGCAAAGGGCCCGGAAGAGCGGCCATGGCGCCGCCGCCATCGCTCCCCATTCGCCACTTCCCTGCCACAGGGTGGGCCAAAGAGCGACCTTTGCAGGGAGGAGGGCTGTGGTCGGGCCCACGTCCTCCACCTCCTCCTACGAAAGGGGCCCGCACGGTCTCTCTCCCTTCCCCTCCTCTTCTGGGAACGGAAGAGAGGCACCGGAGGACAGCGAGAAGGAGGCCAACAGGAACCAGAACAGATGGACAAGGAAGACACAGGCAAACTAACCAAAAACACAAACACAAATGGATAAAAAATGCAACATACTGCACAAAAGAACACAAACCTACACAAATATACACATACAAAGACACACATACACTGTATATACATAAACATACACACACACACACAAACATTACCACAAACACACATACATATATATATACACACAAAAATATATACACACACAAAACAACAAACACAAATATACACACATACACATATATACACAAACCCATACATTCACACCCAAACCCACAGACACACAAACACCCCCACATATACACAGACACAAAAAAACCACGCACACAAATATTAAACACACATACAGCCATACCTACACACAAGCATACACATATACACACACACACAACACACACATCATTTCAAACCCTTACATACTTTTCCACATCTACTACATAGGGCACAGCAACGCGTGCCGGGATCAGCTAGTAACAATATAAAACCCCAAAACCCTTCAACAATTAAAATACATTAAAAATGCATTAAAATACAACTACATTAGCACCATACACATTCACTCTGGATTAAAACAATGTTCAGTCCATAGGAAACCCCTCAGCATGTGCCTGTGGCTTTTCCTGCACATTGCCTAAGATGTTGGGGGCTATTGCTTTCTTTCTCATAGAGTGTTGGCAACAATGACCAAAGTGATTAAACATTAATTTATACGAACACAGAGGACACAGGCTCAAACAAAATCTTGGAAATAATTTTGTCTTTGGATAACCACGCAGAGAAGTATGGTTGGAAGCTGTGCTACCGGGATTATTCTGTAGTTTGTAGTTCCAAAAAGCAACTTTTCAAAGTTCTGTTTTTAAAAACCCATCTAACACTCTCATGTACATGCACATCCTTGAGAAGCCAGACTTGACCACGGTAGTCCATGCTCGTTGCATCTCAAATAGACTACTGCAATGTACCCTACATCGGGCTGCCTTTGAAGACTGTTCAGAAGCTCCAAGTAGTCTAATGGGTGGCAGCCAGGCTGCTCACCAGAGCACTGTACAGGGAGCTGACATTCCTCCTGTTACTAGCAACAACAGCAGGGGTATGAAATAAATGCAATAAATTCAAATATCGTAGTAGATAAATATAATCTCACATCAACAACACCGCATCAGTATTATCACAATATTATCATTCATTAGTAGTAACCAAAATAATATTATTCATAGCAACAATGACCATAAGTGAGACACCAGAGGTGGAAACAGATTGACACCCCGATTGTAAGACGTATCGGGGTGTCGGGGGTCGGCTAATGTAAGCCGTACCCGAATGTAAGCCGTACCCCCGGCCGCCGCGTCACTCAGTCCCGCCTCCTCCGCCGCCTCCTCCTCCTCCGCTTCCCCCCCGCCGCCGCTTCCCTCCGCCGCTGTTGCTTGCCGGCGCCGCCTCCCCCCGCCGCCGCCTCCCCGCCGCCACTTGCCGCTGCCGCCGCCTCCCTCCGCCTCGGTGCCGCCCTACCTCCGCCGCCGCTTGCCTCCGCCGCTGCTTGGCACGCCGCCGCTTGCCTCCTCCTCCATAGCGGCCCCACGCCTGCGCCAGCGCGGCTGCATAGCGCACTCAGGCCTTCTGCCCATGCGCGAATGTCTGCGCATGGGCGAAGGTACTGGCGTCTGGCGCAGGTGCGCTAGCGCAGACGCCGCTGGCGCAGCAGCGCTGGCGCGCTCAGGCCTTCTGCCCATCCGCGAATGTCTGCACATGGGCAGAAGGCCTGGAGCGCGCCCAGCGCGGCAGCGCCTGCAGCCAGCGTCTGCGTCAGACGCGCTCAGTACCTTCGCCCATGCGCAGACATTCTTGCATGGGCAGAAGGCCTGAGTGCGCCAGCGCAGCCGCGCCTGGCGAGGCGTGGGGCCGCTGGCGGAGGAGGAGGCAGCGGCAGCGGTGCAAGCGGCAGCGGTGCCAAGCGGCAGCGGAGGCAAGCGGCGGCGGAGGCAAGCGGCGGCGGAGGTAGGCGGCGGCGGAGGTAGCGGCACCGAGGCGGAGGGAGGCGCGGCAGCGGCAAGTGGCGGCGGGGGAGGCGGGCGCGGGGGAGGCGACACTGAGGCGGAGGGAGGCGGCGGCAGCGGCAAGTGGCGGCGGGGGAGGCGGTGGCGGAGGTAGGCGGCACCGGAGGCGGAGGAGGCGGCGGCAGCGGCAAGTGGCGGCGGGGAGGCGGCGGGGGGGCGGCACCGAGGCGGAGGGAGGCGCGGCAGCGGCAAGTGGCGCGGGGGACTGGAGGCGGAGGAGGAGGCAAGCGGCGGCGGAGGAGGCGGAGGAGGAGGCGGCCAAGGGAAAAGGCTTACTGGGTACGGTAATGCCGTACCAAAGTAAGCCGTAGGGGGATTGGGGGTCAAAGAAAGTAAGACGCTGTCTTACTTTCGGGAAACACGGTAGTCCAGGATAGACTCTTGGCTAACCAATCCCCAAAGCAGTACCTTACTCCATGTCAGTCTGTTACGTGGGGGGGGGGGGGGGGGACGGGACGGCCAATGGTATCCAATAGAAAAAAGCCCATATCATAAGTGGAAATCCACTGCAAATGAGCAACAAAAACATCCGTAATCTTCGGGGCTAAGTATTTGTAAATCCACTCGGTTCCGGGGCATGTAAACAAAACGCCGCTAGTTCCAAGTGCTCCAGATGGAAAAAGCCAAACAGGACTCCTCAGAGGGAGGCTGCCGATGGCAAAGAGCTTTTTCCGGTGCCGGCTTATCCGGGCCGTTTCGCTCTTTCGAGACTTCCTCAGGGCCAGAAATTAATGTGGTGTCGTCCTCAAGTATCAGAAACCTTAAAGAATATTACATATAATCAGTATATTACATATATCCCAACAAAACAGTGAACATGCGATACAATTACAAGCATATAATATATTTACCATTCAGCAATCAAACATCAAGTGTGGAGGGCGGCCCATTCCATCCCGATGGGCAATGGTAAGAGTCAACTCTGCAGGGAGCAAGTTATAAAGGTGCAGCCCATTAATATTAATTACTTATTCAAAAGTGCATTAAGACTGAGGGGATCATTTAATCCTCCTCCCTTTTCCCTTGCTAATTGTACTATCCAGGTGGTTTCTCACTGCTTTAAGAGATTAAGATAGTCTGTGTGGGGTTTGCTATTAACCCTTTCTAGCACCTGTACTTTTATGTCATCAGAGGAGTGCCCATGTTCAGTACAATGTTGATAGAGTCGAATCTGTTGATTTATTTTTTATCCTCGATTTACGTTCAGTAACCCTTTCTCTCAAACTCCTGGAGGTAAAACCCATGTACTGTAAGGAATATCTGCATTCCTCCTGTTACGCCAGCTCTACTAGCTGCTGGTTTGCTATCGAGCACAATTCAAAGTGCTGGCTTTAACCTATCAAGCCTGAAATGGTTCTAGCCCAACTTACCTGTCTGAACATATCTTAAGAGCATTAAGATCTGCTGGGGAGGCCCTGCTCGCAGTCCCACCCCCTTTACAGGTGCAGTTGGTGAGGACGCGGGACAGGGCCTTCTCAGTGGTGGCCCCTTGGCTATGGAACTCCCTCCCCGGTGACATTAGACTGGCCCTCTCCCTCCTGGTTTTCAGGAAAAAAGTTAAGACCTGACCATAGAACTAGGTGTTTGAGAATTAGCAAAACGGAATCAATGTAGCAGCAACATTACTGTTTTAATTGTATATATATATATTATCTGTTTTTTATTGTTTAATGTGTTGTATTCCTTTATCTGTATTTACAATGTGGCATTTAATTTTGCCAAAACTGTAAGCTGCTCTGAGTCCCCTTCGGGATGAAACAGAGCAGGATAGAAATATACGGTAGTAGTAAATAAAGCAATATATATACAAGATAGGTGTGTGGTGGTGCAGTAGCCATGTTTCAGGAGGTGATGGGTGCATTTGTGCAGGTAATGTTCCAAAAAAACGAGTCTGAAGACTATCAGAAGAAGCATTATTAGATAAATTGTATGTTGATGCTCCTCTCTTTGAATGGTTTTTTAAAAACATATTTCTGTGAGGGAGGGGTGTGTTTCTGCTAATGGGCTCTTGCAGCCACTTCTGATTTTCCAGCTCACTCTTTGCAGGTCAGTGGTGTGCACCAGACATAACAGTCTCAAAATGGTGAAAAATAACTAACTTCAGGGATGGAGGAAGAAGGATCTGTCGTTGTATGTTGTAATGCATGTTCAATGTTTCTCTTCTTGCCAGCAAACATCACTGACTACTCTTGCAGCAAGTGCAAACTAGTGGCTCTTTTGGAAGGGAAGGTTAATGCACTACAGCTACGTGTTGAGACTCTTCAACACATCAGAGAACATGAGGCCTTCCTGGACAAAACAAGGGGAGAATTAATCCTACAGAACCAATAGTATATTGAGAACAAGGCAGTGAATGGTTGTACAGTAGGAATAATCCAGAAATAGAACCAATTGTCTTAAAAGTGGTTGTATCTGGATATCTTCAAAAAGGGTTTGGAGAGCTTGAGATGGTCTAGATCAGTGTTTCTCAACCTTTTTTGAGCCGAGGCACACTTTTGACATTTAAAAAATCCCGGGGCACACCACCAACCAAAATGAAACAAAATGACACTCTAACACAGTAATACATATAGTTAATATGTTTTTAAAAGTATACACTCGGTGTGAAACCTGGGCCTGTTTCAATGAACACAACATAGATATCCTGGCAGAAATCAAAGAGCTTTTGCTAAAGGCTTTCATGGCCAGAATCACCAGGTTGCTGTGAGGTTTTCAGGCTGTATGGCCATGTTCCAGAAGCATTCTCTCCTGACATTTCAGTCACATCTATGACGGGCATCCTCAGAGGTGGTGAGCTGTTAGAAACTAGGCAAGTGACGTGTATATATCTGTGGAATAATATCAGGGTGGGAATAATGCCTGCCAGGGTGGAAGAATGGCCATGTTGCCATTTAATGGCCTTGTTCAAATCGTTGCAAATGACCATGTTGATTAGCATTTAATGGCCTTGCAGGTTCAAAGTCGCTGCCTGAGGAAGTGCTCGGGAAGTGCACCTCCTGGCCCCCTCGCCAGTCCCCAATTTGGGAAGGGCGCGGGGGACAGGTGGAGACGCCTCCCTGAGGCAGCGAGGACCTTGCTGCCTTGGGGAAGTGCTCCTCCTGGCCCCCTCGCCCGTCCCCAATTTGGGAAGGGTGCGGGGGACAGGTGGAGACGCCTCCCGCAGGCCTCGATGGCTCGCGGGGGAAGCTTTTCGCCCGGCTCTCGCGTCCTTCCGACTTCGGAAGGGCACGGGGGCCAGGCGGAAAAGCCTCCCCCAGCCCGGCGCCCTCCCGCTCCTCCAACCCTCTCCTCTCTCACACACACAAGACCTCAGAGCCCGCCTCACCCGGTAGGCCCGGATCCGCCTCCGCCCACTTGGCCTCCTCCTCCTCCTCCAAGCAGCAGCAGCAGGAGGGGGAAGAAAGGTGGGGGGAGGGGACGTTTTCGCGGCACACCACATGCTCTCACATGGCACACTGGTGTGCCGCGTCACACAGGTTGACAATGACTGGTCTAGATCAGTGTTTCTCAACCTGTGGGTCCCTAGGTGCAGGGGTCCATAGTGCAAAAAGCGAGATAGCAGTTAGTCTTAGTCTAGGAGAAGAATGGCACTGGTTTGGAATCGATCAATTGACTCACGGATATGGGACTCCAATGGGTTTCCGTATCCGTGGTTCAGAGGAATGCAGTTTTGGCCTTCCCGGGACACTGTATGAGCATCCCGGGTGAGCCGGCGGTGAGCCGTGGCTCGGAAAAGGAAATATTTATATGAGAGACTGTTAGAGGCAATAAAGGGACACAATGTATCACTACGGAAAGTAAGAAAGTTACAATTAGAGGATACTTTTATTGGAGGATTGATTACAATGTTAAGGTAAGGGAGAAGAAGGAAAGTAGAAAATGACTTTTCAGTTGAGGCTGCTGCTGTGGCCACAGTCCCACCGATGCTGGCCTAACCAACCTCCCTGTGGTGGGTCAGATCAACTTGAAGGCAGGGGCCTGCATGTTGCCCAGTCTCACTCCTGCTCCATGTAACCACAACAACAACAAAAATGTTATGAGAGTTTTATGACTTCTGACATTATTTTTCTTTTGAAAAATATAACTTTAAAGGGCCCTGGCTTGGGATGGTGCTCACTCCCAATATCATTTTCCTGTGCAACATCTCGCCTCTTTACTATTTACTCTGACTGGAACAAAGTACCCTATACACCAGGGGTGGGCAATTATTTTTTCCAAGGGGCCACACGAGAGCCAAAAAAATGTTATGGAGGGCCGCACTTAAAGGCTGAACCACATTCTAATCTACATTATTTATTTATTTACTATATTTACTATATATTACACATCATTAATATTAACATATTAATATATCAAGAACAATTCATATATTATTAGTATTAATATCATAATTATTATATTATAGTATATATAGACATTATAATATATTGAAATTATAATATAATATTATAATATTATTATATTATTATTATATTATTATTATATTATTATAAAATTATTATAAAAACCACTACAATTAAATTAAATTCAAGAAGACAAGATGCGAACCAAGATGAAGGCTGACATCCTCAAGAGAGGAAGGATCCCAAGATGGAATGGCCCAATGGACCCAGCCCAGAGGATGGCAAAGCGGAACCAGCCGCCGCAGCAGCAAAGGAGAGCAGAGCAGCAGGCCATCGGAGGCTGCAGGCCTCCGCCCGCTCTCGCCCCGAGCCGTTCCCCAGCTGATAGCCCTGCTATGGAGGGCCCACATCCCTGGAGCCGACTCTGTCCGGCCTGGTGAGAAGGGCATCGGGGGCGAGGCCGAGAGGAAGGGGTGCCGCTGCTGCCATCCCATTGTGGACTCTGTGGGGCCTGTGTCGGCAGACAGGTCGGAGGAGCGGCAGCTTTGGAGTGCCTGACATCCCTGGAGGCAATCCGGGCCTGCAGGGGGAGCACTCGACGATCTGAGGCGGGTTATTCGACCTGGCGACCCGGAAGACGATCAAGTGTCTGCCGACACAGGCCCCACAGAGGGGATGGCGGCAGTGGCACCCCTTCCTCTTGGCCCTGCCCCCGGCACCCTTCTCCCTGGGCAGGACAGAATCGGCTGCCGGCCCACATCCGGCCCGCGGGCCGTAGGTTGCCCAACCCTGCTATACACCCTTATGTTTTTCCAAGTGGGGCAAATCGCAGCTTCAGGGGTGCAGAGGTAAGTTAAAGTAGGAAAGCAGCATGTAAGGAAAGAGATGAACAATGATCTCCAAGTAGAAATCCTGATCTGGATTCACGCTCACCCCAAAGTGGCTACATTTTGTATATCAGCGTAAGAATAATTCAGTTCTCCAAATTCTTTTAAACTACAACTCACACAATTTCCCAAAATAAACAGTGTTAGCAGGACAGCTGGGAGATGCAGTCCAACAAATTCCAGAGACTCACAATATTCCCATCCTTATTGTATATATTATAGTTAACTCTCCACATTCACTGGGGTTAGGGACACAGGACTCCTGCAAAAGTGAAAAACCATGCATTAAAAATGCTAATTTGTTTACTTGAGGTAATGCCTCCTTGAGAATATAGAGAAATCTCCAGCATAACTTCTACCACAAGTTGACCACAGAATCACACTGGTTTAGAAATTCCCATAGAGGTCTTCTCCCTAAAATTATCTAGGGAAGTGGTTCTCAACCTGTGGGTCCCCAGGTGTTTTGGCCTACAACTCCCAGAAATCCCAGCCAGTTTACCAGCTGTTAAACCCCACTGGTCTAGGGCCTCCAGTTCAACTCCATGGTCAACTTGCTGGAAGATGACCAGAGAATCATACTGAAGGACCTAAAGATTTCAAGAGAGAGCATTTTAATAAAATCTATTTATAATCAAATCCACAAATGTGAAATGCTAACTGTGAAGGCGAGCCCCAGAAAGAGCCCATCTGCATCCTAATTTGTTTGACCTGCAGCAGGGAGTTCCAACGTTCCTGCACATGTGGTCTGTCATCTCTAACACCAAAGGCTGGGGTTTGGCATCAAAAGACCTCCAGCCATTTCTACCTCTCTGTTTTCTTGCCTCACTTAACCTGAAGCCATGGACTCTTTGTGCACGGAGTTGCATGCAGACAGGCCAACAGGGGCAAGCCCTGAGCGGTTTGGGAGACATAGTTTTCCAAGGACTTCCGTGCGTTTGGACTCTCCTCTGGCTATTAGCAAAAATGACTTTTCTCTTATAGTTTTCCCAAGGACACAGATGGACTTTTCCCAAAGCATATGGATTTGATGCTTTTCAAGATTATATGGACTTTCTTTCCACCCCTTGCATATGAAGTAATTATGAGATATTGGCGATATTCCCCTGAAACCCTCCTATGTAATTTTCTTACATGTTTCCCCCCTCCCCATGTGTAAAATAATATGAAGAAATGCTACATGTTTGTGGAAGACCCAGCTGTTGTTTTGAGATCAGGATGAAACCACATTCCTGGCTGCACCCTTTAATCCAATCATTGAAACAATTTGCATGACAGAGGACTCTTTCTGGTTTGGAGAAGTTCTTCTTTCTCTTCTCCCCATTTTTTGAAAGACTCCTTTTGTTTTATAAATGCTGGACCCTCTGAGATTAGCCTCGTCCCGCGTTTATAGAACGTATGGCATAACTATATTTCATATTTCACAATCGGCTGTCACTGCTGGCCTCGGAAACCAGCACATAGCTACAGTTATTTCATTTATTTACCATCCAGAAGGCTGAAACTTCTCATGGATAGAATCTGCACGTGGCCCTTTGTCAACAAGGGAGGGTCGTTAAGGACAATTCCTGTTTTTCACCAAGAACAAAAGAATTCCTTTGGCTCGAAAGGTCAGGGGCTCGGATCTTCATTTACATATGGATATTTACTTATTTTTATTTATTTATTTATTTCCTGCATTTTACCCCGCTCTTCTCAACCCCCGAGGGGGGACTCAGAGCGGCTTCCAAAAAGGCACAATTCGATGCCAACACAGTAAAACACATAAAACACAGTATAAACCCCCCCAAAACATTACACATTAAAATACAATTACATCAACATATCATACACATTCATTTAAGTTTTAAAAAACAAACAAAAAACAAACAAACAAAACCAAGAAAACCAACCAACAAACAAACAAAAACCACAGTGTTCCGTCCATAAAAGTATTGAGCCCTATTCATAAAACTTTCCATTAAAATCCAGTCTAAAATGCTGCCTTGTGCTAGTGTGCAAACGCCTGGTCCCATAGCCAGGCTTTTACTTTTTTCCTGAATGTCAGGAGGGATGGAATTGATCGTATGTCACTAGGAAGCGCATTCCACAGATGGGAGCCACCACCGAGAAGGCCGCCGTCTCCTCGTCCCCACCAGCCGCATTTGAGAAGTCGGCGGGAGCGAGAGCAGGGCCTCCCCGGATGATCTTAAATTACGAGGTGGGACGTAGCGGCAGATGCGTTCGGACAAGTAAGCTGGGCCAGAACCGTATAGAGCTTTAAACGTCAAGACCGGCACTTTGAATTGAGCTCGGAAGTGGACAGGCAGCCAGTGGAGCTGACACAATCTAATATGATATGATCTAATCGAGAAAACTCCAGCTGCTCTTTGTTTTGAACACATTCCTGTCCCTCGCTTCTCATTCGCCAGGGCAAAAGTGGCACGGCTTCATGATTGGTTCCCGCTACAGCTGGCTTCCAAGGTTCCAACCAATCATCATGAAGCCTACAGCATGTAGGGGTGGGAAAGTTTGGATTTCACAGTCCTGTAAAGCAGTGTTTCCCAACCTTTTTTGAGCCGCGGCACACTTTTTACATTGACAAAATCCCGGGGCACACCACCAACCAAAATGACACAAAATGACACTCTAACACAGTCATACATATAGTTAATATGTTTTTGAATGTATTTATACACTCAGTGTGAAACCTGGGCCTGTTTTGATGAACACAACATAGACATCCTGGCAGGAATGGCAGAAAGAAATAAACTTGACCCACCATCCAGAACTCCCATAACCAAGCAGAAAATACTATAAGAGTTTGGACATTTGGGCATTGACCTTGGGTTTTGGAGTTGTAGTTCACCTATATCCAGAGAGCACTGTGGACTCAATGTTGGATCAGGACCAAACTTGGCATGAATACTCAATATGCCCAAATGTGAACACAGGTGGAGTTTGGGGAAAATAGACCTTGACATTTGGGAGTTACAGTTTCTGGAATTTATAGTTAACACACAACCAAAGAGCATCCTGAACTCTTGCAACAATGGAATTGAACCAAACTTGGCATATTGAACTCTCATTACCAACAGAAAGTACTGAAAGGGTTTGCTTGGAAATTGACCTTGAGTTTGGAAGTTGTAGTTCACCTACACCCAGAGAGCACTGTGAACTCCAACAATGTTGTGTTATGTTGTTGTTTGTTTTCTATCCAGGATCACAGTGTTGGAAGGAGGCTCACCACTTTAAGGTCTCTCAAACAGGCATGGGAAAACATTGGCTCTCTGGGTGCTTTGGACTTCAACTCCCACCATTCCTAACAGCCTGAGGCCCTTTCCTGCTTAAGTGGCTGAGGGGGGAAAGGAAAAGGGCCTGAGGCTGCTAGGAACGGTGGGAGTTGGAGTCCAAAACACCTGGAAGGTCCAAGTTTGCCCATGCCAGCTTTCGACAGAGACCTCTTCCTCCCCCTTCCCCTTCGTGCCCTTTCTTCCCCCTCCTGCCCAACACTTACTTTTCCTTCTACACTGCCGCTTCTGCTGCCATTTTGATCCGAGGGGGCAGCGTGAGCGTGTTCAGGAGGGGAGGGGGGAGGGAGGAAGGCGTGACCCGTGCGGGCGCTACTGCGCAGACTCGCCCCAGAGCAAAGCGAGGCAGAGCGAGCAGAGCGAGGCTGGGAAGAAGGGAGCCCGAGTGGAGAAGAAAAAGTGTTTGGCAGGAGGGGGAAGAAAGGGGATTGGAGGTTCCAATTTCCCACGGCACACCTGATGATTGCTCATGGCACACTAGTGTGTCACAGCACACTGGTTGGGAAACACAGCTGTAAAGTGTATAAAATGGCATATGTTTTCAATGTAACTTTATGGCCGCTTTATGACAAGGAAACTGCAGTGGTCATCCTTCTCAGCTGACAAGAATAAAAACTTCAGTGGCACCTTCTTCCGGACTTCTTTGGTGAGATCATTTGGGAAAGGTTGCTTTTTAAAACTCGCCTGAGGTTTTTGCTGAAATCCTCGCTTTGGGGGTACTTCTCGGCCTCTGCCCCCTATGGGCCGGGCTATCCTAAATTGCTCGGCAACAACTGGATAAGCAGCCTGACCCTAAAATAGTTCATTTTAATTATGCTTTGGGACTGTTCCGTCCTCCAGACGTTTCATATGCATAGCCCCATAGTTTGGTTTTAAAAGGCAGCATTTTTCCTTTTGCATCTTTCCTGGGACTGTTCCAGGCACACTGACACCTTGCCTGTTAATTATTAGCAAGGTTGCAGCCTGGTGCAGAATTTGCCACCTAAAGCTCTGCAAATGTATCTTTTTAGTTGGTGTCCGCCTTTTTTCTTCCTGGGGATTGGCCTCCATTTTAGAAAGTGTTTCAGTTCCTTTCAGAGTGGGAAGGAATTCAGATGTGTTTTTTGGGCAGCCAGGATTGGCTCCGAAAGGGTCACCGTAAGTACTGGGTGCTTACCTGGGTGCTAACCTGCATGCTAACCTGCATGCTGACCTGCTGATTACTATTTGCTTGACCATTAGCTGGGGGACTGCTGGAACCAGATGAGTTTATGGTACCTTGCAGAGACTGGCTTTGCATGCTGTATAGGATAGACATCTGGTTACCAGCCCAGCTTTAGGTCACCTTTGGACTGGTCTTAGGTTTAGAGGGGGGGAAGGAGTGGTTTCCTTCAACCAAACACCTAGGACCAGGGTGGGAAATATCGGGTTTCCTGCCATCCAAAGGGAAGCAGTAGGAATCATCTGATCAACAACCCAAGGCATTTCCAGTCTTCATTTTTATTGCAACCATAAAGCTGTGCCAAGTCCTGCAAAGACTTTGTTACTAAATAAACTGTTTGATTTTCAACTTTAATTTGGAGTGTTTTTTGGGTTGCCAGACCACCTAGCTTTTTCAACAAGCGCTCTGCAGTCCACCAGGTAGAAAGGACAACACATCTGCTAGTTTTAATTTTAAACAGACCTGGTGTGACGGCATAGGGACTATAATGTCAAAATAGTGTTGTGGTTGTGAGGGATAGTGGTATCCCAATTATTACATTTGGTGTACAGCTTGTGAACATGAACTGCTGTTATATACGCATATAGAAAGTCAAAGGATATTAAGATGCAGCCTTCCTTTAAGCGCGCGCACACAAACACACACGCAGTCGGCAGGCTGCTGGGGCTTCAAAGGAGCCTCTTGTGTTCTGTGCTGTCAGTCAGCCATGCTTTAGGGAGTCCCTTAGAGATGAAGAATCATTATAAATCCTTTCTGATCATCCGACTTATTTTTAGTGACAGAGAGGCAGGTATCATGTTGATAAAACTCAGTGTGAAATCCATCTAGATCTAAAGACTTTTGGGAACGATGCAAACGGATGGGAGTCTTGTTATTTATCTGCACTTTCTGAAATTATAAATAAAAGTAATATGGGCAACCCTGTGCATAAACTAATAGCTGAGATTACAGCTGCACCGCCTGTATCTCAAATCACATATTGTTTTTGCTTCTGAATTAAAATTGGAGGCATGCGTCACTCTTGTATACTAATCAGGTTTACATTTCAAACATTGAAACATGATCTCCCCACTTTCCTTCTCCTTGTATGTTGCTATAAATCTCGCCTTCAAATGTGTTCGCTGACTGGACAAAACATGCTGACATGCAATGAGTACCCAACCCCCATAGATACTCATGGCAACTCTCTACTTTGACTTTTGAGAATTTGATTAGTCTTGGTTTTGATTAAAATTATCTCTCTAGGAATGTCTAGGTCGTCCAGTGCAATTTTATGGTCAACTTCCAGCAGAAATTGACCACAGAGTCAGGCTCGGATCAATAGCTTTTGGCGTCCTAGGCCACAGTTTGGAATTAGCCCCCCCCCTGCGTCACGCCGCCGCATTCGGACCCTCCAAAGACCCCTCGGGAGGCAGGCAGCCCACCCATCCACACACACACACACACACCTTCCCGGGCGTTTCGGGAACTCCAGTGGGGGAGGCTCGCCCCGCTCTGAAGAAGAGGGAGAAGAAAGAGAAGAGGAGACGGGAGGCCCTGGGTGGTGGTGCCATCGTCGGGGCTTCGGTTTTGGTTTGGGAGGCTGGGTGGGTGGGTGTCCGGGCAGCCCTGCTTTTATGGCTGGGATGAAGGTGGAGGCAGTGGCGGAGGAGGAGGAGGGAGAGGGCTGTGTGGACAGATAGCTTCCCACGGAGGAGCTGCCGCAGGAGGGAGGCGCAGAGGTGAAGACCTAAACGGCGCCTGCTGCTGTTGCTGCTGCACGGAGGCGGCGTTGACGGCGTTGCCTGAAAGCGACGGGGCGGGGTCTCCTCCACCTCCGAGTGGAGATCTTCCTTGTTGCCGTTCGGGATGGCGGCCCTGGCGCTCTCGGACCCGGGGTCCATCAGCGAGCACAGCGCCAACTCCCCGCTCCCTGACGACGACTCAGCCCGCGCCCACACCGCCAGCCCCGAATGGAGCAGTTCCGAGTGGACAGGAAGAAGCTGGAGGCTATGCTGCAAGCTGAGGCCCCGCAGAGGGAGAGAGAAAGGGAAGGGGGGGCAGGGACAATTTTTAAATTATTTTATATCATTTATATTTTTTATTTTTATTTTGGGCCGTGATCTGGTGCCCCCCTTGGCTCACGCCCCTGGGCCGCGACCTCGTTGTCCCTATGGGTAATCCGGGCCTGCACAGAGTCATACCAAGATGACTCAGAAATTCCTGGAGGGATGTCCCATTAGATTGTGTTTTTTTTATTGTCATCTTCTTAATATATAAAAATGCTTGCGTCGTAATTAGTACCTTTAAAACAACAAAACCCCTGAACGAAAACACACCAAATTTGGCCTCACAACGACAAACAGCCCTAGGTGTGACCAACTCCCTGAAAAATGTAAGAAAAAAAACCCAATCACGTACAAGTTCGAAAACAATTGGGGGACAACATTTCCCAGCTTGCCCCATGCCCAAGGTGGCCGGTGCATGCACGGTGGTGCCTGGCTGCCTCCCACTAGCGCATCGCTGCCGCCGCTAGCTGAAAAAGAGGGAGGGAATAAAAAAGGAGAGAAAGATAACAAAGGAGGAGGAGGGTTGGGAGAGAGGGAAGAGGAAGACGGGGAGGGCGAAGTAAGCGGAGGAAGCCGAGGAGGGAATGGAAGCGGTGGAGAGCCGCAGAGGGGAAGAAAAACAAAAGGAGAAGGGAGGTCCGCCATCTTCAGCGGAACCGGGGCTCGATTTGTGGCTCGGGCTGGGCTCCCTCTCGCCAGCGCTGGCCTCAAAAGCTTTTGTGGCTCAGGGTTAGATTGCCCACCACAATGAGTGGTTCTCAACTGCTCCAGCCCCACCCCGAAGGAAGGAAGGAAGGAAGGAAGGAAGGAAGGAAGGAAGGAAGGAAGGAAGGAAGGAAGAAGAAAGTAGAAAGGAAAAGAAACAGAGAAAGTAGAAAGGAAAGAAACAGGAAAGGGAAGGCAGGAAAGAGGTAAAGAAGGAAGGAAGGAGAAAAGGAAAGAAAAAGTGAAAAAAGGAAGGAAACAGGGAGGGAAGAAAGGAGACAACGGAAGAAGTAGAGAAAAGGGGAGGGAAGGAAGGAAAGAGAAAAGGAAGGATGAAACCAAAGAGCGAAAGAAGGAATAAAAGAAAGAGGTAAAGAAGGAAGAAAGGAGAGAAAGGGGAAGGGAAATGGGGGAAGGAATAGGTAGGTACCTCTCTTTCATAATAGTCCAGATATCTACCTCTACTTTGAAAATTCTTACTATAGGCCACAGCTACGCGTGGCAGGGCACAGCTAGTTTATTATAATTGTGTTTCACCTTTGCAGATACACAGCTGCACAAGAAACCAGTGGAAAGGAGGTAAGGTTACAGCTGTGAATCACAAAGAGAACGCACTTCCATACTTTAGGGTCATAGCATAGTGGGAGAAAGGCTGGATATAATTTAAACGGATGGATGGATGGATGGGTAGGTAGGTAGGTAGATAGATAGGAGAGAGTTGGGGGAGCCATTTCACAGACACATTTGTATGTAATCTATATAAATAAAAATGTAATGTCCATTTGTGAGATTAACATAACTCAAAAACCACTGGACGAATTGACACCAAATTTGGACACAATACACATATCAGGCCAACAAGTGACCATCACTCATAAAAGCATTGAAAACCACAGCAGAACTTTTAAAAGCCAAAAAATGCTCAAAACCACACACATATATATATATGCAAACACACATATATACACATATAACATCTATATGTGTCCACTTGCCCGACTGGTGCGTAGCTATGGTCTGGAGTGCCATCAGTACGCTGATGACAACCAGCTTGTGCTGAGAATAGAAGTCCGGCCGGACTCCGTACCCAATAATTTCCATCTGTGACTTGAGGCCGTGACTGGATGGCTACGAGCCAGCCGGTTGAGGGTGAATCCATCGAAGACGGAGATCCTATGGCTGGGTCGCCCGGGTGGGGGAGAATGCCGGCTGCCTACCCTGGACGGTGAGGCATTATGCCCGTCGTCTACAGTAAAAAGTATGGGAGTCCAGTTGGACTCACTGCTGACAATGGAGGCCAGGTCTCCACTGTGATCAGATCCGCATTCTTGCATTTGCGGCAGGCTAGGCAGTTGGCACCTTACCTATCCAGGAGCGACCTAGCTACGGTGATCCAGGCAACGGTCATCTTGAGATTAGACTACTGTAACACCCTCTACATTGCCCTTCCTTTGTCTGTGATCCAGAAACTTAAGCTAGTGCAAAATGCTGCAGCTCAACTGCTCACCGGAGTGCCGGTAAGATGTCATATCACCCCCATTTTGCAGCAATTGCACTGGCTCCCAATAGAGTACCGGATTGCATTCAAAGTGCTGGTTCTAACCTTTAAGGCAGGGGTAGAGAACCTATGGCTCGGGAGCCAGATGTGGCTCTTTTCATGATTGCATCTGGCTCTCCAGAACAGCCTTGGCCTCGGTTTCCCAGCATGCAGCAGGGAGGAGTGACGCAAATGCACTGCGACTGCTGCTTCCGTGCCGCCATCGCTGCCTCTTCCTCATCCCCCGCTGCTCTTGGGGCCACACGCCCTCCTCCCCCTCCCTCCCTCCCTCCCTCCCTTCCTTCCTCTTCCTTTCTTTTTCCCTCTCTTTTTCTTTCATTCTTTTTCCACCGTCTCTCCCTACCTTCTTTCCTCCCTCCCTTTTCGTTCCTTCTTCTTCCATTCTTCCATTATTTCCTTCTCTCCTTCCTTTTCCCTCCCTCTCACCCCTTCCTTCTTTCCTCCATTCTCCCTTTTCCTTCCTTCCTTTTCCTTTCTTTCACCCCCTTCACCATTTCCTTCTCTCCTTCCTTTTCACTCCCTCTCTCCCCTTTCCTTCTTTCCTCCATTCTCTCTCTCTTCCTTCCTTCTTTCCTTCCTTCCTCTTCCTTTCTCCCCTTCACCCTTTCCTTCTCTCCTTCCTGTTCCCTCCCTCTCTCCCCTTTCCTTCTTTCCTCCATTCTCTCTTCCTTCCTTCTTTCCTTCCTTCCTCTTCCTTTCTCCCCTTCACCATTTCCTTCTCTCCTTCCTTTTCACTCCCTCTCTCCCCTTTCCTTCTTTCCTCCATTCTCTCTCTTCCTTCCTTCTTTCCTTCCTTCCTCTTCCTTTCTCCCCTTCACCCTTTCCTTCTCTCCTTCCTGTTCCCTCCCTCTCTCCCCTTCCTTCTTTCCTCCACTCTTCCTCCCTCTTCCTTCCTTCCTCTTCTATTCTTTTCCCCAAGTCTTCCTTTTCTTCTCCTTCCTTTTCACTTCCCCCTCTCTCCCCTTCTTTCTTTTCTTCTTTTCCCTTCATTCTTTACTTTTTCCTCACTCCCTTTCCTTTCTTTTCCCCACCCTTTCCTTTCCTCCCTTCCCATTTCCTTCTTTCTCTTCCCTCCTTCTCGCTCTCCTGCTTTTGTTTTCTTCCTTTCCCATAGTTGGTTCTTCTTTTCTTTCTTCCTCTCCCCCTCCCTCCTTTATTTCCTCTGTCTTTCTTTCTTTCTTTCTTTCCCCCTTCCTTCCTTCCTTCCTTCCTTCCTTCCTTCCTTCCTTCCTTCCTTCCGTCTTCTCTTCCTTCCCAGAGTCCTGAGCGTGCCTTTTGCAGAGCCAGGTCTGAAGTGTCCCCTCATTCTGCCAAAGGGGGAATCCTTTCCTCGTCGTATGTACGTATAGACTCACATTTAGTTGAATTCAGTCTTGAAATATATTATATATATTATATGGCTCTCACTGAAATAAATTTCCAAATATTTTGCTTTCATGGCTCTCCACGTCAAAAAGGTTCCCGACCCCTGATCTACACTGTAGAATTAATGCACTTTAACACCTCTCTAACTGCCAGAGTGTAATTGTATGGAGTCTTGGGAGTTGTAGTACAGGAGCTTTAGCCTTGTATGTCAAAGAGTACTGCAGCCTTACAAACTATGTATTCTAGGTTTCAATAGCATTGAGCCATGAAAGCTTAAAGTGGTATCAAACTGCATTAATTCTACAGTGTAGATCCAGCCCTAGTCTCCTATCTTTTTCCCATGACACGATTTCCGCTTTCATTCCTGCCCCCCCCCCCCCCCAGTTCTACTTAAACTTTTAAGCTTGGTAACCTTATCTTAATAGTTGTCAGGAGGAAGGAGATATCACACCATTAAGACCTGCCCAGATTGTAACCCTAGCACCTGGTTGAACTTACTGAGCAAAGTAATGAGATCTTGGGAGGAGTTCAGTAACCCATGTTGGGCCTAAATAAGATTCATTTCCCAATACCTCTAGGCGGGCGTGGGAAGGCCTCTGCCAGAGACCCTTGACATTTGCTGCTGATCAGATAGAAGCGTGGATTCAGAATAAAGCCGTCTCATATACCCTTTAGTGCAGTGGTGTGGCCCCCGACCTCGTGCCAGTCCTTGAGTCACTGGCTGCCACTCCATGGTGAGTTTTCAGGAAAGAAAAAAAAGACAGACAGACAAGAGAGAAAAATAAAGAACCGTGGATTCTCCACATCACATCACATTGCTTGAGACATATTGCTTTAGTGCACATGGAAATATCTGGACTTTCTCTGTTGGCGTCAGGGAGCTTCCTACACTGACCACTTACAGCTACCTGCCTATAGTAGGGGTCGGGAACCTTTTTGACTCAGAGAGCAGTGAAAGCAAAATATTTGGAAATGTATTTCAGTGAGAGCCATATAATATCTGTATCTGTATACCTTTATAAAACGGAATGTTTGTATGTGTGTATGCGGAGGGCGGGAGGGCAGAAGGGCGGAAGCAGCCACTTTCACAGGCCAGGGCGGATATGTGGCAGCCACTTTCACAGGCCACAGCGACCAGCGCGGGTGATGGACCTGCACCAAACTTGGTACACATAACCCCCCTAACCCCCTTTACGTCCTGGCGCGGGTCGGGGGACATGACCCACGGATTATGGGATTTGTAGTACTTTCCAACACTTTGGTTCCCACAGACCACTGAGGCCACCAAAAAGGACCAATACAGACCACACTCAGCACACACAGCCCCCATGACCCACTCTACGTCCTGGTGCAGTTTGGAGGAGGGTGGACCATGGATGATGGGACTTGAAGTACCTCTACTCACTTCCCAAGTCTGCTGCGACCCTCATCCAATTACCGATTGAGACCAAACTTGGCACACATAACCCCCATGACTGCCTTCACGTCCTGGTGAGGCTCGGGGAGGACTGACAATGGATGATGGTATTTGTAGTACTTTCACACCCCTCTGTTCCCACAGACCACTGTGGCCCCCAAAAACACCGAGAAAGTCCACACTTGGCACACAGAGCCCCAGTGACCCACTCTACATCCTACTGAAGTTTGGAGGGGGAGAGAACATGGATGATGGGACTTGCAGTACCTTCCCTCACTTCCCAATCCTGCTACAAACCTAATCCAATGACTGATCAACACCAAATCTGGCACACAGAGCCCTCATGACCCACTCTACAGCCTGGTGCAGTTTACTGTGAGACGGACCACGGATGATGGGACTTGAAGTACCTTCACTCACTTCCGAAAAAGAATGCATCCCTCATCCATTCACCAATACAGACCAAACTTAGCACACAGAGCCCCCATGACCCAATCTACATCCTACTACACTTTGGGGGGACAGAGATGATGGGACTTGCACTACCTTCAGTAATTTCATGATACCACTGCAACTCCCAATAATGATGGATCAAGACCAAACTTGGCACACAGAGCCCCCATGACCCACTCTACATCCTGCTGCGCTTCACAAATAACCCGGGCAGGGCCGGGTCCCCAAGCTAGTATATAATATATTTTAAGACTGAATTCAACTAAATGTGAGTATATACGTACATACGATGAGAAAAGGATTCCCCTGAAAGAATGAGGGACACTTCAGACCTGGCTCTGCAAAAGGCATGCTTAGGACTCTGGGAAGGAAGAGAAGACAGAAAGAAGGAAGGAAGGGGAAAAGAAAGAAAGAAAGAAAGACAGAGGAAATAAAGGAGGGAGGGGGAGAGGAAGAAAGAAAAGAAGAAAGAACTATGGAAAAGGAAGAAAAGAAAAGCAGGAGAGAGACAAGGAGGGGAAAAGAAAGAAGGAAATGGGAAGGGGGGAAAGGAAAGGGTGGGGGAAAGAAAGGAAAGGGAGTGAGGAAAAAGTAAAATAATTAAGGGAAAGGAAGAAAAGAAAGAAGGGGAGAGAGAGGGAAGTGAAAAGGAAGGAGAAGGAAAGGAAGACTTGGGGGGAAAAGAATAGAAGAGGAAGGAAGGAAGAGGGAGGGAGAATGGAGGAAAGAAAGGAAGGGGAGAGAGGGAGGGAAAAGGAAGGAGAGAAGGAGAAGGAAAGGGTGAAGGGGGAGAAGAGGGCGCAGGGCCCCGAGAGCAGCGGGGAATGAGGAAGCGGCAGTCGCGGCGCATTTGCGTCACTCCTCCCCTCTGCATGCTGGGAAACTGAGGCCCGGGCTGTTCTGGAGAGCCAGATGCAATCATGAAAAGAGCCACATCTGGCTCCCGAGCCATAGGTTCCCTACCCCTGATTTAGATGTACCTTGTTTTAATGCCTGAGGTGAGTTGTCATGGGTCTAATGGAGGCAGAAAAATGGGATATGAAAGAGGCAGCATGGTACGCAAACCTTTTGGCGCCTACTCACTCACCGGTGGTGCGCCGGTGTGTGTATGCGCAGGCCAGCTAGTTCTGCACATGCGCAGGGCCAGCTTTGCGCATGCACACCGGTGTTCGCATGCGCAGGTCAGCTAGTTCTGCACGTGCACAGGGGTTTCGCAAGATGCTCACCGGTGTTCGTGATGCGCAGGTCAGCTAGTTCTGCATCGTGCGCGAGGGCCAGCTTTTGCATGCACACCGGTGTCGAGCGCAGGCCAGCTAGTTCTGCACATGCGCAGGGCCAGCTTTGCGCATGCACACCGGTGTTCGCATGCGCAGGTCAGCTAGTTCTGCACGTGCGCAGGGCCAGCTTTGCGCATGCACACCAGTGTTCGCATGCGCAGGTCAGCTAGTTCTGCACGTGCGCAGGGCTTCGCGCATGCTCACCGGTGTGCACATGCGCCAGGCCAGCTAGTTCAGTGCATGCACCATTCGCGGGGGCTCGGCACCAAGTGGATGGTGACGCAAAATGCCCTCCAGGAGGCCGAAAAGGAGGGCGTTTTGCAGCCGGAGGCGGGAGGCTCCGTCCCAGCTGCAAAATGTCCTCCTTTTCGGCCCTGTGGAGTGCGTTTTGCGTCACCATCCACCTGGAGTCGCACGCCGGCCCACAGCAATGGTGGCCGTGGCTGGATGCACCCCTAGTCCACGTGGCACCCTGAGGCGGCCGCTTAATTTGCCTCCATTAAGATCCGCCCCTGATTGTGCATTGTTCAATGAAGACCAGGGCTTGATTCACTGTTTGGTGATGGAAACCCACTGGGTAATTTTGGGTAAATCTCATGAAACCAAAATAATAAATAAAATAAATAAATATACAGAAATATACACACACATATATGCACACAAAACAAATATACACAGAGTGGGCCACAGCAACACGTGGCAGGGGGCAGCTAGTTTCATATAAGGGACTACACCACTAGCTGACTTGTGCACGCATTGCTGTGTGTATATGTGCATGTATATATGTGTGTATGTCTTTATGTATATGTGTGTGTATGTGTGTGTGCTTATGTTTGTGTGTATATGCGTATATGTATATTGTGTATGTGTGTGTTCTTATGTATATGTGCATGTATATATGTGTGTATGTCTTTATGTATATGTGTGTGCTTATGTTTGTTTGTATATGTGTATATGTATATTGTGTATTGTGTGTTCTTATGTATATGTGCATGTATATATGTGTGTATGTCTTTATGTATATGTGTGTGTATGTGTGTGCTTATGTTTGTGTGTATATGTGTATATGTATATTGTGTATGTGTGTGTTCTTATATATATGTGCATGTATATATGTGCATGTATATGTGTGTGTATATGTGTGTATGTGTGTATATGTGTATATGTATATTGTGTATGTGTGTGTTCTTATGTATATGTGCATGTATATATGTGTGTATGGGTGTATGTCTTTATGTATGTGTGTGTACATATGCGTATATGTCTATTGTGTATGTGTGTGTTCTTATGTATATGTGCATGTATATATGTGTATGAGTGTATGTCTTTATGTATATGTGTGTGCTTATGTTTGTGTGTATATGTGTATGTATATTGTGTATGTGTGTGTTCTTATGTATATGTGCATGTATATATGTGTGTATGTCTTTATGTATATGTGTGTGTATGTGTGTGTGTATATGTTTGTTTGTATATCACATATGTATATTGTGTATGTGTGTGTTCTGCTCAAAATAGTGTGCATGTATATATGTGTGTATGTCTTTATGTATATGTGTGTGAGCTTATATTTGTTTATATATGTATATGTATATCGCCAACACTATTGTGTATTGAATGTTCTGTCCTTATATGTGAGGCCATGTATATATGTGGAGGACCACCGCCTGATGTATGTCTTTATGTATATGTGGCCAGATTGTGGTCCACCCTGCCTCACATCGGAGGCATGGAGAAGCACTTATTTTTGTGTGTATATGTATAAGTATATTGTGTATGTGTGTGTTCTTATGTATATGTGCATGTCTATATGTGTGTATGTGTGTATGTCTTTATGTATATGTGTGTATGTGTGTGCTTATGTTTGTGTGTATATGTGTATGTATATTGTGTATGTGTGCGTTCTTATGTATATGTGCATGTATATATGTGTGTATGTCTTTATGTAACCGCATTCATTCCACAATGTAGACGCATCCTTAGACTCTGGGATCCTCTCTCAGGCCCCTTCCACACAGCTGAATAAAACTCCACATTTTCTGCTTTGAACTGGAATATATGGCAGTGTGGACTCTGATAACCCGGTTCAAAGCAAATATTGTGGGGTTTTCTGGGTTCTATGGCTGTGTGGAAGGGTCCTTAGCCACAGCAACCCACTTTAGGTGAGTCACACTCTCTCAGCCTCGGAGGGAGGCCACAGCAAAGTTGCCAGGGAGCAAGTCCTGCCAAGGAAACCCCTCGAAGGCACCACCGCAGCAGCAGCAATGAGGTTTGCCAGGTGGCTTTCTCGCATACCTGCTCAGAGGAGGAAGTTCCCCTCAGGTGAGGAGGCCTCGGCTGCCTCCGACCACACTTCCTCCTCCTCCCTTCAGGGTCTGAGCCTCGCGCGGAGGAAAGGTGCCCAGCCGCCACAGGAGAGCAGACGAGGGAGCCTGCCCTACGTCACCGACAGCCCCGCGGTGCATTTTGGGGCTTGTAGGGTTCAAGCGGAGCGCATCCCCTCCCTCCATGCCCCCATGTGGGAGGGGAAAGGGAGCGCGTGGAGCGTTATCGCGCGCAAGGTCCTGGAGGGGTTTTTTTCCCTCCATCTGGGAGAGGGAAGGGAGCGCTCCGAACATTTGAGCGTGCGGTGTTTGGGTTTTTTAAAAAAATGTTGGACATGTGGGGAGGAGAGGAGCCTGAAGCGTGGGGGATCATGGGAGTTGTAGTTCATTTTGTTTTTGGGTTTTTAAAAAATGTTGTTTCAATGTTTTGGGGGGATTTTTTGTTGAAGAACATAGCTCTTTCGGTGTGGGGTTGTGTGGCTAATTATTGTGTGTCTGCCTTGTGTAGT
Organism: Anolis apletophallus; assembly: GCA_030556195.1. Lineage (NCBI taxonomy): Eukaryota > Metazoa > Chordata > Lepidosauria > Squamata > Anolidae > Anolis > Anolis apletophallus. The sequence continues at coordinate 156,632,528 of JARBWK010000006.1, read as the reverse complement.
TGCTTTGTTTTTGAGCCAGGAAACACGACAATGAGGATTTTATATATATAGATTGTATATAATAAGACTCAAGCATCCATAGATTTTTATATTTATCGGGGTCCTGGAATCAAATCCCAGTGGATACCAAGGCACCACCAGGGGCGGTCCTACAAGATAGGCCAAGTAGGCGGCCGCCTAGGGTGCCATCTGAGAAGGGGGCGCCATCCTGGCCGCATGGGGCGCCATCCTGCCCCTGCCGATGTTCCTCAGACAGTGCTGCAGCTGCCTGCTTTTTGACCCCGGCTTTGTGCGCTCCGACGCCGCTTCTGGGCACGCGTGGAGCTTTTCACGCAGGCGCAGTTGCTCTGGAGCTGAAGTTGAGCGCAGGAGCAACTGCACATGCGCAAAAACCTCCGCGCATGCCCAGTAGCTCCCTTGCGCAGAAGCCTGTAAGCAAAGCACTCCCTATCGGGCAGGCAGGGAGTGCTTCCCTCTCCTTTGTCTCCCGCCACAAGCGTTTTGCAGAGAAGGAGAAAAGAATCAGTGAAGGAAGTGTAAGTGAGGGAATGAATGAAGGGCTTTCCTCCTCCTCCTCCTCTGTGACCTCTTCTCTCCCTCCTTCCTTTCTTCGGCTCTATTTCTGTCTAGACCTGAGGGGCCTGAGGCTATGAGGAGTTGTGGGAGTTGGAGGCCAAAACACCTAGAGGGAGGGAGGGAGGGCCCAAGTTTGCCCAGGCCGCGCTGCCTGTATTCGACCTCATTTGAACATTTTGGCTGTTTTTCTATTTACATTTACATTGGGATCCTAATTTTGACTTATGGGAGACTCCTATGGATTATGAGTCGGGTGGTAGGCAATATATTCTGATTTTGATGCATTTACATTGCATTTCTTGTTGATTATTATACAGTTCTGCTTAATATTGTCATACAATATAATACAAATACAATATAACAATAGAATGATATATTTTATATTACATGTAATATTACAAACAATATTGCAGTATAGTGGTATTGTACAAAATAGTAATATATAATATTTTATTTTACTTTATTTTGGGTTATTTGAGTTTTATAGGAGTCATGAAAATATTTAGTAGAGGATAATTTTATTTAAATAAATAATTTTATTATTTTATAATAATAATATAATAGAATGTTACATTATATTATAATGTCAATATATTATAATATAATTATATTGTAATGTAGTATAATATAATTATGATATAATATAGTATGAGTATGGTATAATATATTGTATATACATTGATACAATATAATACTACTAATGGTATTGTGATATTATAATTGTAAATTTGTTTTACATGGGGGGCGGCAAAATAATGTTTGGGGGGGGCACCAAAATAATGTTCGCCTACCATTTAAAATTACCTTAGACCGCCCCTGGGCACCACTGTACTGTAAATGCCTTTCATACAGAGCAGCAGTGGGAGAGCTATCTGAAATACCATGTCTTCCTTTATGAACTCTTCATATGTTTGAAATCCTTGATAGAGAGATGTCTCTATCCCAGGTAGAGGTGCATATGAGGAAGAGACAGGAGGAAGCCTTCTCAACACCTGCTCCTAGGCTGGTCCCCTTCCTGCCTTCCTTCCTGCAGCAAGTCAAGATCTTGTTGTGTGAACAGGCATCTGGTTGGCCAACTGCCTAGGCAGGACTGTATCTTAATTGGATTTCTGTACTTCGCTTGGCTTGTGATTATTATATTTTACATTATTTCCCATGGTTTTAATGGGAATGGTTTTTATGTATTTGCTGTATTGATAATTGTTAATTTTATAGTGAATTTTAGATGTTTTTAGATTTTAAATGTTAGCATTGAATTCTTGCTGGTTGCCGGACTGAGTCGGTTGGGGTACAAAAGTTTTAAATGAAATAAATATTTAATGTATTGATGTTTCAATATGGAAGTTTGTTTAATTGTCCTTTGGTATTATTTAGATCAGGGGTCGGGAACCTTTTTGGCTCCGAGAGCCATGATAGCAAAATATTTGGAAATTTATTTCAGTGAGAGCCTTATAATATATATAATACATATAATATACCAGTGTTTCTCAACCTTTTTTGAGCCGCGGCACACTTTTAACATTAAAAAAATCCGGGGGCACACCACCAACCAAAATGACACAAAATGACACTCTAACACAGTAAAGAATGGCTGGGGGATGGTGACCTGCTGGGAGCAGCTGCTGGGAGTGCCAAAGCCGGGGGAGGGGGGTGCCACGCCCCCTCCACGCAGCTTCAGTTCTCCCACAGCTTTGCCAGCCTTGAGGGGGCAGTGCCAAGCCAGCGGTGGCAGAGCTAGCACAATGCTGGCTTGGCACTGCCCCCTCAAGGTTGGCGAAGCTGTGGGAGCGCTGAAGCCGGGGGGAGGGGCGGAGCCAGGCCACGCCATGCCCCGCCCCTCCCCGCAGCTTCAGTTCTCCCACAGGAGAAGCGTGAGCGGTGGATGGGCTTTAGTAGGCGGGGCTCCTCCTTCGCGCGGCTTCAGCGAGCGAGGGGTGAGAGTCATGGTGAGAGTCATGGCGGATTGGAGGCTGGCTGGGGAAATGGCTGAAGGAGGCGGCGCCCCGGCCCCTTCTTCTTTTTCTTCGTCGCTGCTCGGCCCTTCCTCCTCTCCCAAGCAGCAGGAGTTTGGCAGGAGGGGGGGGGAAGGAAGGGGGGCAGAGAGCTTTTCTCGCGGCACACCTGATGATCGCTCACGGCACACTAGTGTGCCACGGCACACTGGTTGAGAAACACTGTAATATACTGTATTTTAAGACTGAATTCAAGTAAATGTGAGTATATATCAGGTCTGGGCAAACTTCGCCCCTCCAGAGGTTTTGGACTACAACTCCCACAATTCCTAACAGCCGATAGGCTGTTAGGAATTGTGGGAGTTGTAGTCCAAAACACCTGGAGGGCCGAAAGTTTGCCCAGACCTGGTCTATACGTATATACAATGAGAAAAGGATTCCCCCGGCAGAATGACGGGACACTTCAGACCTGGCTCTGCAAAAGGCACGCTCAGGACTCTGGGAAGGAAGAGAAGACGGAAGGAAGGAAGAGAGAGAGAGAAAATAAAGGAGGGAGGGGGAGAGGAAGAAAGAAAAGAAGAACGAACTATGGAAAAGGAAGAAAAGAAAAGCAGGAGAGAGACGAGGAGGGGAAAGGAAAGAAGGAAATGGGAAGGGAGGAAAGGAAGGGAGGGGAAAAGAAAGGAAAGGGAGTGAGGAAAAAGTAAAATAATGAAGGGAAAAGAAGAAAAGAAAGAAGGGGGAGAGAGGGAAATGAAAAGGAAGGAAGGAAGGAGAAGGAAAGGAAGACTTGGTGGAAAAGAATAGCAGAGAGGAAGGAAGGAATGAAGGAAGAAGGATGGAGAATGGAGGAAAGAAAGGGAGAGACGGAGGGAAAAGGAAGGAGAGAAGGAAAGGGTGAAGGGAAGGAAGGAAGAGGAAGGAAGAGGGAGAACAGAGGAAAGAAGGAAGGGGAGAGAGGGAGGGAAGAGGAAGGAGAGAAGGAAAGGGTGAAGGGGGAGAAAGGAAGGAAGGAAAAGGAAGGAAGAGGGAGAATGGAGGAAAGAAGGAAGGGGAGAGAGGGAGGGAAAAGGAAGGAGAGAAGGGAAGGGTGAAGGGGGAGAAAGGAAGAGGAAGGAAGAGGGAGAACAGAGGAAAGAAGGAAGGGGAGAGAGGGAGGGAAGAGGAAGGAGAGAAGGAAAGGGTGAAGGGGAGAAAGGAAAGAAGGAAAAGGAAGGAAGAGGGAGAATGGAGGAAAGAAGGAAGGGACGAGAGGGAGGGAAAAGGAAAGAGAGAAGGAAAGAATGGAAGAGGAAGGAAGAAACGAAGAGGGAGGGAGGAAACAAGGTAGGGAGAGAGGGAGGAAAAAGAATGAAACAAAAAGAGAGGGATAAAGAAAGGAAGAGATAGGAAAGAAGGAAGGGGGCGGAGGGCGCGGGGCCAAGGTGGACCTTGGTGTCGACGTCGGTGAGGCAGTCCCTCCAGAAGGTGTCGAAGAGGCAGTGGCTCTTGAGCTGCCCGACGAAGAGGGCGATGAGCTTGGCGGCTCCCAGTGGCAGCGAGGCCCGTGGTGGAGGATGAAGAGGAAGAGGAGGTGCCGGGCTCTGCCCTCCCCGGCGAAGAGGGCGCAGGGCCCCGAGAGCAGCGGGGGATGAGGAAGAGGTGGCGATGGCGGTGCAAAAGTGGCAGTCGTGGTGCATTTGCGTCACTCCTCCCCACTGCATGCTGGGAAACAGAGGCCCGGGCTGCTCTGGAGAGCCAGATGCAATCATGGAAAGAGCCACACATGGCTCCCGAGCCGTAGATTCCCGACCCCTGCCTTAGATGGTTGACCTTACAGGGTTAGACAAGCACCATCTCCCCGGGTTTGAAATCAGTTTTCCTTCTCCTAGGATGGTTGCCAAAAGGCTAGAGAGCCCATCCTGCCCGTTGACGCTCTTTGTCAGGCCCTTCGGTTGTGACCTGCCTGGCATGGGAGGCCCTACCAGTGGCTATTATGCCACCGCCAGCGTAGCTCACAACGTCATTAGGGCTGTGTTTTTCAACCTTTTTTGAGTCGCGGCACATTTTTTACATTTACAAAATCCTGGGGCACACCACCAATCAAAATGACACAAAATGACACTCTAACACAGTCATACATATAGTTAATGTGTTTTTAAATGTATTCATCCACTCAGTGTGAAACCTGGGCCTGTTTCGATGAACACAACATAGATATCCTGGCAGGAATGGCAGAAAGACACACACGAAGGTCTTGCTCAATTTATAGTTCACCTAAAATCAAAGAGCATCCTGGGGGGTCGGGAGCAGGTGAGGGTTTTGCCCTCCTTTCTGCTAGAGATCCCCGTGTACAACTAGTGGGCCACTGTGTGACACAGAATGCTGGACTAGATGGGCTGAGGCCTGATTCAGCATGGCTCTTCTTATGTTCTTATGTTCTTATGTTCTTATATAACTCTTGCAACAATGGAATTGAACCAAACTTGGCATGTTGAAATCTCATTACCAACAGAAAGTACTGAAAGGGTTTGCTTGGGAACTGACCTTGAGTTTGGAAGTAGTAGTTCACCTACACCCAAAGAGCACTGTGGACTCAAACAATGTTATGTTATGTCGTTGTTTGTTTTCTATCCAGAATCACAATGTTGGAAGGAGGCTCACCACTTTAAGGTCCCTAAAACAGGCATGGGAAAACTTCGGCCCTCTGGGTGCTTTGGACTTCAACTCCCACCATTCCCAACAGCCTGAGGCCCTTTCCTGCTTAAGTGGCTGAGGGGGAAAAGGAAAAGGGCCTGAGGCTGCTAGGAATGGTGGGAGTTGGAGTCCAAAACACCTGGAAGGTCCAGGTTTACCCATGCCAGCTTTCGACAGAGACCTCTTCCTCCTCCTCGTGCCCTTTCTTCCCCCTTCCTGCCGAACACTTACTTTTTCTTCTACACTGCCACTTCTGCCGCCATTTTGATCCGAGGGGGCAGCGTGAGCGTGTTCAGGAGGGGAGGGGGGAGGACGTGACCCGTGTGAGCACTACTGCGCAGACTCGCCCCAGAGCAAAACGAGGCAAAGCGAGCAGAGCGAGGCTGGGAAGAAGGGACTCCGAGTGGAGAAGAAAAAGTGTTCGGAAGGAGGGGGAAGAAAGGGTATTGGAGGCTCCAATATCCCATGGCACACCTGATGAGCGCTCACGGCACACTAGTTGGGAAACACTGCTCTAATCGATAGAACTTTATACTGTAAAGCGTTCCATAGAGTCGGAGCCACCACTGAGAAGGCTCTGGTAAGTTCGGATAGAAAGGACATCAAGGAGGTTTTGTTCCTTCGACCGTAGTGATCTCGGGGGAATATATGGGGTAAGGCGGGCCTTCAGGTACACCGGCCCTAGACCATACAAGGCCTTAAAGTAGGGGTCGGGAACCTTTTTGACTGAGAGAGCCATGAAAGCAAAATATTTGGAAATCTATTTCAGTGAGAGCCATAGAATATATATATTTTAAGACTCAATTCAACGAAATGTGAATCTATACGTACATATGATGAGAAAAGGATTTCCCCTTTGGCAGAATGACGAGACACTTCAGACCTGGCTCTGCAAAAGGCACGCTCAGGACTCTGGGAAGGAAGAGAAGGCGGAAGGAAGGAAGGAAGGAAGGAAGGGAGGGAGGAACCGGGAAAGAAAGAAAGAAAGACAGGGGAAATAAAGGAGGGAGGGGAGAGGAAGAAAGAAAAGAAGACCGAACTATGGAAAAGGAAGAAAAGAAAAGCAGGAGAGAGACAAGGAGGGGAAAAGAAAGAAGGAAATGGGAAGGGAGGAAAGGAAAAGGTGGGGGAAAGAAAGGAAAGGGAGTGAGGAAAAAGTAAAACAATGAAGGGAAAAGAAGAAAAGAAAGAAGGGGTGAGAGAGGGAAGTGAAAAGAAAGGAAGGAGAAGGAAAGGAAGACTTGGGGAACAAGAATAGAAGAGGAAGGAAGAGGGAGGGAGAATGGAGGAAATAAGGAAGGGGAGAGAGGGAGGGAAGAGGAAGGAGATAAGAAGGAAAGGGTGAAGGGGGAGAAAGAGTGGAAGGAAGGAAGGAAGAGGGGAAATGGAGGAAAGAAGGAAGGGGAGAAGGAAAAGGAAGGAGAGAAGGAGAAGAAGGGGTGAAGGGAGAAAGAAAGGAAGAGAAAGGATGGGAGAGGGAGAATGGAGGAAAGAAGGAAGGGGGAGAGGGAGGGAAAAGGAAGGAGAGAAGAAGGAAGGGGTGAAGGGGAGGAAGGAAGAGGGGAAATGGAGGAAAGAAGGAAGGCGAGAGGGAAAAGGAAGGAGAGGAGAAGAAAGGGTGAAGGGAGAAAGAAAGGAAGAGAAAGGATGGGAGAGGGAGAATGGAGGAAAGAAGGAAGGGGAGAGAGAGGGAAAAGGAAGGAGAGAAGGAAAGGGTGCAGGGGGAGAAAGGAAGGAAGAGGGAGAATGGAGGAAAGAAGGGGAGAGAAGGAAGGAAAAGGAAGGAGAGGAGAAGGAAGGGGAGAAACGGAAGAGGGAGAATGGAGGAAAGAAGGAAGGAGAGAAGAAGGAAGGGGTGAAGGGGAGGAAGGAAGGAAGGAAGGAAGGGGAAGGACGGAAGAGGGAGAATGGAGGAAAGAAGGAAGGGAGAGAAAGGAAGGAAAAGGAAGGGGAGAAGGAGGGGAGAAAGGAAGGAAGGAAGGAAGGGGTGAGAGGGAGAATGGAGGAAAGAAGGAAGGGAGAGAGGGAGGGAAAAGGAAGGAGAGAAGAAGGGTGAAAGGGAGAAAGGAAGGAAGGACGGAAGGAAGGAAGGACGGAAGAGGGAGAATGGAGGAAAGAAAGAAGGGGAGAAGGGGAGAGAAAGAAGGAAGGGGAGAAAGGAAGGAAGGAAGGAAGGAAGGGGAAGGATGGAAGAGGGAGAATGGAGGAAAGAAGGAAGGGGAGAGAAGGAAGGAAAAGGAAGGAGAGGAGAAGGAAGGGGAGAAAGGAAGGAAGGGGAAGGACGGAAGAGGGAGAATGGAGGAAAGAAGGAAGGGGAGAGGGGAAAAGGAAGGAGAGAAGAAGGAAGGGGTGAAGGGGAGAAAGGAAGGAAGGAAGGAAGGAAGGGGAAGGACGGAAGAGGGAGAATGAAGGAAAAGGAAGGAGAGAAGAAGGAAGGAGTGAAGGGGAGGAAGGGGGAGGGAAGGAAGGGAGAATGGAGGAAAGAAGGAAGAAGGGAAGGAAAAGGAAGGAGAGGAGAAGGAATGGAGGAAAGAAGGAAGGGTGAGAGAGGAGAAAGGAAAGAAGGAAGGGGAGAGAAGGAAGGAAAAGGAAGGAGAGGAGAAGGAAGGGGTGAAGGGGAGAAAGGAAGGAAGAGGAAGGAAGAAGGAGAATGGAGTAAGGCTGTTGGGAATTGTGGGAGTTTTAGTCCTAAACACCTGGAGGGCCCAAGGTTGCCCATGCCTGCTTTAGGCTCAAAGGAGAGAGGGGTAGGTAGTTCAGGCAAGCTCGGGAATAGAGGAGAGAGTTTTGCTATGTGTGTGTAGACGTGCAGGCGCCTGTCAAGAAGAGTGGCAGGCGCAAAAGAGTGGCAGGCCAAGGCAGCCCCAGCCTCGACGGCTGAGCTTGGGCGCCGCCTCCCCTCCTCACGTGTGTTAAGACCCCCGCCGCGGCACGTGAGGAGGGGAGGCGGCGCCCAAGCTCAGCCGTCGAGGCTGGGCTGCCTTGGCTCGCGCCGTCGAGGGAGCCGCCTCTCCGCCAATCAGAGGCGGGCGCGCGCAGCCCCCACCCCGACTCCTCTCTTGCTTTCTCTTCCTCAAAGCAGCTCATTCCCTCTCCCAGCCTCGGAGGGAGACGGACGGAGCTCTCTTACTTCCTCGCTGCCTTCGCCGCCCTCTTCTCCCCCCTGTATGCGGCTGGAAGAGCTGCGGGCGGCCAGGGCGAGCGCCCCAGCCCAGGAGAAGAAGAGGAGGGCGAGGAGGAGACCATGAACAGCGGCAAAGCAGGCGAGCAGGAGGCGCCCCCTCCGCCGGAGCCCAGCCTGGCCGAGGAAGAGGTATACCCACCCTACTACTTGGGGGGGGGGGGAGTTGGAGGGCTCTTCTTCCCTTTGGCCTCGGGGGCCGCTTTGGAGGGCGATTGCGCAACGCCGCCCCCGACAGTCCAGGCTGGGAGAAGGCGAGGCGGCGCAGCCAGGGCGGCCCCTTCTGTTGTGGTTGTTGTGGTGGTTGTGTCCCTCCCTCGGAAGCGTGCTCCTTGTGTAGGGAAACAACAACAACAACAAGGCGAAGGCTTTGCAAAGCGTGCGTCTCTACACTGTAGCACAAACGCGCGTCGACACCGCTTGATCTGCGACGTAGGGGAGTTTGTGAAACTTTTTGTCGCGTTGTGCTGTGCCCTTCCAGGACCTTCCAGGCTGAAAATCTCACAATCTCTGCTTTGAACCGGGTTATCAGAGTCCACACTCACAATCTCTGCTTTGAACCGGGTTATCAGAGTCCACACTCACAATCTCTGCTTTGAACCGGGTTATCAGAGTCCACACTCACAATCTCTGCTTTGAACCGGGTTATCAGAGTCCACACTCACAATGTCTGCTTTGAACCGGATTATCAGAGTCCACACTCACAATCTCTGCTTTGAACCGGATTATCAGAGTCCACACTCACAATCTCTGCTTTGAACCGGGTTATCAGAGTCCACACTCACAATCTCTGCTTTGAACCGGGTTATCGGAGTCCACACTCTGCTTTGAACCGGGTTATCAGAGTCCACACTCACAATCTCTGCTTTGAACCGGGTTATCAGAGTCCACACTCACAATCTGCTTTGAACCGGGTTATCAGAGTCCACACTCACAATCTCTGCTTTGAACCGGATTATCAGAGTCCACACTCACAATCTCTGCTTTGAACTGAGTTATCAGAGTCCACACTCACAATCTCTGCTTTGAACCGGGTTATCAGAGTCCACACTGGGATATTGTGGGATATTATGGGATATAGGGCTGTGTGGAAGGTGGAAAGGGCTCTCTTGTGTATGTTTCTGTGCTTTGATGGCTTGAGAACACTTCAATAGTTGGGTTTAATGTGAGTTTTCCGGGCTGACTGGCCATGTTCCAGAAGCATTCTCTCCTGACGTTTCGCCCACATCCATGGCAGGCATCCCTAAAGGTTGTGAGTTGAATAGTTTGTGAATTTGTGTTTGTTGAGGCCAGGGCCGTAGCCAGGATTTTGATTCGGGAGGGGCTGAGTCTGAGTAAGAGAGGGACTACCCTACCAAACCTTTTGTATTGTTATCCCAATAACCCCACGAATGTGGGACATAATGAGCATGGTCATCAGATCATGATATCAATAAACATAACAGTTTAAATAATGTACCAGTAAGGCCTTTTCGCGGACCACCCTGAGAATTTCGGAAGTGGGGGGCTGAAGCCTCCAACACCCCCCCCCCTACATGCCTGGTTGAGGCTGTGGAAAACGATAGAACAGCGTTTCTCAACCTGGGGGTCGGGACCCCCAGAGGGGTCGCGAGGGGGAGCCAAAGGGGTCGCCAAAGACCATCAGAAAACACAGTATTTTCTGTTGGTCGTTGGGGGGGGGGGTTCTGTGTGGGAAGTTTGGCCCAGTTCTATCATTTGTAGGGTTCAGAATGCTCTTTGATTGTAGGTAAACTGTAAATCCCAGCAACTACAACTCTCAGACGTCAAGGTCTATTTTCCCCAAACTCCACCAGTGTTTACATTTGGGCAGATTGAGTATTCCTGCCAAGTTTGGTTCAGATCCATCACTGTTTTGAGTCCACAGTGCTCTCTGGATGTAGGTGAACTACAACTCCAAAACTCAAAGTCAATGCCCACCAAACCCTTCCAGTATTTTCTTTGGTTGTAGGTGTTCTGTGTGCCAAGTCTGGTTCAATTCCATCATTGGTGGAGTTCAGAATGCTCTTTGATAGTAGGTGAACTCTAAATCCCTGCAACTACAACTCCCAAATTACAAAATCAATCCCCCCCCCCCCAACCTCTCCATTATTCAAAGTGAGGTGTACCAGGTATTTGCACCCAACTTGGTCCAGTGAATTAAAATACATCCTGCATATCGGACATTTACATTACGATTCATAACAGTAGCAAAATTACAATTGTGAAGTAGAAACAAAAATAATTTTATGGTTGGGGGGTCACCACAACATGAGGAGCTGTATTAAGGGGTCACGGCATTAGGAAGGTTGAGAAACACTGCGATAGAAGTTCAACACTCAGGGCCCCTCCACACAGTGCTGGCTTAAGCCTTTAAAGCCCTGAACCAGTGTTTTTCAACCTTTTTTGAGCCGCGGCACATTTTTTACATGTACAAAATCCTAGGGCACGCCACCAACCAAAATGACACAAAATGATACTCTAACACAGTCATACATAGAGTTAAGATGTTTTTAAATGTATTTATACACTCAGTGTGAAACCTGGGCCTGTTTTGATGAACACAACATAGATATCCTGGCAGGAATGGCAGAAAGACACAAACTTCCCAGTCAGAACTCCCATAACCAAGAGAAAATACTATAAGACTTTGGTGGGCATTGACCTTGGGTTTTGGAGTTGTAGTTCACCTATATCCAGAGAGCACTGTGGACTCAAACAATGTTGGATCAGGACCAAACGTGGCATGAATACTCAATATGCACAAATGTGAACACAGATGGAGTTTGGGGAAAATAGACCTTGACATTTGGGGTTACAGTTTCTGGGATTTATAGTTAACACACAATCAAAGAGCATCCTGAACTCTCGCAACAATGGAATTGAACCAAACTTGGCATATTGAACTCTCATTACCAACAGAAAGTACTGAAAGGGTTCCAATTTCCCACGACACACCTGATGATCACTCACAGCACACTAGTGTGCCACGGCACACTGGTTGGGAAACACTGCCCTAAACCACTGATTCTCAAAGTGGGCGGTACCACCCCCTAGTGGGCGGCGAGGCGATCCAAGGGGCCGGTGGGAGGCTCAGGGGAATTTGGGGGGGGTGAACCCCTTTAAGGGTGTGGTGAACAATTGGCCACCCCCTGGTGGTTGGTGAGGCGATCCAAGGGGCCGGTGGGAGGCTCAGGGGAATTTGGGGGGCGGTGAACCCCTTTAAGGGGGGGGTGAACGATTGGCCACCCCCGGGGGGTTGGTGAGGCGATCCAAGGGGGTGGTGGGAGGCTCAGGGGTGGGGCGGTGAACCCTTTAAGGCTGCGGTGAACGATTGGCCACCCCTGGTGGTTGGTGAGGTGATCAAAGGTGGTGGAGGGAGGCTCAGGGGAATTTGGGGGGCGGTGAACCCCTTTAAGGGTGCAGTGACCAATTGGCCACCCCCTGGTGATTGGTGAGGCGATCCAAGGGGGCGGTGGGAGGCTCAGGGGAATTTGGGGGGCGGTGAACCCCTTTAAGGGGGCGGTGAACGATTGGCCACCCCCTGGTGGTTGGTGAGGCGATCCAAGGGGGTGGTGGGAGGCTCAGGGGAATTTGGGGGGCGGTGAACCCCTTTAAGGCTGCGGTGAACGATTGGCCACCCCCTGGTGGTTGGTGAGGTGATCAAAGGTGGTGGAGGGAGGCTCAGGGGAATTTGGGGGGCGGTGAACCCCTTTAAGGGTGCGGTGACCAATTGGCCACCCCCTGGTGGTTGGTGAGGCGATCCAATGGGGCGGTGGGAGGCTCAGGGGAATTTGGGGGGCGGTGAACCCCTTTAAGGGGGCGGTGAACGATTGGCCACCCCCTGGTGGGCAGCGAGGCAATCCAAGGGGGCGGTGGGAGGCTCAGGGGAATTTGGGGGGTGGTGAACCCCTTTAAGGGGGCGGTGAATGATTGGCCACCCCCTGGTGGTTGGTGAGGCGATCCAAGGGGGTGGTGGGAGGCTCAGGGGAATTTGGGTGGCGGTGAACCCCTTTAAGGGGGCGGTGAATGATTGGCCACCCCCTGGTGGGCGGCGAGGCAATCCAAGGGGGTGGTGGGAGGCTCAGGGGAATTTGGGGGGTGGTGAACCCCTTTAAGGTTCTGGCCCAGCTTACTTGTCCGAACGCATCTGCCGCTACGTTCCACCTCGTAATCTAAGATCTTCCGGGGAGGCCCTGCTCTCGCTCCCGCCAACTTCTCAAATGTGGTTGGTGGGGACGAGGGAGAGGGTCTTCTCGGTGGTGGCGGCTCCCCGTCTGTGGAACGCACTTCCCAACAACAAACGATAAATTCCATCCCTCCTGGTATTCAGGAAAAAAGTAAAGGCCTGGCGATGGGACCAGGCGTTTGCACACTAGCACAAGGCAGCATTTTAGACTGGATTTTAATGGAAAGTTGATGAATAGGGCTCAATGCTTTTTATGGACGGAACACTGTTTTTAACTTAAATGAATGCGTATGATGTTTAATGTAATTGTATTTTATTGTATTTTAATGTTGAATGTTTCTGGGGTTTTATATTGTGTTTTACTGTGTGGGCATCGGATTGTGCCTTTGTGTAAGCCGCTCTGAGTCCTCCCTCAGGGGTTGAGAAGAACGGGGTAAAATGCTGGAAATAAATAAAATAAATAAATAAGGGGGCAGTGAACGATTGGCCATTTAGGAGGGGTCGCGCAGCCCTCTTCTTTGGCCCCGCCCCCTTGGCTTTGACCCCCACGTGCAGTGCAAAGGCCTCCGCGTCCTCCAGCGGAGCCTCCCTGCCACCGCGGAAGAAAGCGTGGCCTTCCCCGGGGGAGGCAATTCATTTCAAACCCCTCCAATATTTCCTGTTGGTCCTGGGGGTTCTGTGTGCCAAGTTTGGCTCGATTCCATTGTTGGTGGAGTTCAAAATGCTCTTTGATTGTAGGTGAACTATAAATCCCAGAAACTACAACTCCCAAACGAGAAGGGCTATTTTCTCAAAACTCCACCAGTGTCCAAATTTGTGCATATCGAGTATTCGTGCCAAGTTTGGTCCAGATCCATAGTTGTTTGGGTTCATAGTGCTCTCCGGATGTAGGTGAACTACATCTCCCCTAAACCACTGCCAATTCCTTCCAAACCCTTCCAGTATTTTCTGTTGGTCATGTGGGTTCTCTGTGCCAAGTTTGGTCCAGGTCTGTAATTTGTGGGGGTCTCAGTGGTCTGTGGAAGTCAGAGCTGAATCGGTTGAAGGTACTGCAAATCCCATCATCCGTGGTCCATACTCCCCCAAACATATTGTTTTTGTGATTAATCACTATGCTTTAATTATGTTCAATTTGTAACGATGAAAATACATCCTGCATATTAGATATTTGCATTAGAATTAGTAAGAGTAGCAAAATTATTTATGAAGTAGCAACGAAAATATGGATGGGGGTCACCACGACATGAGGAACCTTATTTAGGGGTCACGGCATTAGAAAGGCTGAGAACCACTGCATTCATACAGATATATTTCTGTTTAATTGCTATTACATTTTTTAAAAAAATAATTTCTAGGGTGGTGGTGAGTAAACTTTTTTCTGGAACGAGGGCGGTGGGTAAGGTCAGTGATGTGTGTGTGTGTGGGGGAGGTGGCTCGTTGGTTTCCGGTCTCTTTTTACAGTTCTGCCCGTTAAGTCCGACAAGTAGGGGGGGGGCTGTGTTTTTACCCCTGTTGAGGGGAGATGTTGAGTCTTTAGGGGTTGTCTAAGTGTTTCTAGTCCTGTGGCAGGAGTGGGATAACTTGGGGCCGCTATGGTTGAGTGGCCGCCCTGGCGGAGGGGTCTTCCCTAGTCTTCATGTATGCCAGGAATGGGGACCAATCTGTCTTTTTTAGTGCCCTGCCTTCTGCCACGCTGAGATAATAAGATAGCTTATCCATGTTCATGACATCCCACACTTTGCTCTCCCAGTCCTCGAGTCGTGGTAGGGTTGGATCCTTCCATTTCTTCGCAAAGACCATCCTTGGGCTCCTTTATACACCAGACCTAACTTCTGTGGTGTCATGTACCACCGGTAGAACAGCTTGTACCAGTTTTCTTTAAGGTCTGTGGCGTAGGTGATCTTCAGCCTGTTCCTCCAGATCTTTTCCCATTCATGTAGGCTGATGGGGCGTCCGATGTTCTGCGCCCATTTGACCATGCATGGTTTCACCAGCTCGGCCTCTGTGGCCCATTCCAGTAGCTTCAGGTATGCCTTTGAGATAAGCTTTCTTTTCTCCCCCCCCCCCTCCCCTTCTGTTTCCTACTTTCCTATACCTGAAATTGTTCCACCTCTTTCATTGTCTACTATAAAACCTCAATAAATATTTTTTTTAAAAAAAAGTTTGGGAACCACTGATCTAAACGAAGCCTCTCCGACTCGTTCTGCCATATAGTGAAAGCAGCAGGATAACAATTCACGTAAGAGTAGGTGCCAAACTGTGCTATCTTACTGGCACGAATAGCGCTTACATGGAACAACAACAGGGAGAAAAACATTTCCTGATGCTCCAGATTTGTCTAGTCTCTATTTTTGGGGGGAAAAAAATACTGAGATGTAAGATTTATTCATTCTCGTCTCTTTGGGTAAGAGTGTAACGCTGCATTTCTTCATTTCTAAGGTGCATTTCCCCAATATAAATAGATCTAAAAATGGGCTGTGCTATAGAATTATTATTATTATTATTATTATTAATTGGACTTCTTAGTCGCCCTTTCCCGCAGGCTCAGGGCGACTCACATACATAAGAACCACAAAACACAATAAAACAGTTAAAGAACAGTTAAAAACATAGTGGCAGATCCACCTATTAAAATTACAACATGTTAAAATATCAGTATTTAAATTACAATTACCAATACAATATACATATTCCAGTGCCTATGGTCCTATTATACTAGATTATACTAGATTATATCGCAATATCATTAGCAATATTGCATTTAAAGAAATATACCATTATGATATCACAATATCATTAGTAGTAATATATTGTATCAATGTATATACAATATATTATACCATATCATATCGTACTATATTATATCGCAATATCATTAGCAATATTACATTTAAACAAATATACAATTATTATATCATAATATCATCAGTAGTATATTTTATCAATGTATATACAATATATTGTACCATACTCATATTATACTATATTATATCGCAATATCATTAGCAATATTGCATGTAAACAAATATACAATTATAATATCACAATATCATTACTAGTATTATATTGTATCAATGTACATACAATATATTATACCATACTCATATTATACTATATCAGTGTTTCCCAACCTTTTTTGAGCCGTGGCACACTTTTAACATTAAAAAAATTCGGGGGCACACCACCAACCAAAATGACACAAAATGCCACTCTAACACAGTAAAGAACGGCTGGGGGTTGGTGGCCTGCTGGGAGCAGCTGCTGGGAGTGCCGAAGCTGGGGAGGGGCGGAGCCAGGCTGTGCCATGCCCCGCCCCTACCCCAGGCTTCACCTCTCCCAGCAGCTGCACCAGCCTTGAGGGGGCAGTGCCAAGCCAGCGGTACCAGAGCCAGCACAATGCTGGCTTGGCACTGTCCCCTCAAGGCTGGAGCAGCTGCTGGGAGTGCCGAAGCCGGGGGAGGGGGCAGAGCCAGGCCGCGCCATGCCCCACCCCTCCCCCTGGCTTCAGCCCTCCTACAGGCCGCGCCATGCCCCGCCCCCTCCCCCCAGCTTCAGCCCTCCTACAGAGGAGGAGCATGAGCGGTGGATGGGCTTCAGTGGGCGGGGCTCCTCCTCCACACGGCTTCAGCGAGCGAGGGGCGAGATTCATGGTGGGAGTCATGGCGGATTGGAGGCTGGCTGGGGAAACGGCCGAAGGAGGCGGCGCCCCGGTCCCTTCTTCTTTTTCTTCGCCACTGCCTGGCCCTTCCTCCTCCCCCAAGCAGCAGGAGTTCAGCAGGAGGGGGGAAGAAGGGGGGCAGAGAGCTTTTCTCGCGGCACAGCAGGAGGTCCGTCACGGCACACTAGTGTGCCACGGCACACTGGTTGAGAAAGACTGTACTATATTATATCGCAATATTGCATGTAAACAAATATACAATTATAATATCACAATATCATTAGTATATTATATATTATATCATAATTATATTATACTACATTACAATATAATTATTATATTATAACATATTAACATTATATAATACATTATTATAGAATATTATACTGTTGCTGGGGGAGGAGCTTGGATATACAGTCTCCTGAGTTAGAAACATCCAACTTACATACGACTCATAGTTACAATTGGGGTTAAGAAATCAGGAAGTGAGAGAAATCTACCCATAAGAAGGGATATCCACTCTTGAAGGAGTTGTTACGGGGAAAAGTTGTCTCCACTGAACCCAGGGCCGGATCTTACATTATGCGAACTACGTGCCCGTGCAGGGCGCCACATACTCAGGGGCGCATCTGGCCGCCAAATGCCCCTTTTCAGTCTCTGGCCCGTGGAACGCGACCCGCACCAAATGCGCACAGGCGGAATCAGCTGGTTCCGCGCATGCGCACCTGGCCCGGTGTAAGCAGGCCAGAGCCGCCCACAGCGGCTCCATGAGGCCGGAAAACAAGGAAAAGCACCTGGCCGCTGGAGGCAGTGCCTCCACCCCCGGCCGCCAAACCCTCCTCCTCAGTCTCCGGCACCGTGGAAGGCAGCCCGCACCAAATGCGCACGCACGGAACCAGCTGGTTCCGCGCATGCGCACCCGGCCCGGTGTGAGCAGGCCAGAGCCGCCCACAGCGGCTCCACAAGGCCGGAGACCAAGGAGGAGCACCTGGCAGCTGGAGGCAGAGCCTCCGCCCCTGGCCCGCCAAACCCTCCTCCTCAGTCTCCGGCCCTGTGGAAGGCGGCCCGGCTGAGCCACACCAAATGCACATGCATGGGACCAGCTGGCTCTGCGCATGCGCACCCAGCACACATGCGCACCCTCTACGAGGTCGGAGACCGAGGATGAGCACCCCGGCAGCCGGAGGCAGAGCCTCCGCCCCCGGCTGCCAAACCCTCCTCCTCAGTCTCCGGCCCTGTAGAAGGCGGCTCACCTGCGCCGCACCAAATGCGCACGCGCGGAACCAGCTGGCTCTGTGCATGCACACCCAGCACACATGCCCACCCTCCACGAGGCCAGAGACCGAGGAGGAGCACCCTGCATCTGGAGGCAGAGCCTCCGCTCCCGGCTGCCAAACCCTCCTCCTCAGTCTCCGGCCCCATGGAAGGCGGCCTGCGCGCGCCACACCAAATGCGCACGTGCGGAACCAGCTGGCTCCACGCATGTGCACCCGCCGCACACGCACATCCTCCACGAGGCCAGAGACTGAGGAGGCGCGCCTGGCAGCCAGATGCACCCCCGAACATGTGAACAATATTCTACCTCTTATTTTTCAGTGATTGGGGGGGAGGGGGCGCCAAAATAATGTTCGCTTACCATTTTAAATTTCCTTAGTCCGGACCTGACTGAACCTTTATCACCAAGAGGAAGAATAAGAAACACAACAACAACTTTGGGTCGTTGTAGGTTTTTCGGTCTGTGTGGCCATGTTCTAGAAGCATTCTGTCCTGATGTTTTGCCTGCATCTGTGGCAGGCATCCTCAGAGGTTGTGAGGTCTCTACTTCCTCTCCTCACAACCTCTGAGGATGCCTGCCACAGATGCAGGCGAAACGTCAGGACAGAATGCTTCTAGAACATATCCATACAGCCCAAAAAACCCAACAACAACCTAGTGATTCCGGCCATGAAAGCCTTTGACAATAATAACTTTATTCTTATATCCCGCCACCATCTCCCCGAAGGGACTCGTGGCGGCTTACAGGTGGCACAAAGTGCCAAAAGCAATACATAAAAAGAGTGAGCGCAATATAAAATACATTAAAATAAAACATGTGCACATATTAAAACATCAACTCGGACTCAATCACACTGCGGTCCTCTAACCATGGCTGTAAATATGGCCAAGCTCTAAATATTAGGAATCAAATCAGTGCCAGCTGGTTGAAGAGCCACATCTTCAAGTCCACAGGGAAGGAGGACAGTGCGAGGGCCTGCCTCATCTCTCCTGGGGAGGGAGTTCTAAAGCCATGGGGCCACCACCAAGAAAGCCTCCTCTCTCGTCCCCACCAACCATGCTTGTGATGGTGGCAGGACCGAGAACATAAGAACATAAGAACATAAGAAGAGCCATGCTGAATCGGGCCTCAGCCCATCTAGTCCAGCATTCTGTGTCACACAGTGGCCCACCAGTTGTACACGGGGATCTCTAGCAGAAAGGAGGGCAAAACCCTCACCTGCTCCCGACCCCCACAACCAGTACCCGGGAAATCCTGCCTGCCTCCATCAACACAGAGGTGGCACTTGGATGTCCATTTCAGTAACTACTGATTCCCTTGGTATCCATGAATCTGTCTAATCCTGCCTTGAAGCTGTCCAGGCTGACCGCTGTCACAATCTCCTCTGGAAGTGAGTTCCATAACCCAATGACCCTCTGGGTGAAGAAATATTTCCCTTTATTAGTCCTAACTTTCCTACCTTGGAGCTTTAGGAGTGCCCCTAGTCCTAGTGTTGTGTGACAGAGAAAATATTTTTTCTCTATTCACCTTTTCTATCCCATGCATGATTTATGATACACTTCGATCAAGTCACCTCTTAAACGCCGTCTTTCAAGGCTGAAAAGACCAAGGCGTTGCAACCTGATTTCGTAAGGGAGGTGGATCATTCTTGTTGCCCTTTTCTGTACCTTTTCCAGTTCCGTTATATCCTTCTTAAGGTGCGGTGACCAGAATTGTACACAGTACTCCAGATGTGGCCTCACCATAGATTTGTAGAGAGGCAATACAACATTTGACGACCTATTTTCGATTCCTTCCTGATCATGCCAAGCATAGAATTTGCTTTTTCGCTGCTGCAGCGCACTGGGTTGACATCTTCATTGAGCTGTCACCAAGACCCCAAGATCCCTTTCCTGGTTTGTCTCAGAAAGCTTTGACCCCATCAATTGGTAGGTGTAGTTGGGGTTCTTTGCCCCGATGTGCATGACTTTACACTTGTTTAGGTTAAAATGCATTTGCCACTTTGTTGCCCATTCACTCAATTTCGAGAGATCTTTCTGGAGCTCTTTACAGTCAGTTTCATTTTTAACTACCCTGAACAATTTAGTGTCGTCTGCAAACTTTGCTACCTCAGAATTCACTCCTACATCCAGATCATTTATGAATAAATTAAAAAGTAACGGACCCAAAACTGAACCTTGGGGTACGCCACTTCTCACCTCTTTCCACCCAGAGAAGTGTCCGTTTATTACCACCCTTTGTTTCCTACAGTTTAGCCAGGTTCCAATCCAGGACAAGACCTGTCCCCTGATTCCATGGCTGAAGAGCTTATTTAGGAGCCTTTGGCGGGACTTTGTCAAAAGCCTTTTGACAGTCAAGGTAAACAATATCGCCTGGGTCCCCTTTATCTATGTGTTTATTTACACCCTCAAAGAATTCTATCAAGTTAGTAAGACATGATTTGCCTTTGCAGACCCCCCCCCCCCCGATCTTATTTATTTATTTATTTATTTACTTTGCTTCTAGACCGCCTCTCTCAGCCCGAAGGCGACTCGAGGCGGTGTACAACAGCAAAAACTGCTTAAGACAAACATATCAACAATTATCAATACAATACAATTCCAGCATATACAAATTAGCATTCAACGTTAAAAACACAATATCAGTGTCTCATTAATTAAATCGACTTCCAATTGCATCGTCGTCGTTCCTTAGATCTCAATTTGACAATCATACTGCACCTGCAAATGCCCGGTCAAATAGCCAGGTCTTAACCCTCCTGCGAAATGTCAGGAGGAGGGGCCGATCTGATGTCATTAGGAAGGGCGTTCCAAAGCCGAGCCACCACTGAAAGGCCCTGTCTCTCGTCCCCACCAATCGTGCCTGCGCGCAGGCGGGACCGAGAGCAGGGTCTGTCCGGATGACCTTAAGCATCTTGAAGGTTCATAGGAAGAGATGCGTTCGGACATGTAAGTTGGACCAGAACCGTTAAGAGCTTTAAAGGCCAAAGCCAGCACTTTGAATTGTGCCCGGTAGCAAACTGGTAGCCAGTGGAGCTGGCGCAACAGAGGTGTTGTGCGCTCCCTGAGTGCCGCTCCTGTCATCAACCTGGCTGCTGTCCGTTGAACCAGTTGAGGCTTCCGAGCAGTCTTCAAAGGCAGTCCCACGTAGAGGGCGTTGCAGTAAATCTATACGGGATGTAACCAGATCTTAGACCTTGTGTCGGTTCATTGGGGGGCTGGTTTGCAGTCATGAAGATAGACAGAACCTGAGCTATCAATCCCTATCCCTATAGATAATTCTCCCCCACTATTAGAAGCCTTAACTCCGTTCTATGCGTCTCTCCCGTACAGATGTTCAGCTCCACTCCTATCTCACCCTGGGTTTTTAACATTTTATCTTTAACGTTTTATCTTTTACATGTGGCCCACTCATTGTTACGTTGTCTGAATGATTTTATCTTGTTGTATTATTTTATATTGTTTCGTGCATTTTTAATGATTTATTTACCTGTGGCTTGTTTTGTATTATTCTATGGTAATGCACTGTTGGGCTTGGCCTCATGTAAGCCGTCCCAAGTCCCCGTTGGGGAGATGGTGGCAGAGTATAAATAAAGATTATTATTATTTATATGTGATAACTTGCCATTTATTTATTTATTTATTTATTTATTTATTTAAACTTGT
This sequence comes from Anolis apletophallus, assembly GCA_030556195.1. Taxonomy (NCBI): domain Eukaryota; kingdom Metazoa; phylum Chordata; class Lepidosauria; order Squamata; family Anolidae; genus Anolis; species Anolis apletophallus. Next base: position 156,611,358 of record JARBWK010000006.1, on the reverse strand, counting down.
ATACCACCCTTCCCAATAGGCTTTGAATTGGGACCGGAAACTCATTGGCAACCAATGGAGCTATTTTAGTACTCAGAACTTGGAATGCTACTTTATTGAGGAAAGTAGCCCGTTATATCTTAGGCGCTTTCTACACTGACATAAAATCCAGATTATCTTCTATGACACATGGCATGTATTGCTGTTTTCTGGTGCACAGGAAACAACATTGTTGATGTTGGAAAGGTTATGGGGAATTGGGAGCAGAGAGAAGTGAAAATAGCACATTAAGTGTTGCTGTTGTTTTATCTTGGGGCCGTTTTTTACAAAAAATAATCACCCTAAAATAGACCAAAAGGAAAATATTTTTGAGGGGATTGTAAGATTCCTCAGGGAACTCCAGGGCCACAAAAGTGGAGTTCAGAGTGGCAGTGGTGGTCCTCCAGTTGCACATTTCCTACCCGTGTTTTATGGACGATATATTAGTAATATTATCAGTAGTAGGGAATGGTAGGTCATGTCAAACTCAAAAGTGGCAGGTGGCCACGCCCACTGTAGGCGGGGCTAAGGCGGGACTTCCGGTCGAAGGCGGGACTTCCAGTATAAGCTCCTCCCACCAGATGGGGCTAAACCACGCCCACAAGATGACACCACATCCGGTCTAAGCCCCACCCCAAACCCCACCCACAAGATGGCAACAATCCCAGCCCCCTAGAGGACAACCGCGGAACTTCTAAGGAACATGCCTGGACATGTAATTTTATGCTATAGTGGGCAATGGCACAGGCAGCTGTGTTGTACCAACAGGGCCGGGATTGTCGCCATCTTGTGGGTGGGGTTTGGGGTGGGGCTTAGACCGGATGTGGTGTCATCTTGTGGGCGTGGTTTAGCCCCATCTGGTGGGAGGAGCTTATACCGGAAGCCCCGCCTTCGACCGGAAGTCCCGCCTTAGCCCCGCCTACAGTGGGCGTGGCCACCTGTCACTTTGAGTTTGACATGACCTACCATTCCCTACTACTATTATCCAAACGTGTGTTGTCGAAGGCTTTCATGGCTGGAATCACTGGGTTGCTCTGAGGTTTCCGGGCTGTATGGCCACATTCCAGAAGCATTCTCTCCTGACGTTTCACCCACATCTATGGCAGTCATCCTCAGAGTTTGTGAAGTTTGTGGGAGACTAACAAACCTCACAACTTCTGAGGAAGCCTAACATAGATGTGGGTGAAACATCAGTAGAGCATGCCTCTGGAACATGGCCATACAGCCTGGAAAACTCACAGCAACCCCATTATTCAAACATGTTGCTATTTGTTATTCAATAAGGCATTTAAAAATATTTGAAGACAAAACCCCCCACCCCAAGTCTTGCCCAATGACAGTTAGAAAACAATGCTTTTGAAATATTTAGTAAGTGATCTTAGTTTGTGAAAATAGCATTGTTGTCCCTTCGCTAATGTAAAATGTGAAAGAACTCTACAAGTAGGGCCATTACCGACAATGTGTTACTTCCACAATCTGTTAATACTTGACACAACAGTTTAAGGAGTTTTTTCCACACAACACAATAGATGGGACTTAACAGTATAATCAAGCAAATGTCCACGTTTCACTGAATAGCTTAGTATGAAACACAAGGGGAAAAAAAACACTTAACAAATATATAGTTGGCATACATTTTGTTAATATAAAACAAACACTATTACCTAAAATTGTATACTATAAGAGTTTGGTGGTTTGATTAAAGTTTGGAACAAATTTAAACCATTCTTTTATTCAAATACCCCCCTTTGGATCTCCTCTCTAGAGGCGAAACAAAGGAGACTCCTGGGCTGGCAAGAATGGCCCACCTACAAAGATCTTTTAAAGAAAGGTAAAGAGACACTGGAATTAAAGACTATAGAGGAATTGAGATTGAGATTTAAAAACATGACATGGCTACAATATATTCAGATAAAGGAAACATACAAAAAGGACATATCCAAAGGTTTTGTGGATAAGGAGGAGTTCAGGGAAACATTAATGGTAAGAAATCATAAAATCATTACTGTGCTTTACAACAAATTATTAGACTGGGAAACAGAAACGGAAGTTGTCAAAAACTGTATGATAAATTGGGCAAAAAATGTGGGTCATCAGATAAAATTACAAGATTGGCAGCGAATTTGGAATAAAAAGCTCAAATATACATATGCGGCAAACCTAAAAGAAAATTGGCTCAAGATTTTTCATAGATGGTATTTGACACCAAAAAAACTTAACAAAATGTATAAAAATAAATCCAACCTATGCTGGAAGTGTAAAACGCAGGAGGGCAGCTTTTACCATATATGGTGGACCTGTTAAAAAGCCACTAAGTTTTGGCAAAATATCCAAAAGATAGCACAAAAAGTTTTGAAAAAACAGGTACCATTAAAACCAGAACTCTTCCTTTTGGGGCTTACAGATAAATTAACTCAATGGAGTGAAAATGAGGATAGACTATTTATATATATATAACTACGGCGGCTCGAATGATATATGCTACATTTTGGAAACAGGAGAAGACACCAGATATGGACTTATGGCATAGCAAAATGTGGGAAATAAGGGATATGGATAAGCTAACCTTTCTCCTAAAACAAAGTAATGGAAAACCAATTAAATCAACGGACTGGTCGCCATTTGAGGACTATTTATCAACTTGTTAAACCAAAGTATTGGCTATGAAAATAGCATAACTCGGTTATTACAGAAAGAAGGTTATGGCAGAGGAAAAAACCACAGTAGCTATAGTAATCTATATTATTAAGAGATGGATATTAAGACAAACACCCGATTCTTTTAAGGATTGTTAAATAGAGGAAAAATGAAATGTTCTTGACTCTGTATACAAAACTGGAAGTTTATTTTACTGTGGACTCAATGTTGGATCAGGACTAAACTTGGCATGAATACTCAATATGCCCAAATGTGAACACAGATGGAGTTTGGGGAAAATAGACCTTGACAATTGGGAGTTACAGTTTCTGGGATTTATAGTTCACCTACAATCAAAGAGCATCCTGAACTCTTGCAACAATGGAATTGAACCAAACTTGGCCTATTGAACTCTCATTACCAACAGAAAATACTGAAAGGGTTTGCTTGGGAATTGACCTTGAGTTTGGAAGGTGTAGTTCACTTACACCCAGAGAGCACTGTGGACTCAAACAATGTTATGTTATGTTGTTGTTTGTTTTCTATCCAGAATCACAATGTTGGAAGGAGGCTCACCACTTTAAGGTCCCTAAAACAGGCATGGGAAAACTTCGGCCCTCTGGGTGCTTTGGACTCCAACTCCCACCATTCCTAACAGCCTGAGGCCCTTTCCTGCTTAAGTGGCTAAGGTGGAAAAGGAAAAGGGCCTGAGGCTGCTGGGAATGGTGGGAGTTGGAGTCCAAAACACCTGGAAGGCCCAAGTTTGCCCATGCCAGCTTTCGACAGAGACCTCTTCCTCCCCCTTCCCCTTCGCGCCCTTTCTTCCCCCTCCTGCTGAACACTTACTTTTTCTTCTACACTGCCGCTTCTGCCGCCATTTTGATCCGAGGGGGCAGCGTGAGCGTGTTCAGGAGGGGAGGGGGCAGGGAGGAGGACGTGACCCGTGCGGGCACTACTGCGCAGACTCGCCCCAGAGCAAAACGAGGCAAAGCGAGCAGAGCGAGGCTGGGAAGAAGAGAGCCCGAGTGGAGAAGAAAAAGTGTTCGGCAAGAGAGGGAAGAAAGGGGATAGGAGGCTCCAATTTCCCACGGCACACCTGATGATTGCTCATGGCACACTAGTGTGCTGCGGCACACCGATTGGGAAACACTGCTCTATAAGACATGTTGGTTGGCTGACTTTTGCATATGAACTTCATATCCGGCTTATTATAAAAAATGAGTTTAGTTCAACCTCTATTAATGGTACATTAAATTAGAGCCCCTTTGGGAAGAAAATCTTCAAACATGTTCACAGCTCTTGTTATAAGTAGCATTAAGCCCTCCTAGGAAGATGAATTCTTCAAAGGCAGTAACTAAGATAATAATCATTATCTACAAATCTATGGTGAGGCCACATCTGGAGTACTGTGTACAATTCTGGTCTCCGCACCTCAAGAAGGATATAACGGAACTGGAAAAGGTACAAAGAAGGGCAACAAGAATGATCCAAGGGATGGAGCAGCTCCCTTATGAAACCAGGTTGCAACGCCTTGGTCTTTTCAGCCTTGAAAGACGGCGTTTAAGAGGTGACTTGATCGAAGTGTATAAAATCATGCATGGGATAGAAAAGGTGAATAAAGAAAAATATTTTCTCTGTCACCCAACACTAGGACTAGAGGGCACTCCCTGAAGCTCCAAGGTAGGAAAGTTAGGACTAATAAAGGGAAATATTTCTTCACCCAGAGGGTCATTGGGTTATGGAACTCACTTCCAGAGGAGGTTGTGACAGCTGTCAGCCTGGACAGCTTCAAGGCAGGATTAGACAGATTCATGGATACCATGTGTATCGGTAGTTACTGAAATGGACATCCAAGTACCACCTCGGAGTTGGTTGAGGTAGGCAGGATTTCCCCGGGTACTGGTTGTGGGGGGTCGGGAGCAGGTGAGGGTTTTGCCCTCCTTTCTGCTAGAGATCCCCGTGTACAACTGGTGGGCCACTGTGTGACACAGAATGCTGGACTAGATGGGCTGAGGCCCGATTCAGCATGGCTCTTCTTATGTTCTTATGTTCTTATTTAATTCTAAATAATAGAACATTTGAGCAGAAGTATCCTTAATTTTACCTCCGTATTAATATTTAATTAATAATAATAACTTTATTTATACCCCGCCCCATCTCCCCAATGGGGACTCGGGGCGGCTCACACGGGGCCAAGCCCAAACAATAAATTACCATAAAATAAAATCAAAACACCCGCAATGAACACAATTAAAAAGATACAGACATATAAATAAAAACAATATACAACTAGTTATCTAAAATCACAAAGACAGGACGGGCTGCGAGTAATATATAAAATGTTAAAATGTTAAAACTCAGGGTGGGATACTCGAAATAGCATCCTTTACAGGGAAAACATCCTTTATGGGGGGGGGGGGGGACTCCAAGAATGGGGACATTGAGGAGAGCAATGATTGAAATTAAATAACGACTCTCCAAAAGCACAGCAGAAGAGCCACGTTTTCAGGTGTTTTTAAAGGTCTCCAGAGTGGGGGCTTACCTAGTCTCTCCGGGCAAGGAATTCCAGAGTTGGGGGCCACAGAGGAGAAGGCTCTCTCCCTTGCGCCCACCAGACGAGTCTGTGAAACTGGCAGTGGCGACAGAAGGGCCTCCCCCACCCAAAAAGCCGAGGGTTCGAGCTGGTTCATGGAGGGAGATCCGGTCACGAAGGTAGGCGGGTCCCGAACCGTTTAGGGCTTTGTAGGTGATCACCTGTACCTTCTATTCTGCCTCTCCCTTGGCAAATTAAAACAAATTTACCGTATTTTTCGCTCCATAAGACGCAGTTTTTTTCCTCCCAAAGTAGGATGAAAAATCAGCCGCGTCTTATGGAGCAAAGATGCAGGCAGGGAGGGGGGGAGGCGCTGGAGCAGGGGGGGGGGGGCGGCGATATACTCACCAAAAGTGTCCCGGACTTTATTTTCACCCCACCCCCCGGCGGCTCCCGGCTGCGCCCGCACATGCGCAGATTCCCGCTGCCGTGTCGCCGCAGCCAGGCGGCGGCGTGGAGGAACGGGGGCGGAAGAGGGGACTCACGGGGCGGGCTCGCCGCTCACGGACCCGAGGAGGAGCAGGAGGAGGGGGGAGGCCACGAGGGCGGCCCCCATGGAGACGCAGCGGCAGCAGCAGCAGCAGCGGAAGGGCCCGAAGCCAGAGGCGCATCTTCGTGACGTCACTTCGTCGCGCCTCTGCCGAGGAGGAAGGGGAGGAAGGCCTCGCCGGCCGCGCGCTATAAGGACGCCCGGAAGAGAGGCCGGGGGGAGGGAGGGGAAGGAGGAAGAGGCCGCAGCGCTCCCGCAGGGCTCCCTCCTCCGGCGTCTCCTTCCTTGCGTCCTTAAGCGCGCGGCGGCGAGGCTTCCTCCCCCTTCCTCCTCGGCAGAGGCGCGACGAAGTGACGTCACGAAGATGCGCCTCTGTCTTCGGGCCCTTCGGGGCGCTGCTGCTGCCGCTGTGTCTCCGTGGGGGTCGCCCTCGTGGCCTCCCCCCTCCTCCTGCTCCTCCTCGGGTCCGTTTAACACATTCATGTACATGTATGTGGGGCTGTGCAACTTTAGGGCAATCCCACATACATGTACATGTAGTGTCCCATACAGGAACCAGCCCCCCATATTCGTGTCCCATACAGTAGCCAGCCCCCACAATAGTGTCCTATACAGCAGTGTTTCCCAACCTTTTTTGAGCCGCGGCACACTTTTAACATTTAAAAAATCCGGGGGCACACCACCAACCAAAATGACACAAAATGACACTCTAACACAGTAACGAACGGCTGGGGGATGGTGGCCTGCTGAGAGCAGCTGCTGGGAGAGCTGAAGCCGGGGGAGGGGCGGAGCCAGGCTGCACCATGCCCCGCCCCTACCCCGGCTTCACCTTTCCCAGCAGCTGCTCCAGCCTTGAGGGACAGTGCCAAGCCAGCGGTGCCAGAGCCAGCACAATGCTGGCTTGGCACTGTCCCCTCAAGGCTGGAGCAGCTGCTGGGAGTGCCGAAGCCGGGTGAGGGGACAGAGCCAGGCCGCACCATGCCCCGTCCCTTCCCCCCAGCTTCAACTCTCCTACAGGCCTCACCATGCCCTGCCCCCTCCCCCCAGCTTCAGCTCTCCTACAGAGGAGGAGCATGAGCGGTGGACGGACTTCAGTGGGCGGGGCTCCTCCTCCACGCGGCTTCAGCGAGCTAGGGGTGAGAGTCATGGTGGGAGTCATGGCGGATTGGAGGCTGGCTGGGGAAACAGCCGAAGGAGGTGGCACCCCGGTCCCTTCTTTTTCTTCGCCACTGCCCGGCCCTTCCTCCTCCCCCAAGCAGCAGGAGTTCGGCAGGAGGGGGGAGGAAGGGGGCAGAGAGCTTTTCTCGCGGCACAGCAGGAGGTCCGTCACGGCACACTAGTGTGCCATGGCACACTGGTTGAGAAAGACTGCTATACAGTACCCAGCCCCATATTAGTGTCTCATACAGTAGCCAGCCCCCCACAAGTGTCTCATATAGTAGCCAGACCCCTTTTTTTTCTATTTTCCTCCTCTAAAATCTAGGTGCGTCTTATCAGCAGGTGTGTCTTATAGAGCGAAAAATACGGTATTTATTTATTTATTTATTGTTTGGCCTTGTATTCCGCTCCTCCCTGCAGGCTCGGGGCGGGTAACAACAAATAAAATAGGCGGCATGTATCGATCATGCAGCCATACAATTTAAAAACATAAACAATACATCACATCACGAGGTACAAAATAAAGTACAGAAGCATTTCCTTGAACCCGGAGATTCCTTAGAACCCGCAGTTATATCAGGTGATTACACTAGGTCAGTATGCCTAGTTAAAGGCTAGTCCAAAGAGGGCGGTCTTACAAGCCCTTCGAAAAGGGATGAGCTCCGTAATAGCTCAAGTGTCATCCGGGAGGGAGTTCCATAACAGCGGAGCTGCCGCGGAGAAGGCTCTTTGCCTGGTTGTAGACAGATGGCAGGAGCGGATTGATGGTACTAACAACAGATTCTGTTCCTCTGAACGTAGTGATCTCGGTGGAATATACGGGGCAAGGCGGTCCCTCAGGTACGTAGGCCCTAGGCCGTGTAAGGCCTTAAAGGTCAAAACCAACACCTTGAAAGCAATTCGGTACTCGATGGGGAGCCAGTGCAGTTGCCGAAGAATGGGCGTGATGTGCTCCCTCACTGGCGCTCCCGCCAGCAAGCGAGCAGCGGCATTCTGCACTAGCTTGAGTTTCCAAATTGTCGACAAGGGAAGGTCAACGTAGAGGGCGTTACAGTAGTCCAGCCTCGAGATGACCGTCGCTTGGATCACCGTGGCCTGGTCGTTCCTGGACAGGTAGGGTGCCAGTCGCCGAGCCTGTTGTAGGTGAAAAAATGCCGTCCTGCTGACCACGGAGACCTGGATCTCCATGGTCAGCGAGGAGTCCAGTTGAACACCCAAGCTCTTAACAAGGGATGACGGGCTAAGTTGCTTGCCTTCCAGGGTAGGCAACCGGCACTCATCCAGCCCAGGGCGACCGGGCCACAAGATCTCCGTCTTCGACGGATTCACCTTCAGCCAGCTGGCGCGCAGCCAACCAGTCACGGCTTCAAGGCATCGATGGAAACAATTGGGTACGGTGTCCGGCCTGCCGTCCATTCTCAGCAGAAGCTGGGTGTCATCTGCGTACTGATAACACTCCAGACCAAAATCGCGAGCCAGCTGGGCCAGGGGGCGCATGTAAATGTTGAATAATAAGGGGGAGAGAATGGCCCCCTGGGGGACCCCACAGTTAAGTGGGAGCCTCCCAGAGACCCCCCCCCCGCCCCCCTCCACACGCTGTGTGGAGATTTAAATGACACTTTAAATCTTAACAAGTATAAAATATAATAATTCAATACACAGTTCTAGGTGTAGTTGAAAATACATTCAAAACAAGTTTTAAAAGGTAAAAGTACAGCACGCATCCTATGCCAGTGTTTCCCAACCGCTGTTCCGCGGCACACTACTGTTCCGTGACAGATCATCTGGTGTGCCGCGGAAAAGGTCTCCTCCCCCCCCTTCCTCCCCCCTCCCGCCGAACTCCTCTGCATGCGCTATTGGGACCAAGCGCTTCTGGTGGAGGGAGTAGCGAAATGCACTCACAAGAGGATGAAAAGGACGGAGGAACATTTTGCAGCCGGGGCGGAGCCTCCCGCCGGCTGCAAATGTTCCCTTGTCCTTTCCCTTGGGTGTGCGTTATAACTCCCCTCCACCAAAAGCACTCTGACCCGATGGCGCATGCGTGAAAGTTCCGTGCATGTGCTATTAAAACAGAGCGTTTCTGGTGGAGGGAGTAGCTAATTGCACTCCCAAGAGGCTGAAAAGGACAAGGGGACATTTTGCAGCCGGGGCGGAGCCAGCCGCCCACAGCAATGGCGCGGCATGATGCGCCAAACCTGGCGGCCGCGGCCGGATGCGCCCTTGGCCACCTACACTAAGATCCGCCCCTGCTAGTATAGGAACCTTGTAGAAGGTTGCTATTTCCAACAAGGTATTTATATTTCCTTTTTCCTCTGTCTGGTGAATTCCAAGAGTTGTAATGGAGTATCTGGAGGGTGCCAGATTGAGGGAAGCCTTGATTGACAGTAGTATGATGAGAGATATATTTTCTCATCCTACTGTACATGTCCTTAAATAATGAAATAGGTATCTTTAATTATGAACAAAGAGTTTAAAGAAATAGAAACTGATGCCACTTACTTGGTAGTATGCATACTATTGCACTTATGAGTCACTATCTGGCCAGCTAATGAGAACATGGATTTGTAATATTTATAATGCTTTTAAGGGCTTAACATCACTTCCTAGTTGTTGATAGAAAGATCATTGTATGACCGTATTAGTACAGAATGCCACACCAAAAATCTGTCCAAGTTTGCCATTCCAAGCACTAGTAGTTAAAAACCAGACACTATACAGATCCATGTTTTGTTTACTGTGTCACCTAAACCAGGGCTGTCCAACTTCTACCGGACCTGTGGCCGGAATTCCGGTCACTGATGACCTGGGGGGCCGAAGGGTCTGCCCCGCCCCGCCCTGCCCCCGCCCCTCCCCCGGCTCTGCCCCCTTCCCCTCCCTTTAACATAAGGGGAGGGAGAGAATGGAACACAATGGGGGCATAAATAAACAATTCCATATATTTAATATTAACATAAAAGGAGCCCCCTGATTCAGCCTACCTTCACAAACGCGCAGGATCCAGGAGAAGCCCCGCGAGCCCCAGGGGATTTCGCACTCAACACTGGCGTGATCTCGCGTTTATCGCGAATTCCTTTGTGGCTCGCGTAGTCTCGCGATACTTGCTCCGAAACCCGGAAGTGGGTAATTTTTATTATTATTTTTATTTTATTTTTCTATTTTTATTTTTTATTAAGATGCTGAGGGGGCCGGAGGAAAGGGGCTAGGGGGCTGTGTACGGCCCTGGGGGCGCCTGTTGGACAGCCCCGACCTAAACCAAGCCAAATTGCCAGGCCTTCTATTTTATTTATTTAGTTTGTTTGCTGTCCTTCTCCAAATACAGGATTCAAGGCCTCTTTCAGCTTTCCTATCAGCAGAGGCGTAAGTCTAGAACAGTGGTTCCCAACCTTTTTTTGACCAGGGTCCACTCTCCAACATTAGTACCAAAAGGTTATGAATCAGTTTTTGGCCAACTTTAGTTTCGGTTTGGTCATTTGGGGTGCTGGTTCACAAAATGGCATTGGATAGACCAGCGTTTCCCAACCAGTGTGCCATGGCACACTAGTTTGCCGTGAGCGATCATCAGGTGTGCTGTGGGAAATTGAAACCTCCAATACCCTTTCTTCCCCCTCCTGCCCACAGTGCTCTCTGGGTGTAGGTGAACTACAACTTCCAAACTCAAGTCAATTCCCAAGCAAACCCTTTCAGTACTTTCTGTTGGTAATGAGAGTTCAATAGGCCAATTCCATTGTTGCAAGAGTTCAGGATGCTCTTTGATTGTGTGTTAACTATAAATCCCAGAAACTGTAACTCCCAAATGTCAAGGTCTATTTCCCCCAAACTCCATCTGTGTTCACATTTGGGCATATTGAGTATTCATGCCATGTTTGGTCCTGATCCAACATTGTTTGAGTCCACAGTGCTATAGGATATAGGTGAACTGCAACTCCAAAACCCAAGGTCAATGCCCACCAAACTCTTATAGTATTTTCTCTTGGTTATGGGAGTTGTTTGTGTCTTTCTGCCATTCCTGCCAGGATATCTATGTTGTGTTCATCAAAACAGGCCCAGGTTTCACGCTGAGTGTATAAATACATTTAAAAACATATTAACTATACGTATGACTGTGTTAGAGTGTCATTTTGTGTCATTTTGGTTGGTGGTGTGCCCCAGGATTTTGCAAATGTAAAAAAATGTGCCGCAGCTCAAAAAAGGTTAAAAAACACTGGAATAGACCACATCAGCTCTAGTTTCTGATACAGAATATGTGCCACCCAGTAGCTGCCATCTGCTCACCCACGGAAAACTATATTTAATAATCTAGAGCTGGTATGGTAGTAGTAATCTTTCGTGCGCAGTCAGCCTCTCCTCTCCCGACATCCCCATTGCGTCAGCACTATAAGAGGGTTTCGCGAAACCAGTTGCTCTCATTGCTGTGTAGTTTTGAGGCAACAGCGGACCATGTTTTTGTGTTTGTGGACCACTGGTGGTCCATGGACCACAGGTTGGGAACCACTGGTCAAGAACAATAAATTGGTTAATTCTATGTCTTGACAGGTTGAGTACTATTATGCTATCTATTGGAATTATGTAAACCATAATTCCAGTATGTAGCGTAACAGTGCTCAACCTGGCCCAGCTTACTTGTCCGAATGTATATTTACGATCTTCCGTGGAGGCCCTGCTCTTGATCCCACCATCGCAAACAACGGTTGGTGGAGACGAGGGACAGGGCCTTCTCAGTGGTGGCCCCTCGCCCGTGGAACTCGCTCCCCAGCGAAATAAGGTCAATTTCTTCACTCCTTTTCTTTAGAAAAAAGTTAAAGACGTGGTTTTGGCGACCGGGCGGTTGGTTGATGTGGGGCAGTGGACGGACAATTGAATAATGACAGGATTGTTGAGGCGGACTGTGGGTTTGGTTTTGGACAGCCTATGAGTGCGGAATGGGGATCATGTGGTTATTGATACTTGATTGTTTTAATCCGTTTTGTAGTATTTTATGATGTGTTGTTTTTCTGTCTCCTGCGTATGCCGCATCAAATTGTTGCCTTTTTGTTACTCGCCCTTAGTCCCCCTTCGGGGGTAGGGAAGGGCGAGTTAGAAATAAATGCAATCAATCAATCAATCAATCAATCAATAAGATCTGATGCCGGATTGATTGGCTGGCCAGTAGCTACCAGCACACTCTCTTCTTTGTGACGGGTCAGAATTGGTTGTTTTTTCATTCCATGTGGGCACACATTCATGGAAAAGCCTCTATAACAGCGCTGCTCAATACTGGTGGCCCATGTAATGGTGTTGATCCGTGGGTCATTGACTGACAGTTCCTGCCAAGTTTCTAAGAAATCAAGAAGTCAGTGGGCACAGATGCAGGCACCAAAATTGCCAGGCTTCTACATCAGATAGGACAGTGTTTCCCAACCAGTGTGCCGCGGCACACTAGTGTGCCGTGAGATATCATCAGGTGTGTTGTGGGAAACTACAGTGGAGAGAGAGAGAGAGAGAGAGAGAGAGAGAGAGAAAGCCTAGCAGGAAACTTCAGGCAGCAGTAATGCCAGTCAGCCTGCCTGCAGTCAGGGAGAGCCCTCGGCATCCAGAACTTTCCTCCCTCCCTCCTCTCTCTCTCCTTCCCTCCCTCTGCGCACCAAGGGCTACCTGGCCGGGCTGCGGCTCCTCCTGCTTCCTGGCTCCTGGGCGCTCTTCTGCCCTCCTCCCCTCCGGCAGCAAGGAGGAAGAGAGGGAGGAGGAGTCCGCGGGAGATGCCCCCGTCTGACCCCGCTCCCGGAGGCTCGAGGCAAGGCTTTCTGCCCTCTAGTGGCTAGAGCAGGGGCGGGCAAACTGCGGCCCGGGGCCCGGATGCGGCCCTTTGGCTGATTCTATCCGGCCCGCCTAAGGGCCCCTGGCTTGCCTCCCCTGCCTGGCCTCTGCATAAAAATCTCCAGAGAAGGGGACTATAACGAAGCATTATTTTATTTTAGTGGTTTTTATTATTATTGTATAATAATTTTATAACAATAATAAAATAATATAATAAATAATATAATATAATGTTATATGATATATTATAATTTCAATATATTATGTTTATATATATATACTATAATAATTATGATATTAATACTAATAATATATGAATATTTCTTGATATATTAATATGTTAATATTAATGATGTGTAATATATAGTAAATATAGTAAGTGAATAAATAAATAAATTATGTAGATTAGCATGTAGTTCCGCCTTTAGGTGCGGCCCTCCATAATATTTTTTGGCTCTCGTGTGGCCCCTTGGGAAAAATAGTTGCCCACCCCTGGTCTAGAGTCTAGCCCCTCCGCGCTGGCGAAAGGGAGCAACCCGTCATCTCCTGGCCTCTCCTGGCTAGGCTCCGGATTCGCAGCAGAGCAGAGGCCGGGATGCGCAGCTCCACAGCCCAGCTTGGTTCCTTCCCGATCTGGCCCCAAGGTGACAGCAGGGAAGCCAAAGGGACGCGGGGGGGAGGCACTCCTGGTGGGGCTGAACCCCTTCGGGAAGGAGAGCTGAGGGTGACGACGGCTGCAGTTTGTTCCAAGGCTTGGAACCACCCCGTGTGGTCAATTCCTATTCGTCCTGCTCAGCTGAGCCCGTGTGCGCTTCGGCCGCTCAGCGCAGCCCTCCCCCGCGGGATGGTGGCGGGCCTCCTGCGCGTGGGCCTCCCGGGGGGGGGGGGTTGGCGGAAGCAGTAGCGTCACAAGGGGGGGAGGGTGACCGTTAGTAAAATGACAGTTAGTAAAATGACCGAGTGTCATTTTGTGTCATTTTGGTTGGTGGTGTGCCACAGGATTTTGGAAATGTAAAAAATGTACTGCGGCTCAAAAAAGGGTTGAAAATCACTGAGATAGCATACAATGCACTGTTCAGAACATCCTACAAGACTATTTAACATCTGCCTTGTTGTGGCGTCAGAATGTGTCCATGATGTGTTTTTCCTCTTTACAAATGTGTCGATTGGATGTGTAGATTGAAGCTATTTGTTTTGTTGGTTTTTTAAAAAAATCCCACGCAAATAAACCCAAATTGGCTTGTTTGGCTGTTGTTTGAGCTCTAGGTGGCATTAGATGGCTTCGATTTGGTATATATTGCCTGTTGATTGTTATATTACAGCAGCAGTTTGACAGATTCCATATATAAGATGTAAGCTGCTCCTTTGAAGCTGGAGGAATCTAAATGTTTGCTTTGCACTTGTAGGTTTGTTGAATTTTTTGTTTACTTTGGATGATTGCAAAGGAAGAAGCCGTTGGCCGGGAATCCTAGTTAGAAGCAGGAGGAAATGCTCAGAGATGTAAGTGGGGATATCTTCAAGATAAGAGATGGTAGGTAACACTTTAGCAAAGATGATCTCTTTTTCCTGCTAAATTGCCACATGAGAATATTCAAAGCAAGACAGCCGAGACGCAAAACATTGTTCCCAAATACATAATCCGGATTGCTTTCATTCCCTCTCTCATTCTGTCTGCTATCAAGATGGGGACTATCTCTTTCGGCATTATTTCGCGAACGAAGATTCGCTAGGAAGGACTCATCCCACGCTTTTTACAAGCGCGTTGATGACTAAAAAGGCCAATCTGAGATAGGCAAGTTCGGTTGCGAAAGCACAGCAGAAAGTCTCCTTGGGTGATGTTGCTTCCAAGTTGCGGTTCTTTCTGCGTTGTTGTTTCTCTTTGAGACCCATTCGGCGTGTCTTCTCGAAAGAGGCCGCAGCATTGTGGATAGTGCGTCTCCATGCCTCCCGATGTGAGGCCAGGGTGGACCATTGTTGGTGGTCAATCTGGCCGAGCCTGAGATATTGTTTCAGGGAGTCCTTATATCTCTTTTGGGGGGGCCTCTCTTGTGCCGACCCATGGCGAGTTCACCATAGAGGAGTATCCTTGGGAGGCGGTGGTCCTCCATCCTAGAGACGTGCCCTGCCCAGCACAGCTGTGTTCTCAATAGCATGGCCTCAATGCTGGTGATCCCTGCTTACTCAAGGACAGCAACATTCGTCACATGGTCAGTCCAGTGTACATTTAGGATTGTGCGAAGACAGCGCTGATGAAAGCGTTCGAGGAGTCGTAGGTGTTGGCGATAGGTGACCCATGTTTTAGACCCATATAGGAGAATAGAAGGTACGATAGCTCTGTACACACTGATTTTGGATCTTTGCCTCCGGTGCTTGTTGCTCCAGGCTCTTTTGTGAGGCCTTCCAAATGCACTCTATGCCTTTGCTCATCTGTGATTTATCTCTTTATCAATCTTGGCTTCTGAAGAGATGATGCTTCCCAGGTAGGTGAACTGCTGAACGGACTTAAGCACAGATTTGCCTATGCTGACGTGGGGATGGTGGTGTTCTTCCTGTGGTGCAGGCTGGTAGAGGACTTCCCTTTTCTTCAGGCTGACTTCCAGCCCAAACAGCTCTGCAGCTGTTTCAAAGCAGGATGTGAGGCGCTGCAGGGCTGCGTCTGAATGGGCGACAAGGGCAGCATCATCAGCAAAAAGCAGCTCACGGACTGGATAGTTTAGAGCAGGGCTGTCCAACTGGCGGCCCTGGGGCCGGATCCGGCCCCCCAGCCTGTTGGACACGCCGCCTGCTATGCCCCCCAGCCGCCATTTTTAAATTTTAAAAAATTCTAATTTTTAAAAAAATGGCTGCCTGGGGGGGGGGAGGCGGGGCAGGGAGGAGGAAGAGAGCTAGCTCCTCCTCCCTGCACCGCCCCTCCGTCCCCCTCTCCGCGCCGAAAAGGAGGAGAGGCGGTGCCAAGGGCAGCGCGTCACGCCAGGCCTGTGACGCGCTGCCCTTGGCGCTGCTCTGCTGCCCGGCGGCGGCCCCGCCCTAGGAAGGGCAGGGGGCGCAAAAGGAGGAGTAGGCGGCGCCAAGGGCAGCGTGTCACGCCAGGCCTGTGACGCGCTGCCCTTGGCGCGCGCCTGCTCTCCCTCCTCCTCCTCCTCTTTCCCGGGCGGTCTTAGTGCGAGCCCTCAGACGGCTTAAGTTGAACAAGCTGCCATCAGTACGATAGCCTATATATATGCCGTCTTCTTCTGCCATCAAGGTGGAGACTATATTAAGCATATATAAAAAGCAGAATTAAGGGAACACAACTGGCCATGATAATTAATTCTCATTATCTTTTCTCATTTTTCATACTCTCAAGTAGCTTCCTACAATGCTCTGAAGAATAGCATTGATTTAGCATTCATGTTCACAGTATCTCTAAAATGTTATCTTAGTAATTCTCACAAAAAACAATAAAGGATATCAGTATTATCCTCGTAGAGCATTAATGCTTAGGGGAATTTATGGCTGAGATAAGATTTGAACTGGAAATTATCTTGCTCACATTCGTTGGCAATAATTTTATACAGACCTCCTTGTGAGTAAATCCCACACAACACTACATATAACTAAATCACAATTATTCAAAATGTAGGTGGTAGTGCTTTCTTTGTATTGTTTTTAAATTTTCATTTCAAAAGGTTTAAACATATTATTATTATTCGAATTTATATGCCGCCACTTCCCGAAGGCTTTACTGGAATCCAGATTTGGGACTGATGGGGCACGTTCCCAAGGTTGCTTCTTCCTGTTTCACAAGCTTAAACTGTATACAGTAAACAAAGGGACACAATATTCTTCTCATTTCCTTGGTGAGAGGTTTTTTTTTTTGAATTAGTGGGCATCAAAATATAGCGAATCTTTAGATGCATCAGGAAAGAGGACAAGACCGGAACAAATGCCATGCCACTGGAGAGTGACTGACTGACTGACTGACTGACTTTATTATTTCTGAGTCGCCCTCCACGTTAGTGCTCCGGGCGACTTACACACAACAAATTCCACAATTAAAATAGAGTATTTAAAACTAGATTAAAATATTCAGTGGTTAAATGCAGGGGCCAGGCTCGGCATTTGAGTTCCTGGTTCTGCATTAACCATGGGCTTTCCTGAATAGCCAGGTCTTCAGAGCGGTCAGGAACTGGGGCAGGTCGAGGGAGGCTCTCTGGTCCGATGGCATCGAGTTCCAAAGAACGGGGGCCACAACGGAGAACGGTCTCCGTCTCGTGGTCTCCAGGTGGGCCTCTTTCAAGCCTGGTACGTGAAGAAGGTTCTTGTTTGCTGGCCGCGGGGTCCTTGAGTAAGCAGGCATCAACAGGCGGTCTTTTAGGTATGTTGGGCCCCGGCCCCGTAGGGCTTTGAAAGCCAAGGTCAAGGTCTTGTGTAAGGCTCTATACTCAACGGGCAGCCAGTGCAGGCGCTGCAGAGATGGTGTAATGTGGCATCTCATCGATGTTCCTGTGAGAAGCCTGGCGGCCGCGTTCTCCACAATCTGGAGCCTGCGGGTTAGTGACCAGGGTAGACCTACATACAAAGCGTTACAGTAATCCAGCCTTGATGTAACCGTGGCATGGATTACTGTAGCTAGCGCTTCCGTCGGAAGATAGGGCGCCAATTGTCTCGCTTGGCGCAGGTGGAAGAAGGCCCTTTTGCTCGTGAGGGCAACCTGGGCCTCCATCGACAATTTGGAGTCCAGGATAACACCAAGGCTTTTTACTGAGGGGGACGGATCAGCGGTTCCCTTCAAAGGGGGGCAGCGAGAAAGGTGGTTCTGGGCGGCCCGGCCATAAGATCTCCGTCTTTGATGGAGTTATTTTAAGATTGTGGGCGCGGAGCCAATTTGGCACTGCTTCTAGCCCTCGACTGAAGTTTACGGGCACCGGTTGCGCCAGGCTCCAGTTTCAGTAGGAGCTGGGTGTCATCGGCATATTGGTAGCACCCTAGGCCGAAGCTCCGGGCTATAACAGCCAACGGCCGAACATAGATGTTAAACAACGTTGGTGATAATATGGCGCCTTGGGGCACTCCGCACTCGAGGAGAGATTTCCTAGATGTTTGGCCTAGCCATTCAACTCGCTGGCTACGTCCACGCAGGAAGGAGCTAAGCCAAGCTAAAGCTGTTCCTTGTATCCCTATGGCGGCAAGTTGTCGTATCAGCAGATCATGGTCCACCGTGTCGAATGCGGCGGTAAGGTTCAGCAATACCAGAACTACTGAGCCTCCCTTGTCTAGTTGGCAGCGGATATCGTCCGAGATGGCCACCAGGACGGTCTCGGTCCCGTGCCCGGGGCGGAACCCTGATTGAAAGGGGTCCAAGCCCTCTGATGTCTCAAGGAGTGCCGTTGGGGAGCATTTTGGTGACAGTATCGATCTCCCCCATAGCAGTGTGCTCTTCAGTAACAGCTGCCTTTCAACATGGACATATACAACATAAATATTTACAGACCTGTTTCTTTAGCAGCTGTGTTTTCAAGACAGCAACAGAAATAGAGGATATGCTCATCCCTCAACTGTGTCCTTCGTCATCTAGCCAACATTAACATGAGCCCCCACCCCCCAGATTGAAATGAGAGTAGTATCCTAAGTTGCTGTCCTCCTGTATATCCATGAATACAAAGTATTTAAATTCCTCTTCATTTGAGAATCTGCAAGACAGAGAATGAGCATGTGGGCACCAAACGTCAGTGGCTGTGAGCATGGAGTGGGAGAGTCAAAAGGCAAGAAGTATGTTGGTGATGTTCTCTAGAACAGGGCTGTCCAACTTCTACCGGACCTTGGGCCGGAATTCCGGTCACTGATCACCTGGGGGGCCAAGCCCTGGCTCCGCCCCCCTCCCCCGGCTCCGCCCCCCTCCCCCCCCGGCATTGCATAAATATACAATTAAATATTATATTATTTAAATAAGGGGAGAGGGAGGGATGGATGGAACACATGAGGGGCATAAATATACAGAATATCAAGGCAGAAAATCCCACAATCTCTGCTTTGAACTGGAATATATGACTGGCCACATTGATCAGCATTGAATGGCCTTGCAGTTGAAAGGTCTGTGTGCTTTCATTCTGCCAGTTTACCCTGGCTGATTCCATTCAGTGCAAGTCATCAACGTAAACTTAGGTAATTGCAAAGAATGTAAATAATTCTGGAGGGGGAAAAAGGAGGGGGAAAGGGGGTGGGAGGCCTTTCCTTGAGCTCCCTCTCGTTCAATTCCCCCCCTCCCTCCTTTTCTCCTCCTCCCTCTCCTACGGCTGGCCGGTTCTCTCCTTCTCATTAAAGAGACAGTTCATGAAACGCAAATGAAGGGGTCAGAAAGGAAGGGGCTTGTGTGTGTGTGTGTGTGTGTGTCTGAGAGAACCAGAGATCTTCCCTTTGCGCTGGGGAGAGGTGTGCTCAGGGCAGGTCCCCCTCCTCTCTCTCTTTCTCTTTCTCTCTCTCTCTCTCTCTCTCTCTGTCACTCACTCACTCACTCACTCACGCTCTCAGACACACTCCCTCCCTCCCTCCCAAACCCCTTTTGCTTCCCTGGCGCTGAGGGCCTGAGCGCCTCCCAGACGGAGCAGCAGCAATCCTGAGGAGGACGAAGTGGCGCTGCCGAGGGGGAAAGCCATGCGGCCGGATCGCTCTTCCTGTTTGCTGCCAAGGGGGCGGGGCCCGAGAGACGTCACTCCCTCCCATTGGCCCCCTCCCTCAGGGGAAGATGAGGCGGCCAATAGAAAGGCAAGGGGCGGGACCAAAAATAATAATAATAAATATTTTTTTAATTGAAAAAAATATTTTAAAAATATTTTTAAAAATATATTTATTGCAGGAGGGTAAGGGGCCATAGCCAAGGGGCTAGGGGGTCGTGTACGGCCCCCGGGCCGCCTGTTGGACAGGCCTGCTCTAGAACAGTGTTTTTCAACCTTTTTTGAGCCGCGGCACATTGTTTACATTTACAAAATCCTGGGGCACACCAGCAACCAAAATGACACAAAATGACACTCTTAACACAGTAATACATATAGTTAATATGTTTTTAAATGTATTTATGCACTCAGTGTGAAACCTAGGCCTGTTTGGATGAACACAACATAGATATCCTGCCGTGTGTGCTTCGGACTGGGTCGCCTGGGCTGACGCTGCCCTATCATGACCACCCAGTACTTCAAGGCCGCTGCTCACCTGGGTTTCCCTCAGGCAGGGAGGGAGGGAGGCGCAGGGGCAGGCCGCTCCCTTCCAAAGCCGAGAGGCAGGCCGCAAAGGAAGGAAGGAAGGAAGGAAAAAGGCCTGAGAGCAGGAGAGGCAGAGCCCAGGCCAGGAGAGGAAGAAGGGAGGAGGCCCCGGAGCCGCCTCGGCCCCAAAGCCCGAAGGAATCTTGAGCCAGCTGAGAGGAAAACAAAGCCCAATGCTCCTTTCTGGAAGCTCTCAGCATCCTCCGGAAGTGACCTCACAGGGAAAAGAGAGAGAGAGAGAGAGAGAGAGAGAGAGAGAGAGAGAGATGGAGAGACAGAACGAGAGGCAAGCTGACCAAATGACTCCTGGCGGGGTGGTCGGTTCTTCCACGGCACACCTGATGATCGCTCATGAAACACTAGTGTGCACAGCGGTTGGAAAACACTGCTCTAGATGATGATGTTGCATGTCCTACTATGGCCATTGCCAAAAGGCATTTTGTTTGCATCAAATGGCTTTGTGAGGTTCCGGCAAGTGTAAACACATTCTGATAATCTAACCAAAAGAAGAGGAGACAGTCATCCATTAATGGAGTTTGTATTTATGTGGAAGTCCTCCAAGAGAGACTGAATGTACACTCCTTGAGAAAAACAAATTGCTATTATTCTTAGCCCATGTTGTTCGCCAAAGGATTTTGGTTGTTTTTTTTTTGTTCCAGTGTTCTGATTATTCTACGATGTGCTGGCTAGTTTTAAGCTGTGGCCATATCAGTGCGCGTTAGAGCTGGGCAATGTTCCTTTTGCAGATACATATAAGGTAATAATATTTTCAGTTGACTGTGGTCCTTGACCATGCGCCCAGGAAACAAAATTTAATATTTATGACTCCATTAAGTGTTTGAGGCATTCATTTTAGGTTGTTTTTTTCAGGGGAGTAACTTTTTTTGTTTATATTAAAACTAGCGGTACCCGGCCACGCGCTGCTGTGACTTTTTTTCTTTCCTGTGTCCCAGTCTATATATGTGTGTTTTGTGTGTGTATGTATGTATATATATGGATTTGTGTCTATGTGTACATGTGTGTGTATATGTGTATATGTATATGCGTGTATATGTGTGTACTTATGTATATGTATATGCGTGTATATGTGTAGATGTGTGTAAGTACAGATGTGTGTATGTGTATATTCCAGTGCATGTATATATGTGTGTATATGTGCATGTCTATATGTACATATGTGTGTGCATGTGGCGAAGACCAACAGTAACATCCCTTCCTGCCTTTTATACTTCCTTTCTTCCCTCTCCCCCTCATCCCTCAGCCTTTCTCTTCTCTCTGTCCTCCCGCCTCTTCTCCTTCCATTTCTTTTTTCCCTCCTTCCTGCCATCCCTCCCCTTTCTGTTTCAGTTCTAATTGGCCAGCTCCACCAACATTCCGAGGGAGGTGGTGTGTGGGATCATGGGAGTTGTAGTCCAGGGCTGTCCAACTTCTATCGGCCCAGGGGCCTGAATTCCGGTCACTGATGACCTGGGGGGCCAAAGGGTCTGCCCCCGCCCTCGGCCCCGCCCCCGCCCTCTCCCCAGCTCCACCCCTATCCCTGCCCCTGCATGCATACAGTCAAATATAATCTTTTACTGCGATAAAATGCAGGGATAAGATATTAAATTATTTTAATTTAATATTAAATATATTTAATTCCATCCTCCCCTCTCCCCTTATTTTTATTTAATATTAAATATATTTAATTCCATCCTCCCCTCCCCCCTTATTTTAATTTAATATTAAATATATTTAATTCCATCCTCCCCTCTCCCCTTATTTTAATTTAATACTACATATATTTAATTCCATCCTCTCTCTCTTATTTTATTTTTACATATATTTAATCCCCTCCCCCTCCCCTTATTTTAATGTATCCCATCTCCCCTTATTTCATCTTTAAATATATTTAATTTTATATTTAATACATGAGGGGAGATGGGGGGAGGGAATGAGGAGCCCCCTGAGGAGCCCCCTGCTTCGGCCTACCTTTTCCAAACGGGCAGGATCCAGGAGTACCCGGACGACGAGAGAGGCGACGACCGACTGCGTCGAAGAAGGTCCTAATCGCGTCTGTGGGCCTCAGTGATCCAGTAGTAGAGTAGCCGAAGAGTATCGTGAGAATACGCAATCCACACGGGATTTCGCTGTCAACGCCGGCGTGATCTCACGTTGACAGCGAAATCCCGTGTGGATTGCGTATTCTCGCGATACTTGCTCCAAACTCGGAAGTAGGTATTTTTTTTAAAAAAAATTATTTATTTTCATTTTTTATATTTTATTAAAAAGCTTAGGGGGCCGGAGGGAAGGGGCTGGAGGGCCGTATACGGCCCCCGGGCCGCCAGTTGGACAACCCTGTTGTAGTCCATAATAATTTTTTTTGGATTTGTGTCCGTTGGTTTTTTTTTTTTTGTGGTATGCATACCTCGTAGGGTTTTCTGGGTATGTGGGCTGTTTTTGTGTGTCTGCCTTGTGTGGTTTCTTTGTCTATAAGACAGGAACCACCACATGAAGGATTTTATATATATAGATAGATAGACAAATTAGGAGAATAACGCCCCATCTACACTACCATATAATCCAGTTTCTGATCCCAAATGATTTGCTTTGAAGTGGGATTATATGGCAGTGTAGTCTCATATAACATAGTAGATAATCTGGGATCAAAGGCTGAATAATATGGCATTGTAGCTCCACCCTTAGTGTGACGCTATGTTTTGAGTATTAGCCTGTAAGACTGGATCTATACTGCCATACAAGGGTTCAAATTTTTGCTTGGCCATGGAAACTGGGGTCTCTTACACACGGCTGAATAAAATCCCACATTATCTGCTTTGAACTGGAATATATGGCAGTGTTTGGACTCAGATAACCCAGTTCAAAGCTGATATTGTGGCATTTTCTGCCTTGATATTCTGGGTTATATGGCTGTGTGGAAGGGCCCTTAGTTTCCAGGCACTTCTCTTCTGATTTTTCTATATTGATAATTTCAAAACCTTGATTGAGAAGAGAATCTTTTCCAGTAACTCCTGAAAATCCAACTGTATACTGCACAGGATTATGGTGCTTGTACTATGGCAGGCCTTAAATATTTAAAGCAGTGTTTCCCAACCAGTGTGCCGTGGGAAATTGGAACCTCCAATCCCCTTTCTTCCCCCTCCTGCCGAACACTTTTTCTTCTCCACTCGGGCTCCCTTCTTCGCAGCCTCGCTCTGCTCGCTTTGGCTCGCTTTGCTCTGGGGCGAGTCTGCGCAGTAGCGCCCGCACGGGCCGCGTCTTCCTCCCTCCCCCTCCCCTCCTGAACACGCTCACACTGCCCCCTCGGATCAAAATGGCGGCAGAAGCGGCAGTGTGGAAGAAAAAGTAAGTGTTCGGCAGAAAGGGGAAAAAGGGTGCGAAGGGGAAGGAGGAGAAAGAGGTCTCTGTCGAAAGCTGGCATGGGCAAACTTGGACCTTCCAGGTGTTTTGGACTCCAACTCCCACCATTCCTAGCAGCCTCAGGCCCTTTCCCTTTCCCCCCTCAGCCACTTAAGCAGGAAAGGGCCTCAGGCTGTTAGGAATGGTGGGAATCGAGTCCAAAGCACCCAGAGGGCCGAAGTTTTCCCATGCCTGTTTTGGGGACCTTAAAGTGGTGAGCCTCCTTCCAACATTGTGATTCTGGATAGAAAATAAACAACATAACATTGTTTGAGTCTACAGTGCTGTCTGGGTGTAGGTGAAGTACAACTTCCAAACTCAAGGTCAATTCCCAAGCAAACCCTTTCAGTACTTTCTGTTGGTAATGACAGCTCAATATGGCAAGTTTGGTTCAATTCCATTGTTGCAAGAGTTCAGGATGCTCTTTGATTGTGTGTTAACTATAAATCCCAGAAACTGTAACTCCCAAATGTCAAGGTCTATTTTTCCCCAAACCCCATCTGTGTTCACATTTGGGCATATTGAGTATTCATGCCAAGTTTGGTCCTGATCCAACATTGTTTGAGTCCACAGTGCTCTCTGGATATAGGTGAACTACAACTCCAAAACCTAAGGTCAATGCCCACCAAACTCTTATAGTATTTTCTCTTGGTTATGGGAGTTCTGTGTGGGAAGTTTGTGTCTTTCTGATGATAATTATATTTTGATACCTCATGCATGATGCTTATATGATTTAATTGCAGGCATAAGTTGTTGTTGTATTTCTACACAAGTTAGATTTATACTGATTGTTTTTGCTGCTGTTTCTGCCATTCCTGCCAGGATATCTATGTTGTGTTCACACTGAGTGTATAAATACATTTAAAAACATAATAACTATATGTATTACTGTGTTGGAGTGTCGTTTTGTGTCATTTTGGTTGGTGGTTTGTCCCAGGATTTTGTAAATGTAAAAAATGTGCCGCGGCTCAAAAAAGGTTGAAAAACACTGATCTGAAGACACCAGCTCCTGTCTGATCTTGGAAGCTAAGCATTTTCAGCTCTGCTTAGTCCTTGAATGAGAGGCCAGCAACAAACCAGATGTTGCAGAGGAAGGAATTGGCAAAACCTCCTTGTATTCCTTGCCTGAATAAACCTTGTAAAATTCATGGGGTTTCCAAGAGTTGACAGATTATTTAAAATCACCTGCTGTGCACACAAATATAGAATACAGGGAGATTGGATAAAAATGGGCCAGGTCTGCTATTCTTTTCATAGTTAAAAGAAGAAAATGTAAGTATGATAGTGCTCCACCTGCTGATGTTTCCTCTTCCCCAGAGGGATCTAGGGACCTTGTCCTCTTTTCATACCACTAGCTGAACCTGGCCACGCATTGCTGTGGCAAACAACAACAGCAACATCCCTTCCTGCCTTTCGTTCTTGCTCTCCTCCCTGTCTCCCTCATCCAGGGCCGGTCTTTCCATTAGGTGAAGTAAGCAGCCGCGTGGGGGCGCCGCCATCTGGGAGGGGCGCCGCCACCTGGGAGGGGCGGCGCCATGCCAGCCGCACCGCCCCGCCTCCGCAGCCAGCCTCGCGGCGCGCCGGGCTATGCCTCCGCATGTGCACTGGCTGAGGCGTGCTCGGGAGCCAGTGCGGCCCGCGCCACGCCTCTGCGCAGCCGGCTGCGCGCCAGGCTGGACGCGCCCGCGCCGCTGGGCTGGATGCGCACCTGCGCCACCGCGCTGGATGCCACCGCGCATGCGCAAATGTCCGCACAAGCTCACTGGCTTCCGAGCGCGCCTCCAGGTGGAGGCGCGCTTGGAAGCCAGTGCGCATGTGCGGACATTCGCGCATGCGCAAAAAACGCTGCGCATGCGCAGGCGCGGCCGGGAGCCACGGGGGGGGGGCACCAAAATAATGTTCGTTTACCCCCTGGGATATGTCGGGCCGCCCCTGCCCTCATCCTTCATCTTTTTCCTTCTCTTTCCTCCTTCCTTCTGTCTTTCCTTTCCCTCCCTCCTCCCATTCATTCCTTTTCTCAATCACTCCTCCCTTTTCTTTCCCTCCCTCCGTTCCCTTCCTTTCTTTCTTTCTTTCTTTCCCTTTTCTCCTCCCCTCGCCAGGTTGACCTTCCTTTATTACCTTTTCTTACCTTTTTCTGTCCTGTGTACTTTCTCTTCTTTCTTCCTGTGGTACTTCCTTCCTTCTCTCTTTCCTTCTTCCCCTCCCTCCTTCTCTCTGACCTTTCTCCCCCTTTCCCTCTTGCATTCCTTCCCTTTTTCCCTCCCTCCTTTCTTCTCTCCTTCCTTCCTGTTCGCCTTCCTTCTGTACATCTTTGATGCCTTTCATTTTTCTTTCCTTTCTACTGTATGTTCTTCCTTCCTCCTGTATGTTCTTCCTTCCTCTTTCCTTCCCTCCCTCTTTATCTTCTTTCTCTAATTTCTTCCTTCTCTACCTCTTTCCTTCCTGCCTTCATTTATTGCTTCCATCCTTCCTTCTATCTCTCTTTCATTCCCTCGCTCTTTCTCTCCCTTTGCTCCCCCTTTCCTTCCCTTTTTTCTTTCCTTCTCTGCTACCTATTTCATTCCATCCTTTTGTCTTTCTCTCTCCCCCCCCCCCCTCTGTCTTCCTTTCTGTCTTTCTCCCCTTCCTTTAGTCCCGGGCCGCCCACCAGCGGGTTGTTCTGGATTTGTTTGTTTACTTTCCTGGGGGGGGGGGGGGGGGGAGAGAAGGGATTTTGACGCACGTGCACAATAGCGGTGCTCCTCCCTTTTCCCCTTGCCCTTCTCCCCTCCCCGGTTCCCGGACTCACTTGACACGGGTCCCCATGGCTGCTTGCCCGCTCACCTGGCTGTCTCTGAGGTGAGGGCCCGTTTCCTTCTCCGCGCTGCCCACTCCATCCCGTCTGGTCAGCAGGGCAAGGTGCGCGAGGAGGGCGGAGAGTGGACAGCGGTGGGCCGGAAGTGGCCATGCGGGGCTTTCTGGGACGTGTAGTCCCGCGGCAAAGCAGGGTTTTTTAAAAAATGTATTGTAAGTGGGAGGGGGGAGGAGAGGAACTTTGGCGGGCACAGGGTTTTAAAAAAAAATATTTGGAGGCCTGATGTTCCTGCGCGTGGTAGGTGTTGTTTCTTTAGTTTGGGAGGGGGGATGAGAGGAGCTGTGGCGCGCAGCTGGCCTATGCGCCATTTTGTGTTCTGGCGCGGTGGTTTATGGGAGTTGTCCATAATGTTTTTTGGGATTTGTGACTGTTGGCTATATTTTTGGGGTTTTTTATTTGTGGTAAACATACCTCGTTGGGTTGTGTGTTTATGTGGCCTGGTTTGGTGTGTCTGCATTGTGTGGTTTTGCTGTCTATAGGCTACTAAACACGACAGCTCTTCTTTTATATATATAGACTAGCTGACCTGGCCACGCTTCGCTGTGGCTTTTTCGTGTCTTCCTTGCCACCGTCTGTCTTCTATCTATCCTTTTCTTTCTTTTTCTGTCCTCCTTCCGTCCCTCCTTTTATCTTCTTGTCCTCTCCCCGTCCATCGTCCTATGTTATCCTGGAGGAGGAGAGGAGAGAGAGATGCCCTGCCGTCGTGTGTGCATTTGCGGAAGGGGTTTTTCCGTCTCTTTCTTCCCTTCTTTCCGCCCTCCTTTCTTCATTCAAGTGAGGAGGGTGGGGCGAGATGCCCGTGAAGAGGGAGAAAGAAAAAGAGGGGCCCGTAAAAAGGTACCTTCCTTTGTGGTTTGCGGGGCTCGCCTTTGACCGCCGCCCTCCTCTCGACCTTAGCTCTTTCGCTGCCCGAAGAGGAGGCAGAAGGGGAACCGGGGAACCCCTCTCCCTGTGGCCTCCTCCTCGGGCAGCGGAAGAGAGGCGGCAGAGGGCTCTCCGCCACTACCCGCGAAGAGGAGGCCGCAGGGAGACAGATGGCGCGGCTTCCCCCCCGGCCCCATTCCCGGGGAAGGACGGGAGGAGGCAGTGGAGGGGGCGGAGGAAGCGGGCATGGCAGCGGTGGCCCGAGGCTGGTCAGGAAAGTCCTTGGAGATGGCGGAGAAGGCATGTCCGGCCAGGGACTACGGCTCCCAGAATGCTCTGCGTGGCCATTGTGGCCTATTTCCGGTGCTGTCTCCGCCTTCTTCCGAGTGAGCCGCGCGGAGCCTTCTGGGAGTTGTAGTCCCGTGGGTGCGCTGTTCTCCCTCGCCGTTTCGTTGCCTCTCCTGGTGGACGGTCGTGTGGACGGGACCGCGGCGGCGTCCTCCCGGGATGTTGGTGTTGGGTTGCATGCGGCGGCCGTGCTGGTGGGGTCCGGGAGCCGCGTGGAGGATGTCGCCTCCTTGGTCTCAGGAGTGTTCTGTGAGCAGCAGAGGAGGGGGGCATGGCGTCGGATGTTGCGCATGCTTGGTATTGTGATGTGTTTATGGTGGCCATTTTGTGTGTCTGGGGTGTTTTGCGCATGCGTTGTAATGTTGTGTTTTGGGGGATGTTTTGGGGGTGTTGTGTTGTGTTTAGGGGTGTTTTAGTGGGTGGAGTTTGTACCTCGGGGTGCGGATGAGTGGCCCTGTGTTTTTGTGTGTGTGTGGGAAATGTAGTTTTGGCGTGCATTTGCCCCGTTGCATGACCACTTCCCTTTTATATATATAGATTGTAGTAGTTCCCAACCTTTGGTCCTCCAGGTGTTTTGTACTACAATTCCCAGAAATCCCAGCCAGCTTATCAGCTGTTAGGAACTGTGGGAGGTGAGGTCCAAAACAGCTGTAGGACCAAAGATTGGGAGGCACTGGAAGCAAATAGCTCCTGATAAACTAGGATGACTTTGGACCACTTGATCTTCCAGATATTTTGGACTACAATTCCTGCAATCCATTGCCACCAAGCCATTGGGAACTGCAAGTGCCAAGAGTTACTCCTTTACCCAACAATAACCCTGTCCTCTATGGCTTTACTTTTTAATTGGAGATATCCTTTGGCTACAAAGATAAATCATATGGGAAGCAAAGGCACCCATTCTGAATCTGTCTTTTTAGCCAGCTTAGACAATGTGTCTACATGCCTATGCATAGAAATGCGCGTGCATGTGTCCTCTGAAGAAAACCCACTTTACGAAAGGTGGCAAGGACAGGGTGGTTTGTGTCATGACGTATCAGTCATGCAGGGTAACCAAGGAAAGGGATTTGCTAAGTATTTAAAACATAGCTTCTGGTCACATTTGAGATGCCAGCTAGAGCATGTTTGAAATGTGCCACATTTACTTCACAGTTAATACACTAAAATGTTTATGTAAATAATATACTGTTGAAGAATTTACTGTTTCCAGGGTTTGAAAATTTAGCTCAGTTCTGATTATTAGGGTTCTCCCCGCCCCCTAAAATTATGCATTGATGTCACTCTGCTATGTACTGTAATTCCTAGTTACAAAATTGAAAAGTGTATAGTAAAGGTAAAGGTTTTCCCCTGACATTAAGTCCAGGCTTGTCTGACTCTGGGGGTTGGTGCTCATCTCCATTTCTAAGCTGAAGAATCTGCGTTGTCCATAGACACCTCAAGGTCATGTGGCCAGCATGGCTGCATGGAGTGCCGTTACCTTCACGCTTCTTCAGGGCGTTCCTGCTTTGGGACGCTCCTCCTGGGTGTTGTAGTTAGGCAGATTATACTGCTACATTTGCTAGAAGATCAGTAGTATTAAGGTCAGTAGCATCACAAAGTAGTATATTCAAGAACGCCCTGAAGAAGTGTGTTTTTCATGTGAAATGGCGAACAACAGGACGTCTACACCCAGACAGCCGTAGGCGTGTCTCCAGCTTCCTGACCATCTGGTTGTGACGCCGGCTCCTCAGTTTACTCGTACCGGGACCCGTGAATTGATGTGTCCCTAAAGAACTGAATATGTATGACTTTAAGGCGCTCTAAGCTCCACAGGACTTTCCTTTTATTGGGCAGACATTGCCTTGTCACTTGGACTGGAATAACTTACCTGTATTAATGCTTGTTATCAATATGTATATTTGAATATATTATGATATATATTTTGTAAAATGATATGAAATGAAGAGTATTGACATTTATGATATACCCTGTGTATCTACTCGTGAGTTTGGATTACCAGTCTCTTTGTGAGCATAGTATTCAGTTGCCTTTTCAAACGTAGCCTGCTTGCTAGATAGTGTTTTACTCCAGTGTTTAGTTTGAACTATAATTCCCAGCAGCTACAACTCCCAAATGACAAAATCAATCCCCCCAACCCCACCAGTATTCAAATTTGGGTATATTGAGTATTTGTGCCAAATTTGGTCCAGATCCAGGGTTGTTTGTGTTCAGATTGATCTCCAAATGTAGGTGAACTACATCTACCCTAAATCACTGTCAATTCCTCCCAACCTTCTCCCATATTTTCTGTTGGTCATGGGGGTTCTGTGTGCCAAGTTTGGTCCAGTTCTGTAATTTGTCCTTACTCTCCCAAACACATTGTTTTTGTGATTAATCACCATGCTTTAATTATGTTCAATTTGTGACAATGAAAATGCACCCTGCATATTAGATATTTGCATTAGAATTCGTAAGAGTAGCAAAATTTATTTATTTATTTTATTTATTAAATTATTTATGGAATAGCAATGAAAATATGGTTGAGGGTCACCACAACATGAGGACCCTTATTTAGGGGTCACGGCACTAGAAAGTTTTTTTTACAAGCGCGTTGATGCCTAAAAAGGCCAATCTGAGATAGGCAAGTTCGGTTGCAGAAAGCACAGCAGAAAGTCTCCTTGGGTGATGTTGTTTCCAAGTTGCGTTTTTTTCTGCGTTGTCGTTTCTCTTCGAGACCCATTTGGCGTGTCTTCTCGAAAGAGGCCGCAGCATTGCGGATAGTGCGTCTCCATGCCTCCCGATGTGAGGCCAGGGTGGACCATTGTTGGTGATCAATCTGGCCGAGCCGGAGATGGTGTTTCAGGGAGTCCTTATATCTCTTTTTGGGGGCGCCTCTCTTGCGCTGACCCGTGGTGAGTTCACCATATCTTTGGGAGGCGGTGGTCCTCCATCCTAGAGACGTGCCCTGCCCAGCGCAGCTGTGTTCTCAATAGCATGGCGTCAACACTGATGATCCCTGCTTGCTCAAGGACAGCAGCATTCATCACATAGTCGGTCCAGTGTATATTTAGGATTGTGCAAAGACAGCGATGATGAAAGCATTCGAGGAGTCGTAGGTGTTGGCAATAGGTGACCCATGTTTCAGACCCATAGAGGAGAATAGACGGTACGATAGCTCTGTACACAGTGATTTTGGTGCTTTGCCTCAGGTGCTTGTTACTCCAGACTCTTTTGTGAAGCCTTCCAAATGCACTCTATGCCTTTGCTAATCTGTGATCTATCTATCAATCTTGGTGTCTGGAGAGATGATGCTTCCCAGGTAGGTGAACTGCTGAACGGACTTAAGCACAGATTTGCCTATGCTGATGTGGGGATGATGGTGTTCTTCCTGTGGTGGGGGCTGGTAGAGGACTTCCCTTTTCTTCAGGCTGACTTCCAGCTGACATACTGTCACACTGTATGTGACAGTGCCTGAAAAGGTCAGCAGAAGTGTGGGAAAAAATGGAAATTGGCTTCAAGGTTTGTAGCGATCACTTTTCTGTGCTTCTTCCTGGATTATTATAAGCTATGAGTGGGGAAAATGATGAGGGATGGATTGCTTTTAAAAACCATGCTTAATCCCTTTATGACTTTCTGGTCACTGTGTTGCAATTTCTCTTTCTCTTGCAGAGCCAGCCTCTTTGGCCCCTATTAAGTCTGTTCAAGCCACACAAGAACTTCTCACACATTTTTTTATTCCCTCTGTTATTTTCCACATCTTGGCCGTTTCATAAAAATAGGCTGAGTAAATTTTGCGGCTTGGCCTGATGAAACTTTATTGAAAGTTATAGTTTATACTTGTCCCCTCCAAGGCAGTGCTAAAATTAGAAATGTTATCTGAATGTAGACATCAAAGAGGAGGATCCATAACATAAGAAGGAAGTAGTTTACTCCCCAGCTCATGCCTCAAATCAACTTTACCTTGAATAAAAGAATAATCATGTTTTATAGTTCAGAAGTTGGCTGACCTGGGACTGAACTTTAAAGAAAACAAGGATAATTACTTTTCCCTTTGAGGCCTACTTTCAGCTCGCCCGTCTAAGCACTTATATTTAGCACTTATGATCTCATTGTTCAACTTAGCTCCTAATAATGGCAATAATGATAATTAAAATAAATTTATAGAATTAATATTTGAGTTTCATATTTGAGTGAAGGAAACATTTGAAGGAGTTTATTTATTTATTTATTTACTTACTTACTGTATTTGTATACCGCCCTTCTCAGCCCTATTTGAAAATTGTAACTGAAGATCATGCCAGTCTTAATAACAAGCCAGAGTCCTGATTTATTAAAGGAAAATAGCTGTGCTTGCACATAACAAAACAACAAGATTTCTGTCTTACCGCGAACGAGGTACTTAACCAAGGGATTTTCAACCTTTTTTGAGCCGCGGCACATTTTTTACATTTACAAAATCCTGGGGCACACCACCAACCAAAATGACACAAAATGACACTCTAAAACAGTAATACATATAGTTAATATGTTTTTAAATGTGTTTATACACTCAGTGTGAAACCTGGGCCTGTTTCGATGAACACAACATAGATATCCTGGCAGGAATGGCAGAAAGACACACACGAAGGTCTTGCTCAATTTATAGTTAACGCACAATCAAAGAGCATCCTGAACTCTAGATGTAGCGGCCATTTGGAGTCCCAAAACTCCTTAGGCAGTACCTTTTACCTCAGGCGACGTCTCCGTGCGAGCACAGGGGCGGATGAACAACGCGACAATTCTTACTACGGTGCAATGAAGCCAAACTTTATTTGCAAGACATCAGCTGACGGGATCAGCCCGGCAGAACAAGCTGCTAAAGGGCAAGAGCCCTGAACAATCTTCGCACTCAGATTATATACAAGCAATAGCGACAAACCCCATTGTCCCTCCCTTCTTCATGCCTTGTTACTGGCTGGCATTCATGAACTCATTTTATTATCCAATTAAACAAAGCATCTTCTAGCATCTCACTCCTATTTGTTAAAATGCATGGCGTAGGTATTTTTTCTCATTCTCAGGCTATGTTATCTGCTCTAGTGCAGCGTGTTCCCAAATTGTAACAAGTCTATGCTACTTCTCCCCAGCATTCACACGGAGGAAAGCCTTCATTTGCCATGCGCGCTATCTAACCATTCAGGAGCATTGTAAACAAACGCTCTTGCAACAATGGAATTGAACCAAACTTGGCATATTGAACTCTCATTACCAACAGAAAGTACTGAAAGGGTTTGCTTGGGAATTGACCTTGAGTTTGGAAGTTGT
This sequence comes from Anolis apletophallus, assembly GCA_030556195.1. Classification (NCBI taxonomy): domain Eukaryota; kingdom Metazoa; phylum Chordata; class Lepidosauria; order Squamata; family Anolidae; genus Anolis; species Anolis apletophallus. The sequence goes on along the minus strand of JARBWK010000006.1, from coordinate 156,578,683 downwards.
AGTTCACCTACACCCAGAGAGCACTGTGGACTCAAACAATGTTATGTTATGTTGTTGTTTGTTTTCTATCCAAAATCACAATGTTAAAAGGAGGCTCACCACTTTAAGGTCCCTAAAACAGGCATGGGAAAACTTCGGCCCTCTGGGTGCTTTGGACTTCAACTCCCACCATTCCTAACAGCCTGAGGCCCTTTCCTTCTTAAGTGGCTGGGGGGAAAGGGCCCGAGGCTGCTAGGAATGGAGGGAGTTGGAGTCCAAAACACCTGTAAGGTCCAAGTTTGCCCATGCCAGCTTTCGACAGAGACCTCTTCCTCCCCCTTCCCCTTCGCACCCTTTCTTCCCCCTTCTGCCGAACACTTACTTTTTCTTCTCCACTCGGGCTCCCTTCTTCCCAGCCTCACTCTGCTAATGCTGCCACTTCTGCCTCCATTTTGATCCAAGGGGGCAGCGTGAGCATGTTCAGGAGGGGAGGGAGGAAGACGTGGGGCGGGTCTGCGCAGTAGCGCCCGCACGGGCCACATCTTCCATGGGAAGAAGGGAGCCCGAGTGGAGAAGAAAAAGTGTTCGGCAGGAGGGGGAAGAAAGGGTATTGGAGGTTCCAATTTCCCACGGCACACCTGGTGATCGCTGACGGCACACTAGTGTGCCACGGCACACCTGTTGTCAAACACTGCTTTAGATAACTATCAACCAGTAAGAAATGTGCCTGTACACTGAATACATCCAGTCTGTAAGCAAATCAACTATGTTACTTTTAACAAATACTACTTATTTTTGGTCTCTTGAGAGCATGATTTAAAAACACAGTGGTGAGGGATAGATAATGTGTACAAGCAGAAAAATAATACTAGATGTGAAGAGTTAAAGTATGGTAGGTTGTATTGAATAATATGTATCTGCTGCAAAATAAACAATGTATAACAAATGTATTGAACCATAAATATATATATATATATATTTATGCGAAACCTGGGCCTGTTTCGTGAACACAACATAGATATCCTGGCAGGAATGGCAGAAAGACACAAACTTCCCAAAATAGACCTTGACATTTGGGAGTTACAGATTCTGGGATTTATAGTTAACACACAACCAAAGAGCATCCTGAACTCTTGCAACAATGGAATTGAACCAAACTTGGCCTATTGAACTCTCATTATCAACAGAAAGTACTGAAAGGGTTTGCTTGGGAATTGATCTTGAGTTTGGAAGTTGTAGTTCACCTACACCCAGAGAGCACTGTGGACTCAAACAATGTTATGTTAGGTTGTTGTTAGTTTCTATCTATCCAGAATCACAATGATGGAAGGAGGCTCACCACTTTAAGGTCCCTAAAACAGGCATGGGGAAACTTGGGGAGATGTATGGAGATTGATGGCATGTATGTTTGAATGGACTTTCCATCCAAATCAAGTCTGTGCATGTGTAAAACTAGTTTCCTGACCCCTGGTTTATTGTATCAGTTGTGACTTTAGGAGGTATTTGCTTGAATGTCTCTGTGTTCTGTGAATGCATGGAGGGGACCACATGAAGTTGCCTTGTCAGTTGACTGGACCATGAACTGCTCCCCCCTCTCTCCTAAATTTGTTACTAGTGTTAATAGGAATGAGGTCCCTACATTAACTGATATATGCGGAGTCCTTCTTTAAGTGGAGGATAGTGGTGGTGGGTGGGGGGATAGCCTGCATAATTGGCAAGGGGTGGTAAAAGTTGCAGTCCAACAGCACCTAGGATCATGGTTTGCTCAGCCCCTGATGTAGTTGTTCTCAGTGCTTATGAAATAAAGATGGAGAACTCATTTTCTGGTCTGTCTTCAGAGCATTTTTTTTCAGTCCATGTGTATTATCTTATCCTCCTTTTAATCCTTTTGTATCTCTTCTGAGCTATCCCTGAAAGAATAGATGGCTGGACATATGATATTCTTTATAGCAGGGGTCGGGAACCTTTTTGACTTTGAGAGCCATAAAAGTTAAATATTTGGAAATTTATTTCAGTGAGAGCCATATAATATATATATATATATATATATATATATATATATATATATATATAAAAATCTTTACGACTGAATTCAACTAAATGGAAGTGTTGTTGTTGTTTATGTGGGGGTAGTGGGTAGTCATGGAGGGGGGTTGTGGTTTGTGTTCTGCTGGGATGTGGTTTGATGTTGCGCATGCGTGGTTCTGTGATGTTTTGTTGGCGGCCATTTTGTGTGCGGTGTTTTGCGATGCGTAGTTATGTTGTGTTTCGGTGGATGTTTTGGGGTGTTGTGTGTTGTTTAGGTGTTTTCGTGGGTGGATGATGTACCTAGTGGTATGGATGATTGGCCCTGTGATTTTTCGTGTGTGGGGAATGTAGTTTTGGCGTGCATTTGCCCCGTTGCACGACCACTTCCCTTTTATATATATAGATTATCTTTTACGACTGAATTCAACTAAATGGAAGTATACATGTACATACTATGAAAAAAGGATTCCCCGGCAGAATGATGGGACGCTTCAGACCTGGCTCTGCAAAAGGCATGCTCAGGACTCTGGGAAGGAAGAGAAGACGGAAGGAAGGGGGAAAGAAAGAAAGATAGATAGAGGAAATAAAGAAGGGAGGGGGAGAGGAAGAAAGAAAAGAACGAACTATGGAAAAGGAAGAAAAGAAAAGCAGGAGAGAGACAAGAAGGGGAAAAGAAAGAAGGAAATGGGAAGGGAGGAAAGGAAAGGGAGTGAGGAAAAGTAAAATAATGAAGGGAAAATAAGAAAAAAGAAGGGGGGAGAGGGAAATGAAAAGAAAGGGAGAAGGAAAGGAAGACTTGGGGAAAAAGAATAGAAGAGGGAGGGAGGGAGAATGGAGGAAAGAAGGAAGGGGAGAGGGAGGGAAAGGGAAGAAGAGAAGGAGAAGGAAAGGGTGAAGAGGGAGAAAGAATGGAAGGAAGAGGGAGAATGGAGGAAAGAAGGAAGGGGGAGAGGGAAAAGGAAGGAGAGAAGGAAAGGGTGAAGGGGAGAAAGAATGGAAGAAAGGGGGAATGGACGAAAGAAGGAAGGAGAGAGGGAGGAAAAGGAAGAAGAGAAAGAAAGGGTGAAGAGAGACAAAGAATGGAAAAAAGAGGGAGAATGAAGGAAAGAAGGAAGGGGAAAGCGGGAAAAGGAAGAAGAGAAGGAAAGGGTGAAGAGGGACAAAGAATGGAAGGAAGAGGGAGAAAGAAGGAAAGAAGGAAGATAGAGAGGGGATAGGAAGGAGAGAAGGAGAAGGAAAGGGTGAAAGGGGAGAAAGAATGGAAGGAAGAGGGAGAATGGAGGAAAGAAGGAAGGGGGAGAGGGAAAAGGAAGGAGAGAAGGAGAAGGAAAGGGTGAAGGGGGAGAAAGAATGGAAGAAAGGGGGAATGGAGGAAAGAAGGAAGGAGAGAGGGAGGGAAAAGGAAGAAGAGAAAGAAAGGGTGAAGAGAGACAAAGAATGGAAGAAAGAGGGAGAATGGAGGAAAGAAGGAAGGGGAGAGAGGGAAAAGGAAGAAGAGAAGGAAAGGGTGAAGAGGGAGAAAGAATGGAAGGAAGAGGGAGAATGGAGGAAAGAAGGAAGGGGGGAGAGGGAAAAGGAAGGAGAGAAGGAAAGGGTGAAAGGGGAGAAAGAATGGAAGAAAGGGGGAATGGAGGAAAGAAGGAAGGAGGGAGGGAAAAGGAAGAAGAGAAAGAAAGGGTGAAGAGGGACAAAGAATGGAAGAAAGAGGGAGAATGAAGGAAAGAAGGAAGATAGAGAGGGGATAGGAAGGAGAGAAGGAGATGGAGGAAAGAAGGAAGGAGAGAGGGAGGGAAAAGGAAGAAGAGAAAGAAAGGGTGAAGAGGGACAAAGAATGGAAGAAAGAGGGAGAATGAAGGAAAGAAGGAAGATAGAGAGGGGATAGGAAGGAGAGAAGGAGAAGGAAAGGGTGAAAGGGGAGAAAGAATGGAAGAAAGGGGGAATGGAGGAAAGAAGGAAGGAGAGAGGGAGGGAAAAGGAAGAAGAGAAAGAAAGGGTGAAGAGGGACAAAGAATGGAAGAAAGAGGGAGAATGAAGGAAAGAAGGAAGGGGAGAGAGGGAAAAGGAAGAAGAGAAGGAAAGGGTGAAGAGGGACAAAGAATGGAAGGAAGAGGGAGAAAGAAGGAAAGAAGGAAGATAGAGAGGGGATAGGAAGGAGAGAAGGAGAAGGAAAGGGTGAAAGGGGAGAAAGAATGGAAGGAAGAGGGAGAATGGAGGAAAGAAGGAAGGGGGGAGGGAAAGGAAAAGGAAGGAAAGAAGGAAGAAGGAAAGGGTGAAGGGGGAGAAAGAAGGGGGAAGAAAGGGGGAAATGAAGGGGGAAAGAAGGAAGGAGAGAGGGAAGGGAAAAGGGAAGAAGAGAAAGAAAGGGTGAAAGAAAGAAGACAAAGAATGGAAGAAAGAGGGAGAAGGGAAGATGGAGGAAGAAAGGAAGGGGAGAGGGGGAGGGAAAAGGAAGGAGAGAAGGAAAGGGTGAAGGGGACAAAGAATGGAAGGAAGAGGGAGAGAAGGAAGAGAGAGGGAGGGAATAGGAAGGAGAGAAGGAGAAGGAAAGGGTGAAGGGAGAAAGAATGGAAGGAAGAGGGAGAATGGAGGAAAGAAGGAAGGAGAGAGGGGGAAGGAAGGAGAGAAGGAGAAGGAAAGGGTGAAGGGGGAGAAAGAATGGAAGGAAGAGGGAGAATGGAGGAAAGGAGGAAGGGGAGAGAGGGAGGGAAAAAGGAAGGAGAGAAGGAAAGGGTGAAGGGGGAGAAAGGAAGGAAAGAAGAGGAAGAAAGGAAGGAAGGAAGGGCTGGGCTGCTCTGGAGAGCCAGATGCAATCATGAACAGAGCCACACCTGGCTCCCGAGCCATAGGTTCCTGACCCCTGCTTTATAGGAAGTAGACCTAAATAACCTAAAGTCACAAGCTCCCATCTGATCATGCAGGCAGCTCTGGTTTGTGCTTGGATGGGAGATTACTAATGAATGCCAGGGGCTGTAGGTTATATTTCAGTACAAGCAACTGGCAAAACCACCTCTGAGTATTCATTGCCCAAGAAAATCCTATGAAGATTCATGGGCTCACCATGAATCGATAGGAAACTTGAAGGCACTTACATGCGCGCGCACACAGATTATTGTGGCAAACAGCATTTGAAACCGCATCCACTATTTTCCAAAACTATTTGAACCCGCTAAAGTCCTGCCTTGGAACAAAGTTGATGATTAACTTCAAAACAACTCCAGTTTATCATTAAAATTGAATTGTATTATAATATTCCAAAAATGTGGTCTACGGCAAATGCTTTTGGGACTGATTTAGGTTATGCAATATTTACTTAATTTGCCTATTCTTTGAGTGAGTTTGGGCCTCCAGACTTCAAAGAACATTTTGGGGTGCGGGCAAGTAATGCTTTGTGTGTACTTTATTTTTAAGACAGCTTGGCAAACACTCACTAAACAAAAAGCATAATATTAGGGAGAGTTAATGGTTGACTTGCATTCCTTTTGCTCCCAGTATATGAAACTAGGTCCATCGCGGCAGAGTCTTATGTTCAGTCCTATTCCCACTGCTTTATTCATACAAACACCTCTCCATTGGCGCCCCCTTGCATTGGCGCCCATTCAGAAGCAGCTCTGCAGTGCCTGACATCCTGCTTTGCAACAGCTGCAGAGCTGTTTAGGCTGGAAGTCAGCCTGAAGGAAATGGAAGTCCTCTACCAGCCCGCACCACAGGAAGAGCACCGTCATCCCCATGTCAGCATAGGCGAATCTGTGCTTAAGTCCGTTCAGCAGTTCACCTCCCTGGGAAGCATCATCTCTTCAGACGCCAAGATTGATAAAGAGATAGATCACAGATTAGCAAAGGCATAGAGTGCATTCGGAAGGCTTCACAAAAGAGTCTGGAGCAACAAGCACCTGAGGCAAAGCACCAAAATCAGTGTGTACAGAGCTATCGTACCGTCTATTCTCCTCTATGGGTCTGAAACATGGGTCACCTATCGCCAACACCTACGACTCCTCGAACACTTTCATCAGCGCTGTCTTCGCACAATCCTAAATATACACTGGACTGACTATGTGACGAATGTTGCTGTCCTTGAGCAAGCAGGGATCACCAGCATTGAGGCCATGCTATTGAGAACACAGCTGCGCTGGGCAGGGCACGTCTCTAGGATGGAGGACCACCGCCTCCCAAAGATACTACTCTATGGTGAACTCGCCACAGGCCAGCGCAAGAGAGGCGCCCCAAAAAAGAGACGTAAGGACTCCCTGAAACAACATCTCAGGCTCGGCCAGATTGATCACCAACAATGGTCCACCCTGGCCTCACATCGGGAGGCATGGAGACGCACTATCCACAATGCTGCGGCCTCTTTCGAGAAGACACGCCGAACAGGTCTCGAAGAGAAACGACAACGCAGAAAGAACCGCAACTTAGAAACAACATAACCCAAGGAGACTTTCTGCTGTGCTTTCTGCAACCGGACTTGCCTATCTCAGATTGGCCTTTTTAGTCATCAACGCACTTGTAAAAAGCGTGGGATGAGTCCTTCCTAAAGAATCTTCGTTTGCGAAGTAATGCCGAGAGATTCATACAAACGAGTCTTTTTCCGGTAGGGAGGTTCACAACACAATTTTTTGTTGTTAAATACAGAATGTGCAGACCATTAAGGGGATTGTTCGGAAAGCCAGCTTTCATGTACAGAGAGCATCAGTGGAAATAGAAACCGCATCTAAATATTGCAAATAAACAGAGGCCCCAGGCATTGCATGTCATAGTGTTGGGTATCTGATGTGAAGAGGGTGGAATGCAGGTTAAAATGTCTTGGCTCTGTGCTCATAACCCTTGGAAACACAACATCTCCGCTAGTGTTGATTTACAGATGCATTGGCTTTGGCTCCTTTCTCCCTTTATGGAGATTTTGACATCTTGTCCTAAAATTCTGGTCCTTAGCCAAAGAAATTATAAGAGATTATATGGCTCCAGCTTCCCTTAGTCCCAGGAATCTCTTTACTAGGAGTCTGTTTTCGCTGTCCCCTGGTGAACTTTGTTGGGTATCTTTGCAACCAACTCATTCTGGGAATATGTGGGGCAAATTGCGCCATGTTTAATGCAAATAGGTTTGTCAAGTAAGTGTAACTGATCATATTTTAGAACAGGGCTGTCCAACTTCTACCGGGTCCAGGGCCGGAATAGAGGTCACTGATGACCTCGGGGCGCCGGCCCCGCCCTCAGCCCAGGCCCCGCCCCCAGCCCAGGCCCCGCCCTCTCCTAAAGCTGTCATTCTCCCGGGCAGCGCGTCACAGGCCTGGCGTGACGCGCTGCCCTTGGCGCCGCCTACTCCTCCTTTTCGGCGGCCCCCGCCCTTTCTAGGGCGGGAGCCGCCGAAAAGGGCAGAAGGTGGCGCCAAGGGCAGCGTGTCACAGGCCTGGCGTGACGCGCTGCCCTTGGTGCCGCCTACTCCTCCTTTTCGGCGCCCCCCCGCCCTTCCTAGGGCGGGTGAGAGCGGAAAAAGGGCAGAAGGAGCGCCAAGGGCAGCGTGTCACAGGCCTGGCGTGACGCGCTGCCCTTGGCGCCGCCCTCCTCCTTTTCGCCCCCGCCCCTTCCTAGGGCGGGAGCCGTCGGGCAGCAGAAGCGGCGCCAAGGGCAGCGTCACAGGCCTGGCGTGACGCGCTGCCCTTGGCGCCGCCTACTCCTCCTTTTCGGGCGGAGTGAGGGACGGAGGCGGTGCAGGGAGGAGGAGCTAGCTCTCTTCCTCCTCCCTTCCCTGCCTCCCCTCCCCCCGCCGCCATTTTTTTTAAAAAAATTAAAAATGGCGGCTGGGGGCATAGTGGGCCGTGCCCAACAGGCTGGGGGGCCGGATCCGGCCCCAGGGCCGCCAGTTGGACAGCTCTGTTTTAGAAGATGAATAGTACCCAGAGATAGACAGACTTCCTGTCAGTTTCATAATAATGCTATTGATACAATAATAAACAGGCCCGGATTACCCATAAGGCCATGTGAGGCCATGGCCTCGGGCAGCAGATTTGGGGGGGCGGCATTTCTGGGCCTGAAGGAAGGGCTGAAGGGAAGTCCGCCGCCCTAGGGAGACTCACGCGGCTTCCCCACCGCCGCCCGCTCGCACGGGGGCGCCACTCCTTCCTTCAGTGAAGGGAGGAGGGGCGCCGGTGCGAGCAGGTGGCGGCAGCCGTGAGTCTCCCTAGGGGCGGAGATTTGAAGGGAGGAGGGGCGGACTAGCCCGCGCGAGAGAAAAGGAGCCGGGAGAAGCCTCGCCGCTGCTGCGCTGCCCCTAGGGTGATGGACGTGCCTTCCCCTGCCGCCTCCTCGCTTGCATGGGAGGCGGCGGGCCGGTGGAAGGCACGTCCGTCACCCTAGGTGCGGCGGGGCGGCAGCGAGGCTTCTCCCGGCCCTTTCCCTCATGCCGGCTGAGCTCGCCCCTCCTCCCTTCAGTGAAGGGAGGAGGGGGCAGACTAGCCGGCGCAAGAGAAAAGGAGCCGGGAGAAGCCTCACTGCCGCTGCGCCACCCCTAGGGCGACGCACGGGCTTTCCCCCGCTGCCTCCTCGCTTGCACGGGAGGCAGCGGGGGAAGGCATGTCCGCCGCCCCTAGGGGCGGCGCGGCAGCGGCGAGACTTCTCCGGGCTCCTTTTCCCTCATGCTGGCCCCGTCCCCCGCAAGAGGCCCCGCCCCCTCAAGCGGCCGCAGCCCCGCCCCCCGGGGGGCGGGATTCAGAGAGTGTGGCCTAGGGCGGCAGAAGCCTTTAATCCGGGCCTGATAATAAAACATTAATGTTTATGGTAAGGACAGTTATTGTCTGTGTTTGTCAAGTCTTAGAGAGATATAAGAAGTGTGTGTAGTATGGAAACCAACTGTTTGCTAACACTCAGAGATTTTGCTTGGTCATCATATGTCATCAGAGTTATTTGTACATAAGGATTTTATTTTTATTTACAGAGACTGTTTCTTTGTTTTTGCTCCATCAAAGTTTCTTGGAGTATTTTCTGAGAGAGAATTGCTGACCAACCAGATTAAAGTTTATAATGCATCCAAAATTATACAGAGATGGTGTGGTGAAGTCATATTTCTTTATTTCAGGTTTTAAATATGGTTGATATACAGTATATATATATATATATATATATATATATATATATATATATGTTGAAGGAGTAAAAACTTAGCAAACCCTAAAGGGTTAACGAAGATATTCGCGTGCAGAACCTCCAAGGGGTTTCCGTTACCGTGGAAACAGGAGGCGGAGCCTGCAACTGGCCTTGGAATCTTCAAATTCAAACTTTAGCAGTTGGCAGTTGACAGTGAAAGCCGAAGGAGAGAGGGTGTGTGAAGAGTTAGAGAGTCTGTTTTAGCCAGCTGTCAGCAGGTTTTTTTTAAAAAAAAGACTCTGACTCTACTCTGAGAGAGAGAGAATAGAAAGAAAGCTGTGTTTGAACTGCTAGGAAAGCAGTTGGGTTTAAGGACAAGCACTTAGTGTAAAGACTGCTGAGCTATTGATTCTGGGAGTGCAGCTATATAGTATCAAGTTGTATCTCCATAGTTAGTGCATTATAACCTTAAGATACGTGCCTCTAAGAAGATACTGTAACCACCTAAGCTTTGAACTCTGAAACCTCCAAGAAACTGTCCATGGGAAAGGGCTGCGTCGAAGTCAGCGCCTCCAAGATCAAAGCAGGGGGGCCTATTTAAGTCAGGTCCCCGAGCCGCCTTGCATCTCTCGCCAACGTTAAGCCTCCTTGCCAAGCTCCACGGAACCTACGCCTGGGCCATTGGGCCTTCAAGTCCCTGGATTCAAATATTGCCAAGCCTTTGTTGCCAAGAACTTATCCTGGATTTAGCCCGTTGGGTCATCAAGACTATTTCTGCATTTATTGATTCTTTTACCCTTTTGGACTATTGCTTTGCAATACCCTGATGCTTGGGAGCATCAATGGACTATATTCCTATCTCTTTTATTCTACTCCTTTATTCTAAATAAAGCATTTAATCACGGCTGGTCTCAAGTGGTCTACTGAGGGATCCTTCAGGTCTAGAGTGCAACATCTTCCGAGTGGGTAGCCAAGTATAGTGAATGGTGACAGCGAAAGTTAACAAATAGTGTCAGTGGGAGTTTGGGTTAGAGGGATACCCTGCCCTGACACAGTAATCGGAAGGTCAGTGGGAAAGCTGACCGGTGTGAATACTTATTACATTATATGGTGGCAGCAAGTGGAATTAAAAGAAGTCTCTATATAAATTGGTGGTAAGGGTGGAATAAGAAAACTGCCCGACCACAGTTGAAAGGGGTAATATATAGTGGAGTCTTTACAGATGGGAGTTACGCCAGTGAAATGCAGCTCATCTATAGCAATGAACCATAGCAATCAAGGTGGGATCAAACTGCCTTTACGATATAGATCAGGGCTGTCCAACTTCTACCGGACCTGTGGCCGGAATTCCGGTTACTGATGACCTGGGGGGCCGAAGGGTCTGTCTCGCCCCTGTCACCCGCCCCGCCCCCTCCCCGGCTCCGCCCCCTCCCCGCCTTGGAGGTGTCTGTGGACGACACCGGGGCTTTGACTTGGAGGTAGAGATGAACACCAAAATCCCAGTCTCAAGTCCCAGTCCCTGCTTTGAACTGGATTATATTGCAGTGTGGACTCAGGGCCCTTCACACAGCCATATAACCCAGAATACCTGCTTTGAACTGGATTATATTGCAGTGTGGACTCAGGGCCCTTCCACACAGCCATATAACCCACAAAACCTGCTTTGAACTGGATTATATTGCAGTGTGGACTCAGGGCCCTTCCACACAGCCATATAACCCAGAATACCTGCTTTAAACTGGATTATATTGCAGTGTGGACTCAGGGCCCTTCCACACAGCCATATAACCCAGAATACCTGCTTTGAACTGGATTATATTGCAGTGTGGACTCAGGTCCTTCCACACAGCCATATAACCCAGAATACCTGCTTTAAACTGGATTATATTGCAGTGTGGACTCAGGGCCCTTCCACACAGCCATATAACCCAGAATACCTGCTTTAAACTGGATTATATTGCAGTGTGGACTCAGATCCTTCCACACAGCCATATAACCCAGAATACCTGCTTTGAACTGGATTATCGGAGTCCACACTCATATAATCTGGTTTAAAGCAAATAACATGGGATTTTGTTCAGATGTGTGGAAAGGAAGTCAAATAAGAAGCCAGGGCCCTTCCACACAGGCCTATAACCCTGAATGATAAGGCATAATATTCATTCTGCCTCTGCTAATAATAATAATAACAACAACAACAGGCTCCTGGAGTAGGAGACCTCCAAGGGCCATCCAGGGCCATCCAGTCCAATCTCCTTCTGCTATAAGGGGAAAACACAATCGTACTGAACCTAGAGTTTGGGAGTTGTAGTTCTCCTCCATCCAGAGAGCACTGTGGACTCAAATAATGATGGATCAGGACCAAATTTGGCAGGAATCCTCAGAAGAGGAGGAAGCCGGAAAGGGAATGGGTGAGCAACCCCCCCGCGCTCCAAACTCGACCCCGCCCCTTTTTCGCTCTGGCCACGCCCCCTCTCGCTCGGTGCACTCTCTCTCTCCTTCCCTCTTTCATCCAGGTGGTGGAAGGGGGAAGGAATGAAAGGGGGAAAGAGAGAGAAGGAGGGAGGAGAGAGAGAGAGGGAGGGAGGGAGGGAAACAAGAAGACAGGAAAGAGTGCCGAGGCAACAGGGAGGGGGAGCGCACGAGGAGGGCGAACACACACACACTTTGCCGCCTCCCCTTCTTCCCCCTCCCTTCCCTTCACCTCCGCTTGCCTGCCTGCCTGCCTGCCTGCCTGCCTGCCTCTTCATGTTTGTGGCCGCCGCGAAAGGGAAGGCCGCAGCCGGCCATCCCCAGCCTCATGGAGGGAGGGAAGTAGGAGGAGGAGGAAGGGAGCCTGCTCCTCCTCCCTGCCCTGCCCCACCCCTCACCCCCCATGAAAAAAATAAATAAAAAATATTCAAAAAATATTCAAAAAATAATAATAAATATTTTTTTAAATCTTAAAAAAAGCAGATATCTTGAAGGAGGGTAGGGGGCCGTGGGGATGGGTCTGGGGGGGCCATATACGGCCTGCGGGCCGCCAGTTGGCCAGCCCTGGTATAGATGCATCCTCAGTTCTTCGGCGTTGAGTATTTATGTCACAGCGGATAGGCAACAGAAATATAGAAGTTTAATTCCCCATCGGCCCAAAAACTCCAGTCTCTGTTCGTGTGAATAATGAAACTCTCATTCAATTCACAAGGTAAATATATAACTTTGTATTGAATTGTATTTAACAATAACTGGCAAAACATCAAAAAACAACAGCCATCACAGCTACCTTTCTAAACATCCTTTCCTCACAGATATTAAATCCCAACTGACAAATCCCAACTGTCACTTTGTAACTGACATTCCTCAAGGTTCCATTTAGCAGTCTTGAGACAGAGCCATCTGGTGTCAAACATGTCACACTGCAGGTCATCTCAAACTGCGAAAATATATCTTGTGCTGACTCATGACTTGCTATTAAAAATGCAATAATCCACCAGTTGGACAGCCCTGGTATAGATGCATCCTCAGTCACCTTGGGCCAGTCAGTCTGACTCAACCTTATGATTTGTATTCCTTGAAGAGCAGACACCAAATGCAGTTGTCTACCTGTATCCATGGATTCTTCATCAATGGATTCAACCACCCATGGCTTGAAAATGTCCCCCTCGGTAGTCCCCAAGCTAATTTCCAAAAAGCAAAATTTGATTTTGCCATTTTATATAAGGGATGCCATTTTACTACACTATTGTATGTAATAGGACTTTAGCATCTACAGATTATGGTATCCATGGAGGGACCTGGAAAGAAACTCTAGTGGTTACAAAGGGTCTACTGTAATACTAATAATAGCCTTTAGTACTGGTCTCATTTGAAAAAAAATGTATGCCAAAAATATGAAATTACAAAAGAATCCATGTGTGACCAGGAATGCAGAAGTTGTTTCAGGATGTTCAGCTGGACAAAATAAAAGGATAAGACCTAGTTTATTGAAATAGCAGAAAGTAAATAGGAAGAGTTAGGATGTGAATCTAAAATGTGTACTTGTATATATACTTAAATTGGTTTGCTTATACATGTGCATACATGTATATGTGTGTTGGTGAGTATGGGAAGATAGATCCCTTTCGCCCTTTGCTGAACAAAAGTAGGGAAAATGGTGTGCATGACGTCATGCTGCCACCGTGACGTCACGCACGCTCATTTTCCCTACCTTTTGGCGGGAACGAGAGGGACGTGGCTGGCTGGCGCTCCTTCTCTCGCAGCACCCCCTCCTTCCCTCTGCCCGCCTACTTCTGCCCTCGCCTGCTTCCATTGCTTGCAGGCGAGGGGATTGGGCTTGGGTGGCAAGCGGCTTTGCGCTGCCCCTCATGCGAGGCAGGGAAGGGAGGCTGCGGAGCCCCTGCCTGGGCGAGGAGGCCCTGGAGCACTTCCTGGCTGCCCTCATCGCTGCCAGCCGGCACGGCGTGACTCTGCTCCGCAAGGTAAGTGAACTATACATCCCAGCAACTCCAACTCCCAAATGTCTTGGTCTATTTTCCCCAAATTTCCCCAGTGTTCACATTTGGGCATATTGAGGATTCGTGCCAAGTTTGGTCCAGATCCGTCATTATTTGAGTCCACAGTGTTCTCTGGATGTAGGAGAACTACAACTCCCAAACTCGAGGTCAATGCCCAGCAAACCCTTTCAGTACTTTCTGTTAGTCTCATGAGAGTTCAGTGTGCCGAGTTTGGTTAAATTCCATCATTGCTGGAGTTCAGGATGCTGTTTGATTGTGGGTTAACTAGAAATCCCAGCAACGACAACTCCCAAATGACAAAATCAATTGCTTCAAACTACAAGAAAGGAGATTCCCCCTGAACATGAGGAAAAACTTCCCAACTGTGAGAGCTGTTCAGCAATGGAACTCTCTGCCTCAGAGTGTGGTGGAGGCTCCTATTTGGAGGCTGGGTGGCCATCTGTCTGAGGTGCTTTGATTGTGATTTTACTGCATGAAGGCAGAAGGTCCTTGGACTAGAGATGGTTATTATGGTTGTTGTTGTTGTTATTATTATGGCTGGATGGCCATACATACAAAGAATCCTTAAGAAATTTGAAAATAGTTATATGCTTTACATTCTTGTAGTGGGTAGGTGATAGATCATTGTGACTTGGTTGTTTTAGAAGTAGCTCGCATGCTGAAAAAGTGTGAGCATCCTTGGTGTAGGTCAGGGGTCGGGAACCTTTTTGACTCAGAGAGCCATAAAAGCACAATTTTTGAAAATATTTATTTCACTGAGAGCCATATAATTAATTAATTAATTAATTTTTAAAAATTGGTACCTGAAGGGGAAAGATGCACGTTGGGGCCTCCTATCCTGGCAGGCGTGGGTGGCGGGCCGAAGCTCTTCCCCGCCCCGAACCGACGGGGGCCGTGGGAACGCTGGAAGGCCGGCCCGTGACCGACCCCGGCTGGTGGCGAGGCAGTGGAGGGAGGCAGACGCAGCCCCGGCGAGCGCAGGAGATGGGCCATCTCCCTCCCCTGCCCACACCGGAAGCTCTGCAGGAAGCCCGGAGCAGACCTTGGGACGTGTGGCGGGCCCATGCAGGCAGACTGCCGAAGGCTGCACGCGCAGCTGAGAGCGTGCATGGAGAGCTTGGCGCTGGCCCCGCCTCCAGCTGAGCTGTGCGCACGGCCTTCGCTCTCCTTCACCCCAAATTCCGTGCGCGCGAGCTCAGCTGGAGGCAAAGCCAGCGCTAGGATGCTGGCTCTCAGCTGTGTGCACGGAATTTGGGGTGAAGGAGAGTGAAGGCCGCGTGCGCAGCTCCGCTGGAGGCGGGGCCAGCGCCAAGCTCTCCATCTTGGCCCTGCCCCCGCCTCCAGCTGAGCTGTGAGCGCGGCCTTCACTCTCCTTCACTCCAAATTCCGTGCGCGCACCTGAAAGCCAGCATCTTGGTGCTGGCCCTTGGACGCTGGCTCTCAGCTGCGTGCGTGGAATTTGGAGTGAAGGAGAGTGAAGGCCGCGTGCACAGCTCAGCTGGAGGCGGGGCCAGCGCCAAGATGGAGAGAGCCACATGCAAGCCTCAAAAGAGCCACATATGGCTTGCGAGCCATAGGTTCACGACCCCTGGGAAGAAGGCGGCGGCATACATTTTCATGCAAAACTCCAAGATCAATATGACGAAGTGTTTTACCTTCTCCAACCTGGTGCTCTCAAGTTATGCTAAGAGTAAAGTAAATTGCAATTACTGCAATCCCTAGCAACTCCAGGCATTTAGGGAACAATAGTTTTTGGGGTACATGTACACCAGGGTCGGGAACCTATGGCTCGCAAGCCATATGTGGCTCTTTGGGGCTTGCTTGGCTCTCTCCATCTTGGCGCTGGCCCGCTCCAGCGAGCTGCGACGCGACCTTCACTCTCCTTCACCCCAAATTCCAAGACGCAGCTGAGAGCCAGCATCTCGGTGCTGGCCCTTGATGCTGGCTCAGCTGCGTGCGCGGAATTTGGGGTGAAGGAGAGTGAAGGCCGCGCACGCAGCTCCGCTGGAGGCAGGGCCAGCGCCAAGATGGAGAGAGCCACAAGCAAGCCCCAAAAGAGCCACATATGGCTCGCGAGCCATAGGTTCCCGACCCCTGGTGTAGATGTACCCCAAAAACTATTGTTCCCTAAATGCCTGGAGTTGCTAGGGATTGCAGTAATTGCAATTTACTTTACTCTTAGCATAACTTGAGAGCACCAGGTTGGAGAAGGTAAAACACTTCGTCATATTGATCTTGGAGTTTTGCATGAAAATGTATGCCGCCTTCTTCTTCTTACCATGTGCTGTGAAACTATAATCTCTTTGGCTTTGATTTGGCAGTAAGTTGATCTTCTGTTATGGCCTTCAGCAGAGCGCAGCCTCCGAAGAGGTATGGGCTCCTTGGTGATAAGGACATCTCAGATAACTCTGAAGAGGATCAAACCGAGAACAGCCCCCGAGGTTTTGAGGTGGTAAAGTTCTTCCTGGGTTATTTAGATTTGCTGGCAGCTGTTAATTATTGACAGCAGTTTAGAGATTAGCTGCCTTGTTCTGAATCCGGGTAGATCACTGAACTGGAAAGTGTTTTTAATAAGCTTCCGAGACTGGCTTATCAACATTAGCTTGCTTCACCAAATTATGCTAGTTTTCACTTTAAGATGGGATGTATTTCATGTAGTGTGGAGCAGTGTTTCCCAACCTTTTTTGAGCCGCGGCACACTTTTTACATTTGCAAAATCCTGGGGCACACCACCAACCAAAATGACACAAAATGACACTCTAACACAGTCATACATATAGTTAATATGTTTTTAAATGTATTTATACACTCAGTGTGAAACCTGGGCCTGTTTCGATGAACACAACATAGATATCCTGGCAGGAATGGCAGAAAGACACAAACTTCCAACACAGAACTCCCATAACCAAGAGAAAATGCTATAAGAGTTTTGTGGGCATTGACCTTGAGTTTTGGAGTTGTAGTTCACCTATATCCAGAGAGCACTGTGGAATCAAACAATGTTGGATCAGGACCAAACTTGGCATGAATACTCAATATGCCCAAATATGAATGCAGATGTAGTTCAGGGGAAATAGACCTTGACATTTGGGAGTTGTAGTTGCTGGGATTTATAGTTCTCCTACAATCAAAGAGCATTCTGAACCCCACCAATGATAGAACTGGGCCAAACTTCACACACAGAACCCCCAGGAGGCAAGAGGAGGTCTCTACTTGGGAAAAGGGAGGCGGGCCTTCCCAATGCATGGAGAGGGAGAGACCAAGTAGACAACGGGTGGGCAGGGGGGTGTTTGTAATTTTGTGCCTTTATCGAGGTAGGTTTCTTAGGGTTTTTATACTTCAACAGACACTCCCTTCCTGGAGTTTCCAGTTTCCCACGGGACACCTGATGATCGCTCACGGCACACTAGTGTGCCCCGGCACACTGGTTGAGAAACACTGGTGTGGAGAATAAATGCGCATGAGACTTCTAGGTGATGCAGCGAGTTTGAGCCAAATCCCTGGCAGTGCTTGTGTTTTGTGTAAAGCATCCTGGGCAAATGTGTTTTTTGTGTTTTTTCTGGGAAATTAAAACACTGATGAAATGCAAGAATAATTTATAATATTAAAAATTGTAATTGCAAACATCCAAAGGTGTGATGAAGTCATATTTATTTGTTACAGGTTTTTAATGTGTTTGATGTTTATATATAAGTATGTATATTGTAAGGGTAGAACTTAGCTAACCTTAAAGGGTTAACAGGAATATTAGCGGACAGAACCTCCAGGGAGTTTCCGTTACCGTGGAAACAGGAGGCGGAGCCTGTGGGTGGCTCTGGAATCTTGAGATTCAAAATTATGTCAGTTGGTGGTTAACTGCGAAGCAGAAGAGTGTGTGGAGAAGTTAGGGAGTCTGTTTTTAACTAGCTATCAGCAAGTGTTAAAAGACTGGTTCTACTCTGGGAGAGAGTAGCACTGCAGCTGTGTTTAACTGCTAGGGAAGCAGGTTGATTTAAAGAACCAGTGGAGTGTAGAAAACTGATGAGTTATTGTTGGTAGGAGAGCAGTGAGATAGTAGCAGACTGTATCTCCGTAGTTAGATATTGTAACCTTAAGAAAGTGCCTCTGTGTAGATATTGTAACCACCCAAGCTCTTGAACTCTGGAAACCTCTATGCCAGTGGTTCTCAACCTGTGGGCCCCCAGGTGTTTTGGCCTACAATTCCCAGAAATCCCAGCCAGTTTACCAGTTATTAGGATTTCTGGGAGTTGTAGGCCAAAACACTTGGGGACCCACAGGTTGAGAACCACTGCTCTATGCTTAAGCCTCTTTTTGAATAAACTATAATTCTTTGATTAAAACAGGGCTGTCCAACCGGCGACCCGGGGGCCGAATATGGCCCCCCAGCCTGTTGGACACGGCCCGCTACCCTCCTGCAAGAATTTTTTAAAAAAAACATTTTTTTAAAAAACATTTTTTTAAAAAAATTACCAAAAATCTCTTTGTGTGCAGGGAGGAGGAAGGGTGCCGCCCTGAACCGGATCGCATCGGTGGCGCCGCCGAGAAAGGACAAGAGGGCGGTACAGGGGCGGAAGGGAAGAGAGCCGGCTCCTCCTCCCTGCACGCCCCTTGTCCCTCTCTCTCTTTCTCCTCCCTCCCTCCCTTTCCTTCCACTCTTTCCTCTTTTCTTCCTTCCTTCTTTCCTCCCTCTCTCTCTTTCACCTTCTTTCCTTCCACCCACCCATCCATCCACCTTTCGTCCTTCCTTTCAACTGTTCTCCCTCCCTCCTTGCCCCTCTTTCACCTTCCTTTCTTTCTTTCCTGCCACCCTGTTATCTTTTCTTCCTTCTCACTTTCCCTCCTCCCTTTCCTCCCTCCATCCTTCTCTTCTTCCCCTCCTTCCTTCCTTCCTTCTCCTGTTCATATTTGGGCATATTGAGTATTCATGCCAAGTTTGGTCCTGATCCAACATTGTGCTCTCTGGGTGTAGGTGAACTACAACTCCAAAACTCAAGGTCAGTTCCCTTTCAGTACTTTCTGTTGGTAATGAGAGTTCAATATGCCAAGTTTGGTTCAATTCCATTGTTGAAAGAGTTCAGGATGCTCTTTGATTGTGTGTTAACTATAAATCCCAGAAACTGTAACTCCCAAATGTCAAGGTCTATTTTCCCCAAACTCAATCTGTGTTCACCTTTGGGCATATTGAGTATTCATGCCAAGTTTGGTCCAGATCCATCATTATTTGAGTCCACAGTGCTCTTTAGATGCAGGTGAACTACAACTCCACTCAAGGTCAATGCCCACCAAAGCCTTCCAGTATTTCCTGTTGGTCATGGGAGTTCTGTGTGCCAAGATTGGTTAATTCCATCATTGGTGGGGTTTAGAATGCTCTTTGATTGTAGGCAAACTACTAATCCCAGCAACTACAACTCCCAAATGTCAAGGTCTATTTCCCCCCAAATCCACCAGTGTTCACATTTGGGCATATTGAGTATGGGGGCGGAGCCGGGAGGGGTGGGGGTGGGGAGGGGTGGAGCTGGGGAGGGGTGGGGCGGGAGGGGCAAAGCCAGGGTGGGGGCGGAGCTGGGGCGGGGCCAGACCCTTAGGCCCCCCAGGTGATCAGTGACCGGAATTCAGGCCCCCGGTCCGGTAGAAGTTGGACGGCCCTGGATTAAAACATCTCTTCAAGTGATTCTTTCTCCCACAAGCCTTGAAAACAACCCTCTCTTAGTGGGTAGGCAAGCACAGTAAATTGTGTGGTGGCAGCAAGAGAAAAATTAAGCGTCCTTACATATTGTGGTGGCATTGGTAGGACATTCTGCCCTGCCACAGCCCTGAGTTCGAATCCTCACGTTCTCTCCACACTTAAAACACAGATTCGAACTCGAGGACTGGGAGAGCAAAGTGTGGGACATCATGAGCATGGACAAGCTATCTTACCGTGTGTCCCCGACAGTAAGACAGCTTCTTACTTTCTTTTCCCCCAAAAGTCCCCCTACGTCTTACTTTCGGGTACGTCTTATATAACCCAAGACGTACTCCCCCGCCGCGCCCACGCGCCACGCCGCCGCCGCCGCCACGCCGCCGCAACCGGAGGTGTGCCGCGGCACACCTCTTCGCCAGGGCTCCAGGCAAGGGGGGGAAAGGAGCCAGGGGCGGGAGGAAGCAGCGACGCGTCACTGTGACGCTGCGATCCTCACCACGCCCTGGCTCTTTCCCCCCTCCCTTGCTTGAGGAAAGAAGGGAGAGGAAAGGAGCCAGGGGCGTGGTGAGGATCGCAGCGTCACAGTGACGCGTCATCGTCGTCCCGCCCTGGCTCTCTTCCCCCACCCTTGGAAGGGAGGAGGAAGAGAGCCAGGGGGCGGGGAGGACGACGCGTCACTGTGACGCTGCGTCATCTGTCCGCCCCTGGCTCTCTTCTCCCACCCTTGGAAGGGAGGAGGAAGAGAGCCAGGGCGGACGAAGCGCGACGCGTCACTGTGACGCTGCGATCCTCACCACGCCCTGGCTCCTTTCCCTCTCCCTTCTTTCCTCAAGCAAGGGAGGGGAAGGAGCCAGGGGCGGAGGAAGCAGCGACGCGCGTCACTGTGATGCTGCGATCGTCACCACGCCCCCTGGCTCCTTTCCCCCCTCCCTTGCCTGGAGCCCTGGCGAAGAGGTGTGCCGCGGCGGCGGCGGCGGGACGAGGTACGTCTTATATACGGGGTATGGCTTATATAAGCCGACCCCAGACACCCCCGATACGTCTTACAATCGGGGGTGTCTTACTTTCGGGGAAACACGGTATTATCTCAGCGAGGCAGAGGGCAGGCTACTGAAGAAGACAGATTGGTCACCATTTCTGGCCTATATGAAGACCCGGAGGACCCCCCTGCAACCAAGATAGCCACTCACACATAGAACCCAAGTCACTCCATCCCTCTCAAGGGACCTGTAGTACCAAGAAAACTTCTAAAGACTCAATCTCCCCTCTTCGTAGGGGAAAAGATTCTTACTCTCCCCCTCCCCACGTGTCAGACTTGACAGACGGAACTGTAAAAAGAGACCGGAAGCCAAAGAGTATACCTCCCCCACGCAATGTTGACTCTACCTACCACCACCCCGCCTGCCTGCTTCCTCCCTCATTCTCCCTCCCCCGATTTCAGGCCCTCCCGCCCATATACCGTCCCCTCCACCTCACTGTCACCCCCACCCCTTTCCCTCACACACCCCTCGCACCCCACCTTCCCACCCCCGATGCCCCCTCTACCCCCCCTCTCCCATCACCACTCTCAGCCTCTCCTTTCTCTATCTTTCCTACTGTCCTTTACCTGAAATTGTTCCCCCACTTTTACTGTTTATGGAAAAACCCTAATAAATATATTTCAAAAAAACAAAACAAAACAAAAAACACAGATTCGAATTCAAATCCTCACAAAGTTAGAGCCTTTACAAATTGGTGGCAGCGGTCAGTATAGTCGACCCTGTCACAAGTTTCGGATCGAATCCCTTCTTTACAATTTGGCACGCTGAAAGTTGTGCGTCTTCACAAATAGCATTTGAAAGTGTTTGTTTTTTTATTCCTCTGTTGCTTTTGGCAAACACATAAGGAAGGACAAAGGATATGCTGCTTTCTAGAAAACAGCATGCTTTTGGAAAAGTCTTACGGAATTTCATGATGCCAAGTTTGGGAATAATTTACCCTTGGCTAGAAGGCTACATTAATATCAGAAAGAATGCGAATAAGTGGAGGAAGGGGGAGAGAGAGAAAAGAAAATGTATTTTATATGTGTGTATGTTGCCTGTGGTTTTATGGCAACCCTATGCATTCGGTAGGGTTTTCTTCAGCAAGGAAGACGTAGAGGTGCTTTTCCTGGTTCACTTCCTCAGAAATACAGCTTTCAGCACCTGGTGTTTGTTGGTAGTTTTCCATTTAAGTACGAGAGCGGGTCAATAAGTCCATGACTTTTTGAATGAAACACAGGTTTTGGGACAAAAAAATCATTTTATTTTTCAACGTCGTCTCCTTTGAGCTCTATACACTTTGTCCAACGTTTCTCCAAGTTTTTTTTATCCCTTCCAAAAAAAACCCGATTTGTCGAGGTCATCAAAATAGGTATTTTTTTTCTGAGATGATTTCATTGTTGGAGTCAAATCTCTTCCTTCAGGTTTGGAAACAAGAAATAGTCAAGCAGGGCTAAATCCGGAGAATAGGGCGGATGAGGGAGCAATTCGTATCCCAATTCACGGATTGTTGCCATGAAAACTGCACATGTGTTCACCCTTTATTTATTTTTTTAAAATATATTTATTAGGGTTTTTCCATAGACAGTAAAAGTGGGTGAACAATTTCAGGTAAAGGACAGTAGGAAGGATGGAGAGAGGGGGTGGCGGGGGTGGTGGCGATGGGAGGGTGGGGGTGGGCAAGAGGGGTGGGAGGGGGGCGTTAACCGGGAATGAGGGGGGTAGGAGGTGGGGGGGAGAGAGGGGGGGGGGGGTTAGGCTGCGGTGAAGTAACCAGGGGGGGCGGTAGGGGGCAGTCTCTGGGGGTGACAGTGTCTTTTCGTGTATTGAGGGACCTCTGAGTCTCTGGTGAAGGGGAGAGTCCTTCCGTCCTGTGAGTTATTAAGCTACAAACTCGTAGTTGTCCCCTTCTGCTCTCGACAAGAGGGCGAGCAGGTGGTGGCTGGGAGTTAAGTTGTTCAAGGTGGGCCCCGTGACTTTAAGTAGGCTTTCACCGGGGACCAGTCAGTTCTCTTCAGGGGGTAGCCTCCCGTTTCGGATAGGTAGAAGGAAAGTTTATCCATATCCATGGCGTCTCGTAATTTGTCCAGCCATTCCTCCAGCTCGGGGGGCTCCTTGCTCTTCCACTTCCTCGCGTAGACTATTCTCGCCGTTGTTGAGAGGTACGCAAATAGTCTTTCCGCATTCTCGTCCGGCAAGTCTTCTTCGGACGTAAGTCCAAGGAGATAGGCTTCAGGTTTAAGTTCCATAGAGAGACCTAGGATCCTTTGTGTGGCGAGGTGGATCTTCTTCCAGAATTGCATAGCATGTTGGCAGGACCACCACATGTGGTAAAAAGTGCCCGTCTGCGAGGCGCATTTCCAGCACTTGTTTTGCGTCCCTTTGACTATGAGGCTCAATTTGTGCGGGGTCATGTACCACCGGTTGATGTGTTCACCCTTTTATTGTCCTGGTGCAAAAGAACTTTTTTCTTGGCCAAATGCGGTCGTTTTTTTCTTCAAATCCTCATTAAATCGACCCAATAAACTGGCATATTCGCCATTGATTGTTTTACCCTTTTGAAGGCAGTCAATGTGGATTATACCGCGTGCATCCCAAAAAACGGGCCATGACTTTATTGGCTGACAAACCCACCTTGGCCTTCTTTGGCGCCGATTCACCCCGAGAAACCCACTGTTTTGACTGCTGTTTGGTCTCTGGTGTGTTGTGGTGGATCCACGTTTCGTCCACGGTTACGAAACGGCGCAAAAACTCGTCCATATTGCGGTTGAACAACGGCAAACACTCCTGCGAAATTGTCACGCGATTGCATTTGTGGTCGATTGCGAGCAAACACAGCACCCGTCTTGCGGAAAGCTTTCTCATACCCAAGTGATCATTTAAAATTGAAACCACTGAGCCACGTGAGATGCCTATGGCTTCCACAATCTCTCGCACTTTCAATCTCCAATCGGCCAACACCATATAGTGATTTTTTTCCAATTGTTTCGGGTGTAGAGACCTCAACTGAGCTTCCAGAACGTCCGCCATCTTCCGTGCTTGTACGGCCACAACAAAATTCAGTAAACCACTTTTTTTACCATTGAAATTGATGGTGCAGAGTCCTCATAGTATTGATCAAGCTTAGCCTTGGTTTGAGTGTTTTTTTTCCGCAAAAAATAATGCTTAATGAGCACACGAAATTCACTTTTTTCCATTTTCTCCTCAAATCACGCAGTAGTCTGCTATCAATGGCTGTCAAACACAAACTAAATGACACAGCTTGTTCAAATTTTGACAGGAGTCAACTGACAGGTGCCTCTTGACAGGAGCAGTGTCGCCCTTTCAGTTAAGAGGCGGGAAATTCAAAAAGTCACGGACTTATTGACCCGCCCTCGTACTAACCCTGCTTAGCATCCGTATATATATAAAAGGAATGTGTTCCGCTTCTTGTGGATTAAGATCATGTCAAGCTAAAGGATGTCACTGACTTGAAGGGCTCTTCATCTGGATGACGGAAATGTGGGCTCGGGAGGAAAGTAAATATCCTGCTTAAATTGTATGGAATAGAGAGAAAATAAAAGATCCCACGTGAAAATGAAAAACTTATCTTATTGCCGTCTCTTTTTTGAAAACGCCTTTTAAAATTATCCCCCCCCCCCCTCCTTTTGCTATCCCAGACTTACAAGGACTTGGAAACTAGATCCTAGATATAGTTTTTCTTCATTTTTACAAGGGTAGTAGGAAAATTACCAAACCTATTTCATCACACCCGGAGCAGGGAGCTCAATGTCAAGCTGCCAGTTGCCTTTGACTCTGGGCAGAGCAAAAAAAAATCATTTTGCTTTGAGCTACTGACTTGCTATCTTTTCGTTCTGTGGGGTCCTTCCGAATTATCAGTGATTTAAATAATTACTGATAATTGAGGTCTTTGAACAGCTGATATAGGCTGGATCGTACCTATCTAAGGGTACATCTCCATTGTAAAAAGAATACAGTTTGATGCTGCTTTAGTAGCAGTGGCTCAATCTTGTGGAATCATGGGAGTTATACTTCGGTGAGCTATTATTATTATTATGGTTACTAGCTGTACCCGGCACGCGTTGCTGTGCCCTATTTAGGAGATGCAAGAAAGTCTGAGTATGTAAGGGTTGGAAATGATGTTACTTACGGTCTTGGTGGGGGTCATGGCTGTGTCATTGTGGGTTGTTCTGGTGGGTGGGATGTTGAAGTCCTGTGGAGTTGGTGGTGTCTGTTTGGGATGGTGGTTGGAGAAGAGTGTGTGGTGTTGAGTGTGTAGTTTGTTGTTGTGAGTGTGCAGTGGTAGTGTGGTGTGGATGTACGGTGTGGATGTGGGGTGTGTTAGTTGGTTGTACTATGCAGGTTTCTGTTTAGCAGTGGTGTGTATGCATTGTGTGTGTTGTGTGTGAGTTGTGTAGTGGGTCTGTAGAGGTAGGCATCGCGAGTTGTGTGGCTGTCATGTTGTGGGTGTGGTGTTTGTAAAGTGGAGGATTGGTGGTGTGTGGGTGGGATGGTGCTTGGAGAAGAGTTTGTGGTGTTGAGTGTGTAGTTTGTTGTGAGTGTACAGTGGTAGTGTGTTGTGGATGTACGGTGTGTATGTGGGGTGTGTTAGTTGGTTGTACTGTGCTGGTTTCTGTTTAGCAGTGGTATGTATGCGTTGTGTGTTGTGTGTGAGTTGTGTTGTGGGTCTGTAGAGGTAGGCATCGCGGGTTGTGTGGCTGTCATGTTGTGGGTGTGGTGTTTGTTAAGTGGGTGTCTTTTGTTGTGGGTGTCTTTTGTCCTGTGAGTAGTATGTATGTGCTCTGTGCACATAGTTGTGTATCTTCTGCATATTGGCGTTGTGTGGTATTTTGTGCTGGCTTGGTCTTTTGGATTGTGTTTCTCGAGCGGGGGGACCCGAAGGGGACTCAGAGCGGATTACAGTACACATACTTGCAGACAATCCCTGCAGTTCATATGACATATAAACATGCGACATTTATCACAGTACAGTACATACATTTTGACATATTACACACATATATAGACGAACAGAGGCGAACTTTCTGGCCACCAGGGGGAGCTGATGCACTCTCAGCGTTTTCCAGCATCCCTTGGTTGTTTCTTCCGCATTCCTCTGCAATTCCTGGGTTCTTTTTAATGGCCTCATAAATCAGTCAAAATTTGCCTCCCCACTGAATGTGGTACCTTTATCTCCTACTTGACAAATTTAACTGTCATTCAGGCTGCAAAGGTCGGCAGCAGGCTACACTTAAGGTCGAGAACCCACCTCGACCCGTGTAGGCCTCGAACTCATGACCTACTGGTCAGAGAGATCTTATGCAGCTGACACTTAGCCAGCGGCACCACATTTCCAGGTATCTACTGTGTGAAGCTTTAAAAAAACAGTGCTCAAAAGTTTCTGTCATTTTTACCCTAGGTGACTTTTGTTTCTCTTCTAATAAAGGTACGGACACTCTTTGTCAGCGGTCTGCCTCTGGACATCAAACCCCGGGAGCTCTACCTCTTGTTCAGACCATTCAAGGTAATTTTTTTCTGTTGTCGACTCCTAATGAAATCATGTGATTCTTTTACACTGAATCCAGCACCAATGTACTCATTTGTATGGATGTTTGTGGTTCTCCTTTCTGTTCTAAATAATGGATTGCCACAGTAATATGTTCTATTAGAGAGCCAGACAGAAACTCGGTTTTCTGGATATCTGGAGTTTTTAAAGCACTCAGATGAAGGCTAACATAATATCACATTTCAGGCATGAACTTGGCTAAGAAGACTTTCCCATGAACCAAAAGTTGGCCACGAGCCCAAGCAGAGCATAACAGCAAATGTCATAGCATTTATGATGATTAGGGTTACAAGTTATAAATACTAATCTCTAATGACGAATTCAGATTTTGAATGAAACTCAGAAGGCCTGCATGCAATGTGTTTCATGGTAAGCATTCTGCAAGCCTGGTTGCTATTTGAAGCCTACTTTAGATCAGTGTTTCCCAACCAGTGTGCCGTGAGCAATCATCAGGTGTGCCGTGGGAAATTGGAACCTCCGATACCCTTTCTTCCCCTCCTGCCGAACACTTTTTTTCTTCTCCACTTTTTCTTCTCCCTTCTTCCCAGCCTCGCTCTGCTCGCTTTGCCTCGCTTTGCTCACGCTGCGCTTCTGCAGGAGGGGGGAGGGAGGAAGACGTGACCCTTGCGGGCGCTACTGCACACACTCGCCCCACGTCTTCCTCAGTCCCCTCCACAGTGCTCTCTGGATATAGGTGAACTACAACTCCAAAAATCAAGGTCAATGCCCACCAAACTCTTATAGTATTTTCTCTTGGTTATGGTAGTTCTGTGTGGGAAGTTTGATTCCATTCCATCATTGGTGGAATTCAGAATGCTTTTTGATTGTGGGTGAACTATAACTCCCAGCTGTTGAGCAAGACCTCCCTGTGTGTCTTTCTGCCATTCCTGCCAGGATATCTATGTTGTGTTCATCGAAACGGGCCCAGGTTTCACACTGAGTGTATAAATACATTTAAAAACATATTAACTATATGTATTACTGTGTTAGAGTGTCATTTTGTGTCATTTTGGTTGGTGGTGTGCCTCAGGATTTGGTACATGTAAAAAATGTGCTGCGGCTCAAAAAAGGTTGGGAAACACTGCTTTAGATAATACGTAGCAGAATCTCCATACCAACATCCCTTCCCTTCCTATGCATTGCTTGATGCACTTTTGCTGAAGTCACTGTCCTTCTTAGTGCAATAAATATCACATTCAAGGTTTTATTACTAGATGGCGAAATATCTCATCTTTACACATCATACTTTAATAAATATTATGGATTATTTACTGTGTGTGTAGAATTATTTATCTCTGTAATGCTGAAGTGCTTTAACCAACTTCGTGGCTCTCTTTCCCAATTTTTTTGGGGGGTGGGGGCCAACATCAGTGCCATTTTTCTATACTTCGTGGCACTTCAGATGCAATTATGGTACATACTCCTGTTTAGAGGCAAAATGTGTGCAATTATATCTTGAGTTGCTTCTGGTAATTAGAACTAGATTATTGTGTGTGTGGTTCTCCCCCCCCCCCCAAATTGGCTTTTAAAATGTATTTTATTGAAAAGAAAATGGTGTATTTGAACAGATAATGATTGTCTATTGCAGTGTTTTTCAACCTTTTTTGAGCCACGCCACATTTTTTACATTTACGAAATCCTGGGGCACACCACCAACCAAAATGACACAAAATGACACTCTAACACAGTCATACATATAGTTAATATGTTTTTAAATGTATTTATACACTCACTTAGCTGACAGTATTAATGTTTCTGCCACAGTGCAGGACTTCTTTAATTTAGCTACGAGATCAGCAACAAGGTAGCTAGCTTTGGGGGCTCTCTCGTTTACCTTTGTGGTTTTTCTCAAATAATTTGCCTGTTTCTCATTGTTTGTACGTAAGCGTACAAAATAGTCCATCGACTTGTTTTGAACAGAAGGATGTTTCGTTTGGAGATGGGGTTTAAGCTTGCTTGGCACCATGGCGCTATTGGACAGCTCCTCACCGCACACCAAGCACAGCGGAGTCGGTGCCGTTGCATCCCCGGTGAAAGTGAATCCAAACGAAAGATAGATTTTGCTGTATTACCTCGAGCTCACCGTCTTTTCTTTTTTCTTTTGTCCACCACTCATATTAGGCCTTCATCTATGTCATAATTTTGACCAGGGCCCTGTTCGGCATTTGCATTTTCCCTTCTCAAAAACTTCTCCATCACTGTCCCTCGCTTGTCTTGCTGCGATCCCAAATTGCCACTCTCACTTGACGCGCAGCTGCAGCACTCACTCTAGCTTTGTTTACTTAGCCGCGTCTGAGCGAATCCAAGATGGCGCGACCATAGCACTCTTGCGTCACTTCTTAGGTGACGCGAGAGTGCTATGGTTCCATTTCTTAAAGGGACAGATGCGCCTTATAGTTTGTATATGAATGAAGTTCGAAAATAATTTCCCACGGCACACCTGATGATCTCTCACGGCACACTAGTGCTCCGCGGCACACTGGTTGGAAATCACTGGTATATTGTAAACCTACATTATAATAAACATATTTCTATATTATCTATTCTCATTCTTTACAGATTCATTCATATTACATTTTTTCTCTCCCACCACCCTTCCCTACCCCCACCCACCACTTTTCTCTCTATATCTTTAATTTTAACCACGAACACAACTTTTGAAATCTTTGTACAATATCTGAGCTGGCTTCACCTTCTTCTATCCATTTCATATATGTTGCCCATTTCTCTTTAATTTCTTCTGTTTTGTCCACCTGTGAATCTTCTTGGGTTATACGTGCAATACTATCTGATTGGACTTGTTCGAATAAATAATTATTCCAATTTTCCAAATTCCATTTTTTCCCATCTCACCACCCCGAGGCTATTACCGATTATTGTGTGTGTTTAATACGAGCACTTCAGGTCAAGTTAAATAGATGGTAACAATTTTAATCCCATAGATCAGTGTTTCCCAACCTTTTTTAAAAAAAAATCCTGGGGCACACCACCAATTAAAATGACATAAAAGGACAGTCTAACACAGTAATACATATAGTTAATTGACCTTGAGTTTTGGAGTTGTAGTTCACCTACATCCAGAGAGCACTGTGGACTCAAACAATGATGGATCTGGACCAAACTTGGCAAGCAGGCCCCTCGGGCAGTAGAGCAAGCCGAGGGCCAACACCAAGCCCAGGCTCTGGCCCAGGGTCTCGCCGCCAGCCTCAGCCGCTCCCATTGCCATGGGTAGTAGAGAGGGAGAAGGTGGCAATTCCCTGTCGCTGGCGCTGCTCTCCGCCATGACTCCGGCCCCTCGCTCGCTGAGGCTGCATGGAGGAGGAGGAGCATGAGCGGTGGATGGGCGTCAGCCCCGCCCACTAAAGCCCGTCCACCGCTCATGCTCCTCCTCTGCGCGGCCTCAGCGAGCGAGGGGCTGGAGTCATGGTAGAGAGCGGCGCCGGGGATGTGGTCCGCTCTCCACCATGACTCTCGCCATGACTCTGGTCCCTCTCCCCTTGAGGCCGCGCAGAGGAGGAGGAGCATGAGCGGTGGACGGGCTTCAGCCCTGCCCACTGAAGCCTGACCACCGCTCGTGCTCCTCCTCCGCGCGACCTCAGCGAGCGAGAGGCTGGAGTGATGGCGGAGAGCGGCGCCGGGGACGGGGGCCGCTATCCGCCATGACTCAAATCAGGCACGAGCAAGATTCTGCCGCTGGGAAGGGGGCGGGGCCTGAGCGACGTCACCCTTCCCTCCTCTCTCTATTGGAGGCTGGCTGGGGAAACGGCCGAAGGAGGCGGCGCCCCGGCCCCTTCTTCTTTTTCTTCGCCGCCGCCCGGCCCTTCCTGCTCCCCTTCCCCCAAGCAGCAGGAGTTCGGCAGGAGTGGGAGAAAGGGGGGGGGGAGAGAGACGTTTTTCGTGGCACACCAGATGATCCGTCATGGAAGAGTAGTGTGCTGCGGCACAGCGGTTGGGAAACACTGCCATAGAGAGAGTGAGTCTAAACTGTCAGATTATTGCATTTTGAATGGCAATTCATGAGTCAGCACAAGATGTATTTTCTGCAGTGTGACATGTTTGACACCAGATGGCGCTGTCTCAGGACTGATAAATGGAATCTTGGGGATTTGTCAGTTAAGAAGTGACAGTTGGGATCTGACAGTTGGGAATTGTCTGTTGAAGAGGACAGTTGAGATTAAATATCTGTGAGGAAAGGATGTTTAGAAAGGTAGCTGTGATTGCTGTTGTTTTTCCATGCTTAGCTTGTTATTGTTAAATACAATTCAATACAAAGTTATATTTTTTTCTTGTGAATTGAATGAGAGTGTCATTATTCACACGAACAGAGACTGGAGTTTATTGGGCCGATGGGGAATTAAACTTCTATATTTCTGTTGCCTATTCCGCTGTGGCATAAATACTCGACGCCGAAGATAAACATCTTCATTTTGACTTGCATCCCGGCCTCCCCTGAATACTTGTTCTGGCAGAACTGTTTTGGGGAAGCATCGGTGCCTTTGTGACATGGACTACTCTTCTGCTCTCTGCCCTCATCTCGGAACTGTTTGCATGCCTCGCAAACACACCTCACATTACAGAAAATGACAAAACCTGTCACATTCAATAAGCTTGAAACCAACATCAGTGCTTTATACAAAGATGAGCAATAACCAGCGACGGTAGCTCCTGTCTGAGGCAGACGGTGTGGCATTCGGGGAAGTGGGGAAATAAAAAAGAATTATAAAGGACTGAAGTGACGGAGGAAGTGGAGCACGCGGAGGGGGAAACCGAGACACATCCACTCATTAAATATGAGCTAACACTGAATGTAGCAACAGAAAAAGCTAACATATTTCTGGGCAGCATCAACAAGGTATCATGCCTTAAACTTCTACAAGATGATATGGGTCTTGGATTTGAAGATAAATTTGAGCCTGCTGTCTAGTTTGGCTGAAGGCAGTGTTTCCCAACCTTTTTTGAACCGCGGCACACTTTTTACATTTCCAAAATCCGGGGGCACACCACCAAGCAAAATGACACAAAATGACACTCTAACGCAGTAATACATATAGGAATTTACCTTGAGTTTTGGAGTTGTAGTTCACCTACATCCAGAGAGCACTTTGGACTCGGGACGGCAAAGCAGACAGGAAGGAAGGCGCTGCGGCAGCGGGCAGGGAACCGGAGGGAGGCCGAGAGCAGTTTCCCGCGCACCGGGAAGTAGGGGGAGGAGGGAGGGGCGGGGCCCTGTGGGAAACCGGGTTTGGCTGGCTCGCGTCTCCCGCCGGGCTTGCTGGAAGACACGAGCCGGACAAACCCGGCTCCCAGGCAGGGCCTGGGCCCTGCAAGGAGCCGTTCTCCCGCTTTGCTGCTCCGCCGAGCTTGGCAGAGCCGCGAACCGGGAGATAGACTCCCCGCAAGGAACAGGCCCTGTGGGGAGCCGGGTTTGGCCGGCTTGCGTCTCCCGCCGGGCTCGCCGGAAGACGCAAACCAGACAAACTCGGCTCCCAGGCAGGGCCTGGACCCTGCAGGGAGCCGTTCTCACGGTTTGCGGCTCTGCCGGGTTCGGCAGAGCCGCGAACCAGGAGGAAAGCTCCCTGAGGTGTCCAGGTGCCCGCCTTCTCCAGAAGTGACTCTATCCTGTGGGCTCACTTCCAGAGGAGAGCGTCACCCAGCCCCTCCCCTCCTGAGCCTTCCCTGCCTCTCTAGGTCCTAGAGAGGGTCGTGTTTCCCAACCGCTGTTCCTGGTGTGCCGTGGGAAAACCTCTCTCAGCAGCAGGAGAGGGCGGGGGAGAGGTTTTCTCGCGGATCACCAACTGATCTCTCACGGAACAGCGGTTGGGAAACACTGGCTTCAGGAATGGCTAATGTTAAATAATAACGTTGTTGCAGTTAGTAGGGCTGTTCTATAATTTCGGATATGCCCGAATTTCGGAAGTTTCTCAGATACTTCCGACTTTTAAAGCAATTTCGAGAGAAACCCTCCCAACAGAAATTCCGAAATTCCGAATTTTGGAATTCCGAATTTCAGATGTCATTTCCTAATGTTCTTGCTGATTACTCATTGGCTGATGGATAACAGCTGACTCTCCCTTCTGCTGATTTTTTTGCCCATTTTT
The DNA here is from genome assembly GCA_030556195.1 of Anolis apletophallus. NCBI lineage: Eukaryota > Metazoa > Chordata > Lepidosauria > Squamata > Anolidae > Anolis > Anolis apletophallus. The sequence goes on along the minus strand of JARBWK010000006.1, from coordinate 156,546,740 downwards.
GAAAGCGGACGCCATTTCTGAAGACTTCCGAATCAATTTCGAAATTTACCCCAAAAATTTCGGAAGTCCATATAATCTAAACCACAGCTACAATTAGATCCAAAACATGTTTTGAAACTTTTTTTCTTAGATCAACCAGCCCTAGCAGTTAGGTTTCGATGGCATGCCTTTATGTGATACAATACATTATAAATCAGTGATGATTTTAAGAATCACTTCGTTAGTGGCATTCCATTTTGAGAATTTGGAACAGGTACAAACTCCGGTTGGGTCCCCAAACACCATTGTGGATAGAGACCCACAAGTTATTAAGATAGCGTATTCTGTACTATCAAACCTCCCTTATAGCTAAACAGTTTATAATAAACCTTCTGATCACAAAAAAAGTAACTTGGAATTTCTGGTCAAAGGGTTCATTCCAGTGTGCATTTTGTGCATGTATCCCCTCTAAGACAGTCTTTCTCAACCAGTGTGCCGTGGCACACTAGTGTGCCGTGACGGACCTCCTGCTGTGCCGTGAGAAAAGCTCTCTGCCCCCTTCCTCCCCCCTCCTGCCGAACTCCTGCTGCTTGGGGGAGGAGGAGGAAGGGCCGGGCAGTGGCGAAGAAAAAGAAGAAGGGACCGGGGCGCTGCCTCCTTCGGCCGTTTCCCCAGCCAGCCTCCAATCCGCCATGACTCCTGCCATGACTCTCACCCCTCGCTCGCTGAAGCCGCGTGGAGGAGAAGCCCCGCCCACTGAAGCCCGTCCACCGCTCATGCTCCTCCTCTGTAGGAGAGGTGAAGCTGGGGGGGAGGGGGGGCATGGCTCTGCCCCCCCCCCCAGCATCGGCACGCCCAGCAGCAGCTCCAGCCTTGAGGGACAGTGCCAAGCCAGCATTGTGCTGGCTCTGGCACCACTGGCTTGGCACTGCCCCTCAAGGCTGGAGCAACTGCTTGGAGAGGTGAAGCTGGGGTAGGAGCTGGGCATAGCGCAGCCTGGCTCCGCCCCCTCCCCGGCTTTGGCACTCCCAGCAGCTGCTCCCAGCAGGCCACCATCCCCCAGCCGGTCGGTACGGTGTTAGAGTGTCATTTTGTGTCCTTTTGGTTGGTGGTGTGCCCCCAGATTTTTTTAATGTTAAAAGTGTGCCGTGGCTCAAAAAAGGTTGGGAAACACTGCTCTAAGACATGAGATTGGCCGCTGTGAGAAACAGATTGAGTGGACTAGATGGACATTTGGTATTCTCTAGCAAGGCTCTCTTTGTGTTCTTGTTGCACTTTAGACAAGGAGCACCCCACCTAGTCACACACACAACAGTCTCTGAATAAGTAGGCTTTTATTGATATATATCAATCTGAATTATATATATAACAAATAACTAGTATGGGAGGCTTGTAGTGGGTTGCTATTTACAACAATCCCATCCAAAGTGGAAAAGGTAAGTAGCAGAAATACATTTACACTGAAGTATTCATATGATTCTTTTAAATTATACTGTGTGTCTTCATAGATTTAATACACTGCAGATCACCAGATGTTGGATAAAAGCAGCTAAGGCAGCTTCTCTTTCTGTTGTCAATAACCCATCTGATATATCCACTCAGTTCTCTCTCTCTCTCTCTCTCTCTCTCTCTCTCTCTCTCTCTTTGGTGAGGTGACAAATCACTCAAATAACAATACAATATATTACAATGTTGTTACAGATTTTTATTTATTTATTTATTTAAGAACCTTTTCCCCTTTGCTAGAATACATTTTGTGATTTCTTTCTGCAGGGTTATGAAGGCTCGCTTATTAAACTCACGTCCAAGCAGGTAAGCCTATGAAGCGCTGAATAATTATAATTATATTGGGAATGGCTATAAACAGTAGATCTAGTATTACATTTTGGCACAGAGTTTCATAAACCAGCCATTTTCTGATAGTATTAAGTGTAATTTCCTCATGCAAATAATCTAATGATAAAAATGAGAAATTAGTCTTCACTTTTACTCCTTTCACTTGGTATATTGTGTTTTGGGAAGGATTGTGCCTGTTGACCTTGTCCCACCCCTGTTTTGCTGCCTTGGGTATTTGTGAGCAGTTCTCTAAATGTGACGTTTCCAGGCATTGATTGTAACACATTAGTGCGGTGGTTCTCAACCTTTCTAATGCCATGATCCCCAAATAAAGTTCCTCATGCTGTGGTGACCCCCAACCATATTTTCGTTGCTACTTCATAACTGTAATTTTGCTACTGTTATGAATTGTAATGTAAATATCTGATATTCTGGATGTACCATATTTTCCGGTGTACTAGACAACTTTTTAGACCTGGAAAATCTTATGAAAAGTCAGGGGTCGTCTAGTACAATGTTTCCCAACTGCTGTTCCGTGGCACACTAGTTTTCCGTGAGAGATCAGCTGGTGTTCCGCGAGAAAACCTCTCTCCCCCTCCTGCTTCTGCTGAGAGAGGTTTTTCCGCAGCGCACCAGCTGATCGCGGAACGGCGGTTGGGAAACACGACCCTCTCTAGGACCTAGAGAAGCAGGGAAGGCCCAGGAGGGGAGGGGCCGGGCGATGCTCTCCTCTGGAAGTGAGCCCACAGGATAGAGTCTTTCCTGTGGGCTCACTTCTGGAGGAGGAGGAGGCGGGAACTTGGGCACCTCGGGGAGCCTTTCTCCCGGTTTCTCGACTCCGCCAAACCCGGCAGAGCCGTGAACTGAGAGAATGGCTCCCTGCAGGGCCCAGGCCCTGCCTGGGAGCAGAGTTTGTCCGGCTCGCGTCTTCCGGTGAGCCCGGCGGGAGACGTGAGCCGGCCAAATCCGGCTCCCTGCAGGGCCTGTTCCTTGCGGGGAGCCTTTATCTCGGTTCGCGGCTCCGCCAAGCCTGGCAAAGCCACAAAGTGGGAGAACAGCTCCCCGCAGGGCCCAGGCCCTGCCTGGGAGCCGAGGTTGTCCGGTTCGCATCTTTCGGCAAACCCGGTGGGAGAAGCGAGCCAGCCAAACCCGGCTTCCCGCAGGGCCCCGCCCCTCCCCTGAACTCGGCAGGCAGCAAGAAACGGACAACAGAGGCAGCACTGCTCAGCCTTTTGATGGGGCAGAGCCAATGGACATGGCTCCGCGAGCCCTTCAAAATGGCCAGACGACCCCTCTGGGGGTCGCGACTCCCAGGTTGAGAACCGCTGCATTAGTGCATCATTCAATTAATCTGCTTGGTTAGCAAAGTAAACTAGCACTTAGTACTGACCTTTCTTTTATTCTCTTCCAGCCTGTGGGCTTTGTTAGTTTTGACAGTCGCTCAGAAGCAGAAGCTGCTAAGAACGCTTTAAATGTAAGTACCTGGTGACCATTACTCACACTTTGTTACGTTGGAACTTTAATAGCTGCACTTCTGCGTCACCTAAGGTTGATGGTGGGAATTGCACTTTGGATCCTCACCCTGTTGTGTCAGCTCCACTGGCTGCCTGTCCACTTCCGAGCTCAATTCAAAGTGCTGGTTTTGACCTTTAAAGCTCTATACGGTTCTGGCCCAGCTTACTTGTCCGAACGCATCAGCCGCTATGTCCCACCTCGCAATCTAAGATCATCCGGGGAGGCCCTGCTCTCGCTCCCACCAACTTCTCAAATGCGGTTGGTGGGGACGAGAGAGAGAGGGCCTTCTCGGTGGTGGCTCCCCGTCTGTGGAACGCACTCCCTATGGATATACGATCAACCCCATCCCTCCTGGCATTCAGGAAAAAAGTGAAATCCTGGTTATGGGACCAAGCGTTTGCACATTAGCACGATACGGCACTTTAGATTGGATTGAAATGGCAAACTGGTGGACATGACCCAATGCTTCAATTATGGACGGAATACTGTTTTAACTGATGTGAATATATATGATGTATTTTAATGCTAATTGTATTTTAACGAATTTTAATGCCAGCTGTAATTTAATGTATTTAATTTTAACTGTTTCGGGTTTTTATTATATGTATGCTGTGTTGGCATCGAATTGTTGCCGTTGTTAGGCTGCTCTGAGTCCCCCCCTCGGGGGTTGAGAAGAAGCGGGGTAGAAATGGTGGAAATAAATAAATAAATAAATAAATTGTACTTCTGCGTGGAAAGATGGGATATCCAGAAGAAATGGGATCCAGAGAGGGACTATGGAGTAATCTGCTTATAAGAAAAATGCCCTTCACACTAGGTCCCATTGATTACAGTGGAGTAAAGTTAGCAGGACCCTGAGTTTAGGAGGAAACATCAGCTCAGACATTGCATTGGTAATTGAGGGGTAAACATACAATTTTTAGCAATAAAATCAAACGGCTGGCTATTGTTTACATCAGTGTTTCCCAACCAGTGTGCCGGGGCGATCATCAGGTGTGCCGTGGGAAATTGGAACCTCGAGGGGGGGGGGGGGGGTTGTCTAGTGTGTTGAAGTATAAAAACCCTGAGAAACCTACCTCGATAAAGGCACAAAATTACAAATACCCCACCCCTCCCCACTCGTTGTCTACTTGGTCTCTCCCTCTCGATGCATTGGGAAGGCCCGCCTCCCTTTCCCCAAGTAGAGACCTCCTCTTGCCTCCTGGGGGTTCTGTGTGGGAAGTTTGGCCCAGTTCTATCATTGGTGGGGGTCAAAAGGCTCTTTGATTGTAGGGGAACTATAAATCCCAGCAACTACAACTCCCAAATGTCAAGGTCTATTTCCCCTGAACTCCATCTGCATTCACATTTGGGCATATTGAGTATTCATGCCAAGTTTGGTCCTGATCCAACATTGTTTCAGTCCACAGTGCTCTATGGATATGGGTAAACTACAACTCCAAAACTCAAGGTCAATGCCCACCAAACTCTTACAGCATTTTCTCTTGGTGATGGGAGTTCTGTGAGGGAAGTTTGTGTCTTTCTGCCATTCCTGCCGGGATATCTATGTTGAGTTCATCGAAACAGGCCCAGGTTTCACACTGAGTGTATAAATACATTCAAAAACGTATTAACTATATGTATTACTGTGTTAGAGTGTCATTTTGTGTCATTTTGGTTCGTGGTGTGCCCCAGGATTTTGCAAATGTAAAAAGTGTGCCGCGGCTCAAAAAAGGTTGGGAAACACTGGTTTACATGGTGGTTGTGGTGGAGTGAAAGCTCAGCAAAGGTAAATCCTCCTGTGGTGTCACTAGAATGGTCCTTCTAAGCATCCCTAGACATTTCTGGGTAAATCATTCAGCTGGTCCACTCAAAAAATAAATCAGGGCCACCAGCTATGATTTAAGCAGTGATTCCCAACTTGTGGTCTGTAGACCACCAGTGGTCTGTAGGAACGAAAATATGGCCTGCGGCCTCACCGTTACTGCACCGTTGCCTCAAAACCACGCACCACCCTCTTACAGTGCCAAGGCAACGGGAATGTTGGGAGAGGAGGAGCCGACTACCTACGAAAAATTACTACTGCTACATCACCTCTCGATTATTAAATGTGGTTTTCTGTGGGTGAGGAGATGGCGACTCCTGGATGGCATATGTTCTGTATCAGAAACTAGAGCTGATGTGGTCTGTCCGATGCAATTTTCTGAATCAGGACCTCAAATAACCAAACTGAATCTAAAGTTGACCAAACACCAATTCGTAACCCTTTTGGTATTAATGTTTGAGAATCTCTCTCTCGGCATTACTTCGTGAACGAAGATTCTTAGGAAGGACTCACCCCAGGCTTTTTACAAGCGCGTTGATGACAAAAAAGGCCAATCTGAGATAGCCAAGTTCGGTTGCAGAAAGCAACAGCAGCAGAAAATCTCCTTGGGTGATGTTGTTTCCAAGTTGCGGTTCTTTCTGCGTTGTCGTTTCTCTTCGAGACACATTCGGCGTGTCTTCTAGAAAGAGGCCGCAGCATTGTGGGTAGTGCGTCTCCATGCCTCCCGATGTGAGGCCAGGGTGGACCATTGTTGGTGATCAATCTGGCCGAGTCTGAGATGTTGTTTCAGGGAGTCCTTATGTCTCTTTTTGGGGGCGCCTCTCTTGCGCTGACCCGTGGTGAGTTCACCATAGAGTAGTATCTTTGGGAGGCGGTGGTCCTCCATCCTACAGACGTGCCCTGCCCAGCGCAGCTATGTTCTCAATAGCATGGCCTCAGCACTGGAGATCCCTGCTTGCTCAAGGACAGCAACATTTGTCACATAGTTGGTCCAGTGTATATTTAGGATTGTGCGAAGACGGCGCTGATGAAAGCATTCAAGGAGTCGTAGGTGTTGGCGATAGGTGACCCATGTTTCAGACCCATAGAGGAGAATAGACAGTACGATAGCTCTGTACACACTGATTTTGGTGCTTTGCCTCAGGTGCTTGTTGCTCCAGACTCTTTTGTGAAGCCTTCCGAATGCAGTATATGCTAATCTGTGATCTATCTCTTTCTCAATCTTGGCGTCTGAAGAGATGATGCTTCCTAGGTAGGTGAACTGCTGAACGGACTTAAGCACAGATGTGCCTATGCTGACGTGGGGATGATGGTGTTCTTCCTGTGGTGCGGGCTGGTAGAGGACTTCTGTTTTCTTCAGGCTGATTTCCAGCCCAAACAGCTCTGCAGGATGTTATGTGCTGCAGGGCTGCTTCTGAATGGGTGAAAAGGGCAGCATCGTCAGCAAAAAGCAGCTCATGGACTAGATCATGGACTAGATAGTTTAGAGTCTTAGTGTGAGTCTTAATGTTCGAAAGTAGTCCTTGGTCAAAATGGTCCCTGTTCCTGTTCAAGTGGTCCCTCGTTAAAAAAAAAAGTTGGGAAGCACTGGTTTAAAGAGAGCAATAAGGCTGTTGTTTTATGTATATAACTATCAGTCAGTATATGGAATGGGATAGATCACACTTTGAATCCACCAAGCCCAGAAAACAAATTGCTGAAAAAATAGGTATGTATTAATCAGGGGCGGTCCTACAGGTAGGCCAAGTAAGCGGCCACATAGGGCGCCATCTGGGAAGGGGGCGCCATCTTGGCCGCATGGGGCGCCATCCTGGCCCTGCCGTTGTTCCTCAGGCAGTGCCGCAGCTGCCTGCTTTTGGGCCCCGGCCTTGTGTGCTCCGACGCCGCTTCTGGGCATGCGCGGAGGTTTTCGCGCAGGTGCAGTTGCTCCGGAGCTGAAGTTGAGCGCAGGAGCAACTGCACATGTGCGAAAAACTCCGCGCATGCCCAGTAGCTCCCTTGCGCAGAAGCCTGTAAGCAAAGCACTCCCTATCGGGCAGGCAGGGAGTGCTTCCCCTCTCCCTTTGTCTCCGCCGCGCGCGCGTTTGCGAGGAAGGAGAAAAGAATCAGTGAAGGAAGTGTAAGTGAGGGAATGAATGAAGGGCTTTCCTCCTCCTCCTCCTCTGTGACCTCTTCTCTCCCTCCTTCCTTTCTTCGGCTCTATTTCTGTCTAGACCTGAGGGGCCTGAGGCTATGAGGAGTTGTGGAAGTTGGAGTCCAAAACACCTAGAGGGAGGGAGGGCCCAAGTTTGCCCAGGCTGCGCTGCCTGTATTCGACCTCATTTGAACATTTTGGCTGTTTTTCTATTTACATTTACATTGGGATCCTAAATTTGGACTTATGGGAGACTCTTACGAAGTATGAGACGGGTGGTAGGTAATATATTCTGATTATAATATAATTATATTGTAATGTAGTATAATATAATTATGATATAATATAGTATGAGTATGGTATAATATATTGTATATACATTGATACAATATAATACTACTAATGGTATTGTGATATTATAATTGTATATTTGTTTTACATGGGGCGGGGGGCAAAATAATGTTTTTGGGGGGCAAAATAATGTTCGCTTACCATTTAAAATTACCTTAGACCGCCCCTGGTATTAATTTATGGAAAATCCAAAGGAAGTACATAACTGTTATGATAAATAATACAAATACATAATGGTTACAATAAGTTAATCTCTGATCTCACTAACCTTTCTCCTTTTCTTCTAAAACCTTGTCTCCAAATCCTTCTGTTCTAATCGACCAGCTGCCTCTCGTCCGCCTCACTCACTCGCTGGCTTTCCGAACTGATGCCTATGCCACCTATTGTTTCATTCAGCCCTCCAGGGCTGACAAGAGTTGGAGGAAGCCAGGGCTAATTACTGGAGTCTGGTTGTCTGGAAGCGGGTCTGGGACCTCACTTTGTTCTGGCCTGTTTTTATCTTTCTTCATCATACTATTATTGGTTGATGATTTTTTATATCTAGCGTAAAATTGGTGAATTTTTAAAAAGAAAACAATAATAATCTTCCCATTGATTGTGGCAGGGAACATTATTCTAAATTCCACAAAAAGTTGAAATGCTACGAGGGCGGGTCAATAAATCTGTGACTTTTTGAATGAAACACAGGATTTTTGGATAAAAAATCATTTTATTTTTCAACGCCGTCTCCTTTGAGCTCTATACGCTTTGTCCAACGTTTCTCCCGTTTTTTTATCCCTCCCAAAAAATAAGATTTGTCGAGGTCATCAAAATAGGTATTTCTTTGTGAGATGATTTCATTGTTGGAGTCAAATCTCTTTCCGCCGAGCCAGTTCTTCAGGTCTGGAAACAAGAAATAGTCACTCTAGGCTAAATCCGGAGAATAGGGTGGATGAGGGAGCAATTCGTATCCCAATTCATGGATTGTTGCCATGGCAACTGCACATGTGTGCACCCTGGCATTGTCCTGGTGCAAAAGAACTTTTTTCTTGGCCAAATGCGGTGGTTTTCCCCCAAATCCTCATTAAATCGACCCAATAAGTTGGCATAATATTCGCCATTGATTGTTTTACCCTTTTGAAGGTAGTCAATGTGGATTATACCGTGTGCATCCCAAAAAACGGTCACCATGACTTTATTGGCTGACAAACCCACCTTGGCCTTCTTTGGGGCCGATTCACCCCGAGAAACCCACTGTTGTGACTGCCGTTTGGTCTCTGGTGTGTTGTGGTGGATCCACGTTTCGTCCACGGTTACGAAACGGCGCAAAAGCTCATCCATATTGCGGTTGAATAACGCCAAACACTCCTGCGAAATTGTCACACGATTGCGTTTGTGGTTGATTGTGAGCAAACGCGGCACCCGTCTTGCGGAAAGCTTTCTCATGCCCAAGTGATCATTTAAAATTGAAACCACTGAGCCATGTGAGATGCTCATGGCTTCCACAATCTCTCGCACTTTCAATCTCGGATCGGCCAACACCATATCGTGAATTTTTTCAATTGTTTCAGGTGTAGAGACCTCAACTGGGCATCCAGAACGTTCAGCATCTTCCGTGCTTGTACGGCCACAATGAAATTCAGTAAGCCACTTTTTTACCATTGAAATGGATGGTGCAGAGTCCTCATAGTATTGATCAAGCTTAGCCTTGGGTTGAGTGATTTTTTCTGCAAAAAAACAATGCTTAATGAGCACACAAAATTCACTTTTTTCCATTTTCTCCTCAAATCACGCAGTAGTCTGCTATCAATGGCTGTCAAACACAAACTAAATGACGCAGCTTGTTCAAATTTTGACAGGAGTCAACTGACAGATGCCTCTTGACAGGAGCAGTGTCGCCCTTTCAGTTAAGAAGAGGGAAATTCAAAAAGTCACGGACTTATTGACCCGCCCTCGTATCTGGTGAGTGAAGACTGCAGACTGTGTCTCGGGATCATCTGTGATTCAGAGTATTTCTGCAGATACGTTTGCGTGTCCTAGGAAGAGAAACGAACATTTGAAAGCTTTTCTAGGAGAAATATTATGTTCAGACACCCATACACAACCAAAGAATCAACTTCAGTTTTGGCTTGAATAATAGAAATCCAAATACCTTGAACGGGTGTTGCAGAAAATAGTGGAAGAGTTCCAGTTTTAATAATGTGATCTACATTTTTGTGGCTTTCTGAGAGGAAGGGGAGTCACCTCTGGTTAATCTTGTCTTTTCAGTCAAGTACATACTGTCCCATGGATTACTTGCGCTGAACATGTCAATCGTGCACCAAAGCTCTGGAATATACTTGAGATGTCTTGAAAATAAAGCTGCCAGGAATGCAAGTGTGAGGAGCACATCAACAGGAATTCTTTCCACCAGTGAAATATGCTTGCGTTTCCATAGATAACACCTTAAGAATTTGGTCCAAAAGGTAAACAGCTTGTTTTGCATCCGTAGTGAGCACATTCAGAAAGGACAATAACTGTTACCAGCAAGGTAGCACTCCCCAAAGGTACAAGGGCGGGTCAATAAGTCTGTGACTTTTTGAATGTCCCGCCTCTTAACTGAAAGGGCGACACTGCTCCTGTCAAGAGGCACCTGTCAGTTGACTCCTGTCAAAATTTGAACAAGCTGTGTCATTTAGTTTGTGTTTGACAGCCATTGAGGGCAGACTACCGCATGATTTGAGGAGAAAATGGAAAAAAGTGAATTTTGTGTACTCATTAAGCATTATTTTTGGTGGAAAAAAAACATCACTCAAACCAAGGCTAAGCTTCTTAAATACTATAGGGACTCTGCACCACCAATTTCAATGGTAAAAAGTGGTTTACTGAATTTCATTGTGGCCGTACAAGCACGGAAGATGCCGAATGTTCGGGACGCCCAGTTGAGGTCTCTACACCCGAAACAATAGAAAAAAATTCACAATATGGTGTTGGCCGATTGGAGATGGAAAGTGCGAGAGATTGTGGAAGCCATAGGCATCTCACGTGGCTCAGTGGTTTCAATTTTAAATGATCATTTGGGCATGAGGTAGCTTTCCGCAAGATGGGTGCCGCGTTTGCTCACAATCGACCACAAACGCAATCGTGTGACAATTTCGCAGGAGTGTTTGGCGTTGTTCAACTGCAATATGGACAGGTTTTTGCGCTGTTTCGTAACCGTGGACGAAACGTGGATCCACCACAACACACCAGAGACCAAACAGCAGTCAAAACAGTGGGTTTCTCGGGGTGAATCGGCGCCAAAGAAGGCCAAGGTGGGTTTGTCAGCCAGGAAAGTAATGGCGAACGTTTTTTGGGATGCAGGTGGTATAATCCACATTGACTCCCTTCAAAAGGGTAAAACAATCAATGGTAAATATTATGCCAACTTATTGGGTCGATTTAATGAGGATTTGGGGGGGGGGGGGAACGGACCGCATTTGGCCATGGAAAAAGGTTTTTTTGCACCAGGACAATGCAAGGGTGCACACATGTGCAGTTGCCATGGCAACAATTCATGAATAGGGATACGAATTGCTCCCTCATCCACCCTATTCTCCGGATTGAGCCCCAAGTGACTATTTCTTGTTTCCAAACCTGAAGAAATGGCTCGGCGGAAAGAGATTTGACTCCAACAATGAAATCATCTCACAAACAAAAATTATTTTGATGACCTCGACAAATCTTGTTTTTTTGAAGGGATAAAAAAATTGGGGAAATGTTGGACAAAGTGTATAGAGCTCAAAGGAGACTGCGTTGAAAAATAAAATGATTTTTTATCCAAAAACCTGTGTTTCATTCAAAAAGTCACTGACTTATTGACCCGCTCTCGTATGTTGCCTGAAACTCCTTGTCTTTTCAGCCTTGAGCTGTTTCGCCACAATTTTGGGGAGTGAATTGCCCGCCTGGACAAGCAGGCATGATAGGTCGGTATGCCTTTCAAACAGCTCTGAAATCAGTCAAGATTTATCTACCATCAGGTTTGCATAACCAAAGTTTTATGTATTCTGTGCAGTGAACAAAGCAAATACTGTGCAGAAGAAATTTTGCAACCTATTTATGTCATACAGATTGAGTAAACTTGCACTGCATAAACTTGGTGTGTGTGTGTGTGTGTGTGTATGTAATTGTGTTTTGCTATCCATGGAATGGGACAAAGAATAGTATAGAGCAGTGGTTCTCAGCCTCCGTAATGCCGTGACCCCTTAATACAGTTCTTCATGTTGTCGTGACCCCCAACCATACATTTTTTCGTTGCTACTGTCATTTTGCTACTATTACGAATTGTCATGTAAATATCTAATAAAAGGTTTATTATACAAGGAATGGGAATGGGACTAACAAAAACTAGCCTAACCAGCAAAAAATCCACAAAAACCCAGGGAAAGCCCAAAAAATCACTGCAGGAGAATCCAAAACAAACTCAGAACGTCCTCTGTGACGTGCTTCGTGGGATGATCCAAAAGCATAGTCTGTAACCAGTCCGAAGTCAAGGGCAGGAGAATGACGGAGGAAACGAGGAGACAGTCCAAGGTCCAACAGGAGAGAAGGTCCAGTGGAGTTCAAACCCCGCCACTAGGAACACACGGCTGTAGGAGTAAACTGTATCAGGAACATGATGCAAGATAACAGGATGCCAAGATAACAGGATACCAGACACAACTCCTTGCCCGCTGCAAGGAGTCATTTCCCAAGCCCACAATTTATAGCCCTAAAGATCAGACTCGCCTGAAGAACACTCCCCTGGATCAGGCGAGGCAGCTGCTTCCCTCTCTGCAGCTGACACCCTTTGTGAGTCTCTCCAGGCTCCCCAGCGTTTCTCAAAACTTAGTGCTTCCCAGTCATTCCCAGAAGTTTCAGAGGGCCAGTCTTTGTCACTGTCAAATCCCATAAACGTATCACTACTGGAGTCAGCATTACACACATCCCTAACATACTTTACCAAGGTCCAATCTAACTCGGTATCACTCTCTTCTGACTCCAGTTCCTCATCTCTGTGAAAGCCCTCAAAGGATTCAGAATCCGTGGGAGACATAAGTATCTGCTGAATTCTCTTCCTCTGCTAACTCTTCATTGCTGGAATTGCTTGCATTCCTTTTTCTGCTTGCTCCAGCATTTGAAGTACTATCAGCCCCTCCCAATTGCATACTACTCTCAGACACGGATGACTCAACGCCTTCTGCAGCTCTACTATCAGGCAACACCGAGGGCTGAATTACAACAGGTGGGGTTGGGGAGGGGGGATTGATTTTGTCATTTGGGAGGTGTAGTTGCTGGGATTTATAGTTCACCTACAAATAGCATTCTGAGCTTCACCAACAATGGAATTGAACCAAACTTGGCACACAGAACTCCCATGACCAACAGAAAACATTGGAAGGGTTTGGTGGGCTTTGACCTGCATGCTTTTTCAATATTTTTGATTTTATTAAGTTATTGACAAAGTGACAGAATAAAACTTTTTTTAAATGAACAAATAAGCTCACCAGGCACCGTATATTGTTTCCCCAAAAGAAGGATTTGCAGAAGTCTTTGATGTATAGGTTCACAGCATGAGAAAATAACAATTAATTTGCCATTCAACTGAAGCCTCTCTCCGTACGTTCAGATGTGACCATAGAGGAGATAGAAACTCCCTGCTGTCATTGATGAAACTAATAAAAGGAAGCCATGTTGAAAAGAAGCTTATTTGTGACTTGTTATTTTATCAGCATTTTACAGTAAATGCCAGGTTCTCCATAAGTACAATTTCCCAATTATTTTATACCAGTCTTTAGTGGGGAAATGCTCCAGTCCCCGTCCGTCCCGTCCCCGTCCCCCCAAATTCTAAGCTATTGTCAGTCTTCTATCAAAACAAAAAATAAAACATGCCTTTATGATTTGGTGCTTCATATTTGCCTCAAAATATGCAGAAAGATCCTTTTTAGGATTACCTGGAACTGCTTGTAATTTTGTAATTTGACTTATTCTCTGAAATATCTTTTTGCAAAATTCAGAACTATTGGGACTGTAGTGAAGTGATATTTATTTGTTGCAGGTTGTAAAGTGGTTGATATTTATTTATGTATATATATAAGTATTTTGTAAGGGTGGAACTTCGCTAACCCTAAGAGGTTAATAGTGATATTATCTGGCAGAGCTTCCAAGAACCTCCGTTACCATGGAAACTGGAGGTGGAGCCTGCAGATGGCTTTAGAATCCTCGGATTCAAATATTTTCAGTTGGTGGCTAACTGAAAACGCAGAAGGGTGTGTGAGAGAATTAGGGAGTCTGTTTAACCAGCTTTCAGCGTGGTTTAAAAGACTCTGGTTTATTCTAAGCCTGACTCTACTCTGGGAAAAGGGTAGTAGTGGAGGTGTGTAGACTGCTAGAAAAGCAGTGGCCGTTAATGACCAGCAGAGTGAGTGTAAACTGCTGAGTTATGAGTCTTAGGAGTGTAGTAGCTTAGTGTTAGACTGTATCTCCATAGTTAGCATCTTGTAACCTTAGTAGATTGTAACCACCCAAGCTCTTGAACTCTTGAAACCTCCAAGCTCGAAACACTGTTTAAATAAACTTGATAGTTCTTTGTTTAAAACATTTATTCTGGTGATTCTTTCTCCCACAAGCCTTGAAAATACCGCTTTCTTCGTGGGTAGCCAAACACAGTAAATTAATGGTGGCAGCGGTGGGATATAAGGGAAAGCCTGCCCTGCCACAGTTCTCCACAGTTAGATTGAAGAAAAAGATCCTCACAAAGTGGACGCACGCTGTAAACTGCGTCGTTATAGGGACATTCTCACCAAGTGTAGAAATATGTACCCACTGCCCCATAATTCATCCAGAATTTTTACTGATGTAAGATATCAACAATATACTATTTTTCAAAGATATTCCCTCATATGGTAAGATACAGATTTTATTGGATGACGTTTCCAAAATGTCTTCCATTTTACATTTGTGTGTAGCACCCAATGTTTTCTCGAAGCCTTCAGGGTCTGAATACGTTGATTCAACATTGATTCATTCAATACATGTACAGGTTTTGATACTGAATTTTTAATATTTGCTTAGGAATTTTCTATTAATATTTCCCATTTCCTTAAAGGAGGTTTCACATGTGTTTTTATGTCTGCTCTGGAGATAAAGTGAAGTACCCATTGTATTTGGATCCACATTGTTTTAAATAGGCCCCCTGGTGGTGCAGCGGGTTAAACTGCTGAACTTGCTGACCGGAAGGTGGGCGGCTTGAATCCAGGGAGTGGGGTTAGCCCTAGCTTCTGCCAACCTAGCAGTTCAAAAACATACAAGTGTGAGTAGATCAGTAGGTACCACTTCTGCAGGAAGGTAGTGGCGCTCTGTGCAGTCATGCTGGCCACCTGAACTTGGAGGTGTCTACAGACAACGCTGGTTCTTCAGCTTAGAAATGTATAGCATTGAATTTTTGATGTTATGCCGGTTTGAGTCCCTCAATAGAGATGAGAAGGTTGGGGTACAAAAGTTTTAAATAAATAAATAATAAATAGAAATGGAGATGAGCACCACCCCCAGAGTCAGACACGGCTAGACTTAATGTCAAGGGGAAACCTTTACCATTTTAATTGATCTTGAATTTGTTACCTGGACCTAATATTTAGCCTGGATATTTTTTTAAAATATATACTATCCTGTGATTCTTAGTGAATGTTCAGTTGTTTAGATCAGTGTTTCCCAACCTTTTTTGAGCCGTGGCACATTTTTTACATTTTCAAAATCCTGGGGCACACCACCAAGCAAAATGACACAAAATGACACTTTAACACAGTAATACATATAGTTATTACGTTTTAAATGTATTTATACACTCAGTGTGAAACCTCTGCCTGTTTTGATGAACACAACATAGATATCTTGGCAGGACTGGCAGAAAGACATACACTTCCCACACAGAACTCCCATAACCAAGAGAAAATGCTCTAAGAGTTTGGTGGGGATTGACCTTGAGTTGTGGAGTTGTAGTTCACCTATATCCAGAGGATTGGTAAGAAGGTCACATCCAGCAGATCCAAGCAGTGAAGCTTTCTTTCCCTAGAGCAGTGATTTTCAACTTTTTTTGAGCCGCGGCACATTTTTTACATTTACAAAATCCTGGGGCACACCACCAACCAAAATGACACAAAATGACACTCTAACACAGTAATACATATAGTTAATATGTTTTTAAATGTATTTATACACTCAGTGTGAAACCTGGGCCTGTTTCGATGAACACAACATAGATATCCTGGCAGGAATGGCAGAAAGACACAAACTTCCCACACAGAACTCCCATAACCAAGAGAAAATGCTATAAGAATTTGGTGGGCATTGACCTTGTGTTGTAGTTCACCAACATCCAGAGAGCACTGTGGACTCAAACAATGTTGAATCAGGACCAAACTTGGCATGAATACTCAATATGCCCAAATGTGAACACAGATGGAGTTTGGGGAAAATAGACCTTGACATTTGGGAGTTACAGTTTCTGGGATTTATAGTTAACACACAAACAAAGAGCATCCTGAACTCTTGCAACAATGGAATTGAACCAAACTTGGCATATTGAACTCTCATTAGCAACAGAAAGTACTGAAAGGGTTTGGTTGGGAATTGACCTTGAGTTTGGAAGTTGTAGTTCACCTACACCCAGAGAGCACTGTGGACTGAAATAATGATGGATCTGGACCACACTTGAAATGAATACTCTATATGCGCAAATATGAACACAGATGGAGTTCAGGGGAAATAGACCTTGCCATTTGGGAGTTGTAGTTGCTGGGATTTATAGTTCCCCTACAATCAAAGAGCATTCTGAACCCCACCAATGATAGAACTGGGCCAAACTTCCCACACAGAACCCCCAGGTGGCTCCCTTCCTGAATGGCTCTCTCCCTCTTCCACACCAGAAGGGAAGCCACTCACTCGGTCCACAGTTGCCTGCCTTCCTTCCTTCTTTCCTGTTGTTTGAAAGAAGAAGCCGGTGGGCCTGCCTCAGACTGCGCTCCTCACTTCCGCTTCCGTTCCCCGCCCTCCCTCGATTGGAGGCTGGCTGGCTGGGGAAACGGCCGAAGGAGGCAGCCCCCGGCCCCTCCTTCTTTGCCGCCGCCGCCCGACCCTTCCTCCTCCTCCCCCAATTAGCAGAAGCAGGAGTTCGGCAGGAGGGGGAAGAGAGGGGGGAAGAGATGTTTGCTTGTGACACACCAGGTGATCTCTCACGGCACACTAGTGTGCCGTGGAACAGCGGTTGGGAAACACTGGTTTAGATATTTTAAAATAAACCAGAGCCCTTGCCCAGACACATTAAAATGACAATTGCAATGGAAAAGTTGTGCAAAACTTAATTTTTGTTTTTCTTTCATTTGCTGTTGTATACCACAAAACCTGTCACAGGACAACTGTCTTAGTATACAGTTTGGTTGTTGCCGATTTTTGTGGTGATTCTATCTTTCCCCTCTTTTTCTCTCCATACGTGTATTTTCTATCTGTTGCTTCTCAGGCTGATACATACTCTGTTTTGTGTTCAGGATTTGCTGATGTTAGTATACAAGATGGGACAAATTTGCCATGCGATTGAGTAAGGACCCAAGTGGTTTCACGACCCATTAATTTCAGAGCGTCTTGCACATGAGTGGCTTTCTTTCTTTTACTCCGGACCACTGAATTTCAAATGAAAAGCACAAGTGGCTTGGATGCCTTTGTTTTTCAATGTCATCACATATAAGGATTTTGCCTGATACAGAATTGAAAACGTATTGATTTTTCACTTCTAAGCCCAGTAATGAATTTAGACAGCTGTGTAAAGTACAACTGCCAAGCGCTTAAAAAAATTGCTTGCGTGTTACCAATCTGTGGGCTAATTCACAAGTACATGGTACCTTGTTGTGTTGCCAACTCAGCCAAAGTCAAGGCCGCATCTCGATAGGACCAATCAACTTGCAATTGATCACCTAATCAGAGAATATGACCGGCTGACACATTGCTTCACAAACTTTGGCGAGTTATTGAGAAGACTGAATATTCTTCAACCTACTCATCCTAGACCTGAGCCTCAAATCTCCACCCTTGATCCTCCACGGCATGAATCCCCAGAGCTATACTGGGATCACTCCTGGGATCTCCCAGTTGAGAAGCCCATAGAAGAACAGGGAGCTGTGTAGGAGAAGTCTTCAGAGGAGGAATGGAGAGTAATGGCGGAGTCATGTACCTTTACCGATCATTCGGGAGCCGAGGTGGAGTTGGCTAGGCCGGTTCTGGAGGCCCCGGATCTAGAGACTCTTGTCATCTCTGAGATCCTGAAGAAGGACTGTGATCCCCCGGGGTCATCCCAAGCAGTAGGAGATCGCTAACGGCGGCGCTGTCTATCCTGTGCGGAGAGAGAGGCCCCGAGAGGCTCCCCCAAGATGGCGCATGTCCTTGAGAATGCCGGCATGGAGATCGCTCCCAGGGCAGACGTCACTGGACTGTCCCGCCCCGTCCCCCCGATGGACGCGGGACACCTGCGCAAGCGCGGACGCCGAGTATGGAGGAAGTGTCCCACCTCCGGCATCACTTCTGGTGAATGCCGTGGAGGAGCTCTGGGAGCTGGCGCCAGGGCAGTGGAGCCTTCCCAGAGCGTTGAGGGGGCGGCATTCGCTTCCTTTAGACGCGGATCCCAACGGCGCGAGGCCCGCCAGCGACGATTCCGTACAAGAACTGTTTGGGGAGTAGGCTTTGGGAGTTGGAGACGAACGGCAATACCACAGTCCGAAGAAGGTGAACTAAGGAGGCGAACGACTCCCCTATCCATTAGGGTTGAGAACTCCTTAGATCACCCGTCCTGTGTCTTGCCCCTTCCCCCTGAAAGATCGACTCCCCTTGGGACTCCGGGTCAGCCCACAAGATTTGGAGGTCTTCCCTCTTGGACCTCGCCTTCCCCTTTGGCCCCCCAAACATCGATGGGCCTCACCTGAACTACAGACCCTAGTCCCATTGTTGTAGTTCAGTGTTATGTGTTTGTAGTTAGTATTAGGTAATGATCTGTTCTTATTATTTATTTTGTAATTGCATTTTGCTGATGTAATCGCCTTTATTCGACTTTGCTGTTCTGTGTTTATGTGTCATATTCTGTAAACCGCTCCGAGCCCTTGGGGAGTGGCGGTCTATAAATTTGAAGCATAAATAAATTATTCAACGAAACATTGGTGGTATAATAATCTTCCTGTGTTAAAAATACTGTGTTTTGAGATTTAATGTAAGATGAGGGAATCATGTGACTGTCCACCTATTGTTGGACTGCATGTCCTATCATTCCTTACTATAAGCCGTGATAGCTGGGGCTGAGAGGAATTGCAATCCAACACCATTTTGGAAAAGTATACAATTCCCACCCTTGGTGTAAGGCAAAGTGGGCAGTACCACCCCCTGGTGAGTGGTGGGGCGATCCAAGGGGGCGCTGCGAGGCTCAGGAGAATTTGGGGGGCACTGGACCCCTGTAAGGGGGCGGTGGCATGAGCCAGGCTTGCCACTTGCAGGGGTGCGCACTTGCGAGGACGTCCCCGTTGGAAGAAAGAGGCTGATACACAGGACTGCGCAATGGGCAGGGTTGGCAAGAGGAAGGAGGTGCGTTGCCCGGGGATTCCAACTCGCAGGGACACAGTCGCAAGCGCGCGATCTCCAGGCAGGCGTTACCGTTTGATCCAGATCTGTCATAGGGATCTTAGTGGTCTGTGGAAGTCAGAGCTGAATTGGCTGAAGGTACTGCAAATCCCATCATCCATTGCTCATACTCCCCGAAACATATTGTTTTTGATTATTTCTGGAATTCAATGTTTGTAATTTACACCTTTCCTGACTATATTTTATGAAAAAGGTAGAAACATTAATACTTATATCTTTCTGTTTAATTGCTATTAAAATTAAAAAAAATATTTCTAGGGGCAGGGGCGATGAGTAAATTTTTTTCTGGAAAGGGGGTGGTAGGCCAAAAAGGTTTGGGCACCACTGGTGAGAGCAATGAGGAGCAAACAACTAGAAATTAACAGTGCTGTTGTATTATACAAATAAATTGCAATGTGCAGGTATACAACTAGCCAGTCATGGTACAATGTAAATACAAGTAATCAGACATATAAAAGGGAAATGGTTCCCCAAAGCGTACTCACGCTTATATGAGCCCAAACAGGGAATGCCTCTGCGAACACAAATAGATAGCCCACAGGCCAGTCTCTTTCCCGCAAACGGGGGACCTAAGTCCAAATCAAAGAGTGCCAAGGGAGGGGCGGAGAGATGTAGAGGGAAGATCCAAGCAGAGGGGATTCCAGGGTCGACGATAAGGGGTATCCAAGCGCCGTATCGTTTCGCCTTGGGCGGCTTCTTCCGGACCCAGGACTCGAAGGCGACACAAGGTCGCGGCTGGAGGATTTGGAAACCATGATACAGTAAAATAACAATAAGTACATGGCCCCATGGCAAACCCACCGGGAAAGAAAAGCAGTATACCAATTCTCAGAATAATTCAAATATAAATGGCTACATGCCAATGGTCAAATCGCGGACGAGTACAGGAGTGAAAGTAAGTGATTTATAGGCGGTGCAAGCACAGATAGCCAATCAACAGAAACAGGTGTTCTAATGAAAATTACAATTCATTCAAATTAGCAATTCATTTAATGTTAATTCATCATTAAGCCCATGGGGGGACTCGCATTTTAATCGGATTATCCAATCCCTTTCAAACTGCAGTAACCGCTTTTTCACATCAATGTGCGGTTTTGGGAAAACCCGGTCTAAAACAGTGACTGAGAAAGCTTCAAAGTGATGACGCATGGTATTAAAGTGAGAATATAAAATAGAGGAATCATTGTGGTTTTTAAATCTCGATTTATGTTCAATGATCCTCACGCGGAGCTCTCTACTCGTTTCCCCAACGTAAAGGTGGCCACAATCCTTGCAGGTAATGCAGTAAATAACGTTTTTTACTCCGCAGGAGGAATTTACCCTTATCTTGTATTTGCGGTTGTTGTAGGGGCTCCAAATGTGTTCCTGGGAGTTGACATGTTTGCAAATGGAGCAGTGATGACACGGATGGGTAATGTAACGACTAGTAGGGGTATTTTCCGCTGGGGACTTGATACGGTGATCCGATTTTATTAACAAATTCTTTAAATTCGCAGTTCGTTTGTAGGCCACTAACGGGGGAAGCTGAAGGCCGGGTATGCTTTGAATTAGCGGCCAAAATTTGGTTACTGTAGACCTGATGCGGTTAGCATGGGGAGTGAACGTCAGCGGCCAAATTAGGCGTTCAACATCGGGGCGGACTTTTTTCTTGAACAATTCTGCTCGTGGTACTTTGGACACTCTCTTAACAGCATTCTCTAGGACCTTGCAGGGGTAACCTCATTCTCTTAAATTATTCATTAGCCTTTTGGACGATTCCTCAAAATCATCAATACATGATGAGTTCCTCTTAAGTCTTAACAACTGTGCGAAAGGCAGATGGTTCCTAAGGGCCGGGGTGTGGTGAGATCCATAGTGCAACAGAGCATTTCTGCTCGTTGGTTTAGTATAATTGCGGACCCTGAGCTTGCCTGCAGATTTAAAGATACATACATCCAAAAAGTTAATTTGTGTGTTATTATGCTCAAATGTGAATCAAATGTTGGGGTGCCAGGTGTTGAAATATGCACAGATCTCTTCCACATGGGATTCATTATTTATAATAATAAATAAATCATCAATATATCGAAAAATGGAAATTATATTATTAGAAATATTGGATGGACAGTTGCTAGAGAAGAGGAAATCCTCCTCCAAAGATGCAACAAAGAGATTAGCGACGGTGGGGGCTAGGGCGAGCCCCATGCTTATTCCACCGCATTGCAAAAAATATTGGTCCCCAAACATAAAATAGTTGTATTCAAAAACGATGTCTAATAATTCGAGCAAAAACGCTGTTGGAGGATTATGCGGCAAAGGCCTACTGTCAAGCAAGCGATGGATAACAAACCTGGCTTGGGGCAGAGGTACGTTCGTGTATAACGAAGCAATATCCCCTGAAACTAAAATGTCACTGGGAGAAACCATCTGGTTATCAATTTTAGAAATAAAATCACCAGTGTCTCTGACGTATGTGGGGGTCAAAGGAACAAAAATCTGGAGGAAAGTATCCAAAAAGACCGCGAGGGGTGGCAAAAGACCCCCTGTGGCCGCGATAATTGGCCGACCGGGGGGCGGGACAATTCCCTTATGCGTCTTGGGCAGGAGGTAGAATTTTGGGACGGCAGGGTGATAATTGATAAGAAAGTCTGCAGTTGTGTTCGTTATAAATCCTAATTCTGCCCCGGTTTGTACCGTATGTACAACCGTTCTCAAAAATTTTTGAGTAGGGTCCATGGGAATGGGCTTGTAAAAGCGGGTGTCCTGAAGTTGGGTATGGGCCTCCTTAAGGTAGTCACTACGTCGCCAACAGACTAAACTCCCTCCCTTATCGGCCACCTTGAAAATCATATGAATTATTCTGAGAATTGGTATGTACTGCTTTTCTTTCCCGGTGGGTTTGCCATGGGGCCATGTACTTATTGTTATTTTACTGTATCATGGTTTCCAAATCCTCCAGCCGCGACCTTGTGTCGCCTTCGAGTCCTGGGTCCGGAAGAAGCCGAAAGAGACTGGCCTGCTTGGCTATCTATTTGTGACCCTGGATCCATTCCCTGGATCTTCCCTCTACATATCCGCCCCTCCCTTGGCACTCTTTGATTTGGACTTAGGTCCCCGTTTGCGAGGAAAGAGACTGGCCTGTGGGCTAACCAGGCATTCCCTGTTTGGGCTCATATAGCGTGTACGCTTTGGGGAACCATTTCCCCGCACATATGTATGATTACTTGTATTTACATTGTACCATGACTGGCTAGTTGTATACCTGCACATTGCAATTTATTTGTATAATACAACAGCACTGTTAATTTCTAGTTGTTTGCTCCTCATTGCTCTCATTGTTGTTGGTGAACCCCCCTCCCTTTTTGCATAGGTTGGGCACCACTGGTGTAAGGAAACACAAACTAAAGCTCTGTACTGGAAATGGCTCCTGGGCACTAATTTCTTGATGTTTTATCCAGTGGCATCTATGTGTGTGTGTGAGTTCTCAGCGTCACAAGAAGGTATACGGATATTGCAGACTGGATCATCTGATTCCTTTGTTATTGGTTAGCTAGAATATTGGCTTATTCCTAAGGTTGATACTGCAGGCATCCTCAAACTGCGGCCCTCCAGCTGTTTGGGCCTTCAACTCCCAGAATTCCTGACAATTGGACAAGTTTGTTGGGGCTTCTGGGAGTTGAAGGCCCAAACAGCTAGAGGGCCACAGTTTGAGGATGCCTGGCCTACTGTGTCGTTGCTTCTGCTGTGTTTCTCTTCCCATTGGGAGTGGCTAAACACATCAGAATTCTAGTTATGGGGAGTGAGGGCCCCCTGGTTTTGTTTAGTCCAGGTTCTCAACCTGTGGGTCCCCAGGTGTTTTGGCCTTCAACTCCCAGAAATCCTAACAGCTGGTAAATTTTTGGGAGATGTAGACCAAAACACCTGGGGACCCACAGGTTGAGAACCACTAGTTTAGTCATTCCCAGTGGGAAGAGGAGCAAAGTAGGAGTGACAGACAGTAGGCTATCAATATTAGGAGTGTGATGGAAGCAGCTTACAGCTGCCACCAAAATATGTGGGGAAGAGATTCGAACTCAAAACTGTGACAGGGTAGGCTATCCCACCGCTGCCACCAATTTGTAAAGAACGCAGCTTACAGCGTGCGTAAACTTTGTGAGGAATCTTTTTCTTCAAACTATCTGTGGAGAACTGTGTCAGGGCAGGGACCCAAACTCCCACTGACACTGCCACCATTCACTATACCTGGCTACCCACTGGGAATAATTGGTTTTAGAGGCTTGTGTGTGAAAAAATTACGAGAGGAAATATCTTTGTTAAAGAACTGTAAAGTTTATTCAAACAATGTTCTAAGCGTGAAGGTTTCAGAGTTCAAAGCTTAGGTGGTTACAGTATCTTCTTAGAGGCATGTATATTAAGGTTACAATACACTAACTATGGAGATACAACTTGACACTACACAGCTGCACTCCCAGAACCAATAACTCCGCAGTCTTTACTCTAACTGCTGGTCCTTTTAAACTCAACTGCTCTCCTAGCAGTTCAAACACAGCTTTTCTTCTACTCTTTCACAGAGTAGAGTCAGAGTCCCTTTTAAAACCGCTGACAGCTGGCTAAAATGGACTCTCAAACTCTCCACACACCCTCTCTCCTTCGACGTTCCTGCCAACTGCCAAAGTTTGAATTTGAAGCCTCTAAGGCCAGTTGCAGGCTCCGCCTCCTGTTTCCACGGTAACGGAAACCCCTTGGAGGTTTGGCACGCTAATATCTCTGTTAACCCTTTAGGGTTTGCTAAGTTTTACCCTTTATATATATATATATATATATATATATATATATATATATATAATATATATATTTAAACCTGTAAGAAAGAAATATGACTTCACCACAAGGAGTAAGCCAATATCCTGGCCAACTATTAACAAAGCATTGTGAGTCAATCGGAAACCAAGATGACCTGCCTTGCTTATTGCCAGCTATGTTAACCAACCCAGAAGATCCCTAAAGTTATGAAGAGCGTATTTCCATAAAAACTAATCATACCTGGATAAAGAAGAAGCATTTCTAAGGGAGAGGAGCATTTAGCTCAGATGCATTAAAATGTACTACTTTGTCATGTATGTGTGTGTCTGAGTTCTGGAAAATGTAATCGTCGCATGTATAGAGTGAACCTAATTATTGATGACTCTCTCGAGTAAAAGACTCTCTTAAGTTCAGGCAGTAATCACTTTAGACTCCGATAAAAGCCTGCCGTAAGTACTCCAGTTTCTCACTCTGTTCCTTGGCCTTCATTTTTTATGTACAGTGTCTTTTTGGCTCTGCTAATCTCCAGGGATCGGAGCAGAGCGGGATACACACTGCCTTATATGGTGCTGATGCTAAAGATGTTTGAGGAATGCGACTCGCTCTCGAGCTTATGGCCCCAGTTTGCACTGCCAAACAAATTAGGTCATTTAAACTTTTGAGGTTTTAAAATGATGTTGGAACTCTTAATTTGGAACAAGAAGCCGGCGTTGTTTTTGTTAAACGGCTTAGACTCCGAGGGAGTTTGGGTTTGTAGTTTTTCAGACTTTTTTATGACTCTTGCCGGTTTCTGGGTGCCGTCTTTTTCTGGCTCGAGATTAAGAAGACCTGAAGGCCTACTAAAGATCATATCTGTTGGGGTTTGCTTTAACATAAGCTTCCCCTAGGATACAATACATGTGACACAATGTTTAGTTTTAAGTGTGTATGTGTGTGTGTAGTACTACTTGAGGGTGGCTGCAATCAAAACATGAAAAATTAATTTTTCCAGCGTGGTTGCTTCAGAGGCTTTGTTGAGGATTGGTAAGAAGGTCACATCCAGCAGATCCAAGCAGCGAAGCTTTCTTTCCCTAGAGCAGTGATTTTCAACCTTTTTTTGAGCCGCGGCACATTTTTTACATTTACAAAATCCTGGGGCACACCACCAACCAAAATGACACAAAATGACACTCTAACACAGTAATACATATAGTTAATATGTCTTTAAATGTATTTATACACTCAGTGTGAAACCTGGGCCTGTTTCGATGAACACAACATAGATATCCTGGCAGGAATGGCAGAAAGACACAAACTTCCCACACAGAACTCCCAGAACAAAGAGAAAATACTGTAAGAGTTTGGTGGGCATTGACCTTGAGTTTTGGAGTTGTAGTTCACCTATATCCAGAGAGCACTGTGGACTCAAACAATGTTGGATCAGGACCAAACTTGGCATGAATACTCAATATGCCCAAATGTGAACACAGATGGAGTTTGGGAAAAATAGACCTTGACATTTGGGAGTTACAGTTTCTGGGATTTATAGTTAACACACAATCAAAGAGCATCCTGAACTCTTGCAACAATGGAATTGAACCAAACTTGGCATATTGAACTCTCATTACCAGCAGAAAGAACTGAAAGGGTTTGCTTGGGAATTGACTTTGAGTTTGGAGGTTGTAGTTCACCTACACCCAGGACTCAAACAATGTCATGTTATGTTCTTGTTTGTTTTCTATCCAGAACCACAATGTTGGAAGGAGGCTCGCCACTTTAAGGTCCCTAAAACAGGCATGGGAAAACTTCGGCCCTCTGGGTGCTTTGGACTCCAACTCCCACCATTCCTAACAGCCTGAGGCCCTTTCCTGCTTATGTGGCTGAGGGGGGAAAGGAAAAGGGCCTGAGGCTGCTAGGAATGGTGGGAGTTGGAGTCCAAAACACCCGGAAGGTCCGAGTATGCTCATGCCAGCTTTCGACAGAGACCTCTTCCTCCCCCTCCCCCTTTGCGCCCTTTCGTCCCCCTCCTGCCGAACACTTACTTTTTCTTCTACACTGCCGCTTCTGTCGCCATCTTGATCCGAGGGGGCAGCGTGAGCGTGTTCAGGAGGGGAGGGGGGAGGGAGGAAGACGTGACCTGTGCGGGCGCTACTGCGCAGACTCGCCCCAGAGCAAAGCGAGGCAAAGCGAGCAGAGCGAGGCTGGGAAGAAGGGAGCCCGAGTGGAGAAGAAAAAGTGTTCGGAAAGAGAGGGAAGAAAGGGTATTGGAGGTTCCCATTTCCCACGGCACACCTGATGATCGCTCACGGCACACTAGTGTGCCGCCGCACACTGGTTGGGAAACACTGATCTAGAGCCACGGACCTTATTTTAGGTCTCGGGCTGCGGTCCACAGGTTGGGAACCACTGCTATACAGAGATGCCCCATATTGAATTGGATAAGCTCTGTGTTCAAAGTGTGGTCTGTATTTCCTTCTGGTCTTGTCCTCACTTGGCACCCTTTGGAAGTATTCCTTTCCAGGATAGTCAGCTTGCAAATCTATGTATTACAGATCTTGTCCTTTTTCAGCTGGGCCGATCTTTGTCCCATGTTCCCCTAAAGATGGAAATTTACACAATTGGGTAGCTATGGAACAGAGAAATACCTTGAGTTGTACAGCTTTGGTTATCACAAATTATAAATCTCACTAAAAGGGGGCTTTTCAGTATTGACACTTTTCAACTGGGAGAGCGTTCCCCCGCCCCCCATCTTTTACCGCAATGTACAGATTGGATTCCGAATCAAAGGCTCAGATAACGCTGAATTTCCCAGACTAAGCCTGGTGGCTGAACCTTTAGCCCCTCTTTTTCTATAGTAACTTAATAGAACTTCAAAGCTTATCAGTGCTATTTTTTTCACATCCTTCATGAACTCTGGTTTTTGTCTCCGGCTTATTTCATCAGTTGGGAAGCCCGGTTGACCTCACTGTTTGCACTTTTAATTAAAAACGAGAGCAAAGAATTCACGTTTAATTTATTGCCTCGTTCCCCCCACAAGCTTTCTCCAAATATTTAATTTCCAGAGCTCTCTCCGCCTACAGATTCCCATTTCATAGCTCTTGTTTACCTTGCTCCCCTCGGCGGTTATTAATTGAATTCCGGACCTCAATCTGTATCCCTCTCTTCGCCCAAAGTACATCGGATCCCAGGGTGTCCTGTGGGTTACGGCCCAAACCGGCCGGCAGAAACAATACATCTAAATAACAACTTTATGTCTTTACTGGATGGAACATTAATATAATTATGAAATTGTGATCATTTCCCCCATTATAGACTTGCTTCTTGCATCTCTGACTCCATCCCAAACTTGTATCTGTATACTTTATCTGTATCTGTATACCTTTATAAAACGGAATGTTTGTATGTGTGTATGCGGAGGGCGGGAGGGCAGAAGGGTGGAAGCAGCCACTTTCACAGGCCAGGGCGGATATGTGGCAGCCACTTTCACAGGCCAGGGCGGATATGTGGCAGCCACTTTCACAGGCCAGGGCGGATATGTGGCAGCCACTTTCACAGGCCAGGGCGGATATGTGGCAGCCACTTTCACAGGCCAGGGTGGATATGTGGCAGCCACTTTCACAGGCCAGGCGGATATGTGGCAGCCACTTTCACAGGCCAGGGTGGATATGTGGCAGCCACTTTCACAGGCCAGGGCGGATATGTGGCAGCCACTTTCACAGGCCAGGGTGGATATGTGGCAGCCACTTTCACAGGCCAGGGCGGATATGTGGCAGCCACTTTCACAGGCCAGGGCGGATATGTGGCAGCCACTTTCACAGGCCAGGGTGGATATGTGGCAGCCACTTTCACAGGCCAGGGCGGAAGACCTGGCTCTTCCGATATGTCGGGACTGGCTCGGTACCCTGGACTACCTGAGCCACCCCTCCTGTTCATATTCCATGTTTTTAAACTGTTGTACATTGTTCACCCTAGGGTTTTAACTGTTGTAAGTCGCCCGGAGCACCGCCGGTGGAGGGCGACTCACAAATATTAAAGTATTATTATTATTATTATTATATGTGGCAGCCACTTTCACAGGCCAGGGCGGATATGTGGCAGCCACTTTCACAGGCCAGGGCGGATATGTGGCAGCCACTTTCACAGGCCAGGGCGGATATGTAGCAGCCACTTTCACAGGCCAGGGCGGATATGTGGCAGCCACATTCACAGGCCAGGGCTGATATGTAGCAGCCACATTCACAGGACAGGGCGGATATGTGGCAGCCACTTTCACAGGCCAGGGTGGATATGTGGCAGCCACTTTCACAGGCCAGGGCGGATATGTAGCAGCCACTTTCACAGGCCAGGGCGGATATGTGGCAGCCACTTTCACAGGCCAGGGCGGATATGTGGCAGCCACTTTCACAGGCCAGGGCGGATATGTGGCAGCCACTTTCACAGGCCAGGGTGGATATGTGGCAGCCACTTTCACAGGCCAGGGCGGATATGTGGCAGCCACTTTCACAGGCCAGGGCGGATATGTGGCAGCCACTTTCACAGGCCAGGGCGGATATGTGGCAGCCACTTTCACAGGCCAGGGCGGATATGTGGCAGCAGCCACTTTCACTTTCAGGCCAGGGCGGATATGTGGCAGCCACTTTCACAGGCCAGGGCGGATATGTGGCAGCCACTTTCACAGGCCAGGGCGGATATGTGGCAGCCACTTTCACAGGCCAGGGTGGATATGTGGCAGCCACTTTCACAGGCCAGGGTGGATATGTAGCAGCCACTTTTCAGGCCAGGCGGATATGTGGCAGCCACTTTCACAGGCCAGGGTGGATATGTGGCAGCCACTTTCACTTTCACAGGCCAGGGTGGATATGTGGCAGGGTGGATAGCCACTTTCACAGGCCAGGGTGGATATGTGGCAGCCACTTTCACAGGCCAGGGCGGATATGTACAGCAGCCACTTTCACAGGCCAGCCTCTACTCACTTCCCAAGGCGGATATGTGGCACACAGAGGCGGATGATGGGAGCCACTTTTCACCAGCAACTCCCCAGGGTGGATATGTGGCAGCCACTTTCTTTCTGAGGCCAGGGCGGATATGTGGCAGCCACTTTCACAGGCCACAGCGACCAGCAGTTTGAGGAGGATGCGGGTGATAGACCTGCACCAAACTTGGTACACATAACCCCTAACCTTCACTTTACATTCCTGGCGCTGCAAACCTAATCCAATGGTCAGGGGGACATGACCCACGGATTATGGGATTTGTAGTACTTTCCAACACTTTGGTTCCCACAGACCACTGAGGCCACCAAAAGGACCAATACAGACCACACTCAGCACACACAGCCCCCATGACCCACTCTAGTCTGTATCCTGGTGCAGTTCGGAGGAGGGTGGACCATGGATGATGGGACTTGAAGTGCCTCTACTCACTTCCCAAGTCCGCTGCGACCCAATGACTGATCAACACCAAATCTGGCACACAGAGCCCTCATGACACACTCTACAGCCTGGTGCAGTTTTTGGGGGAGGACGGACCATGGATGATGGGATTTGAAGTACCTTCACCCCTCTGTTCCCACAAACCACTGTGGCCCCCCAACAAACACCGAGAAAGTCCACACTTGGCACACAGAGCCCCAGTGACCCACTCTACATCCTACTACACTTTGAAGTTTGGACTTGCACCACCTTCACATGGATGATACCACTGCAACTCCCAGTAATGATGGATCCCCTCACTTGGCACAAGAGCCCCCATGACAAACTCTAATCCTATGACTTCACAATCAACACGGGCAGGGCCGGGTCCCCACACAGTATATAATAAAAGTCACCCACTCTACATCCTGGTGCAGATCGGAAGGATATGTGGCAGCTTTCTGATTGGCTCCCACTGTGGGATTATTTGCATAAAGGACTCTGATTGACCTGCACCAAAGTGGCAGAGGGAAAAGGGAAAGGCCTGAGGCAGTTAGGCATGGTGGGAGTTTAAGGCCAAAACACTTTGCAGCCCTCAAAAATGAGACAACAAAACCAAACTTGGACTGCACTTCAAGTCCTACATCCTGGTGCAGTTTGAGGGAGGACTGACAATGGATGATGGGATTTGTAGTACCTCCACTCACCTCTGAGACTGCTGCAACCGGCCCTCATCCAAACACTGATAAAGACCACACTTGGCACACAAAGCCCCAGTGACCCACTTTACACCCTGATGCAGTTTGGAGGAGGGCAGACCATGGATGATGGGACTTGAAGTACCTTCATTCACATTCCAAGACTGCTGCAAACCTAATCCAATGACTGATCAGGACCAAACTTGGCACACAGAGCCCCCATGACCCACTCCACATCCTGGTGCAGTTTGGAGGAAGATGGACCATGGATGATGGGACTTGAAGTACCTCCACTCATTTCACAAGACTGCTGCCAAACTCATCGAATGACTGATCAAGTCCAAACTTGGCACACAGAGCCCCCATGACCCATTCTAAATCCTGATGCAGGCCCGAGGAGGGTGGACCACAGATGATGGGACTTGAAGTACCTTTACTCATTTCCCGAGACTGCTGTGACTCATCCAATGACTGATCAAGACCAAACTTGGCACACAGAGCCCCCATGACCCACTCTACATCTTGGTGCAGTTTGGAGGAGGGTGGACCATGGATGATGGGACTTCCAGTACCTTCAGTAATTTCACTACCACTGAGAAACAAATGATCAAGACCAACCTTGGCACACAATGCCCCCTGACCCCTCACATCCTGCTGGGCAAAGGGCCAGGTCCCCAAGCTAGTTAATAAATAAATGGTAGAAATGAATTTCGTGCACAAGTCTACTAGGTGTGCCTCAGTTAAGGAAGTCCTAGGCATTATTTCTATTACAGAAAATGGGGTACCAGTGGCAGAAATAACATAGAAAGAATAGGAATACTGGTAAATTTCTATATCACAAAAAAGAGAGCAGTTCAACATATTCCGGCAAATGTTTTATTCGAAACTAACATGCACATGTGAAATGAAACAACCAGGTCAAATAAGCCTTGCATGAATAAAGAAAAATACTTTGAATTTTTTAGAGATCATGTGAAAGCTTCCTCTAAAATGCATACTGGCTTGATTGCTTTTATTTAGAAAATCAACGGATTTCACATTTTGTGATGAAATAGAAAATTTGTTTTTGCTCTTTACTTGTTATTTCTGTCCAAGGTATCACGTTTTCCGAAAATTTGCTACCATCAACTTGGTTAACTGGAGTATATTTGTGTTGATTTCAGTTTGGGGATCTCTGTAGCCAAAAGCTCTTATTATTTTATATGGCAGTATAGAAGAGGCCTAAGGAATAGTTTCAATGCTGCACTCTTGTTCCTGCTCTAAAGCTGGAACTACATTGCCATATAATCCAAACCTGGGCTGGGCAACAAGCGGCCCGCAGCCCACACGCGGCCCGCCAGCCCCTTGGATGCGGCCCGCCTACCCTCCTGAAAGAAATCAGCTGTTTTTTTAAAAAAAATTAAAATGGCCGCTTCTCTCGCCCGGCGTGACGCTTTAGGAGGCAGGGCGGAGCCATGGGGGGCTTCCCTTGGCTCTTCCCCTCCTAAAGCGTCACGCCGGGACTCAGAAGCGGTGAAATCGCCCTCTTCTGCCGCCCAGCGTGACGCTTTAGGAGGCAGGGCAGAGCCAGGGGGAAGTCCCATCCTCCTAAAGCGCCACTGCTCAGAAGCGGTGAAATCGCTTTCTGCCACCCAGCGTGACGCTTTAGGAGGGGGCGGAGCAAGGGGAAGCCTTATCCTTCGGGCCACTGCCGCGCGTGCAGGGCTTTCCTTCTCGCGCTGGCGAGGAGGAAGAGGCGGGGCTGGAGGCGAGGGAGGGGCGGGGCCAGGGGCGGGGCCAGGGGCGGAGGCAGACCCTTTGGCCCCCCAGGTGATCAGTGACTGGAATTCCAGACCTTGGGCCGGTAGAAGTTGGACAGCCCTGATCCAAATTATCTGCTTTAAACTGGATTATATGAGTCTACACTGCCATATATATATGTATGACCCTGTCATAGGGTTTTCATGGCAAGATTTATTCAGAGGAGATTTCCCTTTGCTCTTGTCTGAAATATAGCTTAGAGTTCTTTGCTTTTTGGGTTAACATTTTTTATGGAATACGTTCAAGCCATGGATGGTCGAATGCATGGATACGAAAACCATCAATATGGAGGGACGACTATATGAGGTTCTTCTCACCTTGAATTTCTCTTTTTCTGTGCCTTATTACCCTGTTTACTTACTCTGCGTCTCTGGGTTTCCTAAGCAATGCATTCTTATGCTTTATTTATGTCTTTGAATACCGCCCTGTGGAGGACTTCTCATTCCAAAAATGGCAATTGAGAATTGGTTACTGTACACAAATAAAGAAAAAGAGGGGTGGGGGTGGGGGACAGTTTTTTCTGCTATTAAACTTTGGTATTTTTAAAAACATCATCACAAACAATATAATTGTAACCATCGTTTTAAAGAACAACACACTTCTGTTGGACCTACTACAATTGGAGACTCTTCAACATGAGTGCATTTTTACTATGGCATGCTGGTTTTATAGCAGTGGTTCCCAACCAGTAGTCCGTGGACCACCAGTGGCCACCAAGAATGAAAATATGGCAGCCTCGCTGTTACTACACCGTTGCAACAAGAGTGACTGGTCTCCCAAAACCCTCTTATAGTGCCAAGGCAACGGGGATGTCGGGAGGGGAGAGGCTACCCATGAAAGTCAGATGCCACATTACATCAATTCTGCGGCAATTGCACTGGCTTCCGATCGAGCGCCAGGTCATGTTCAAAGTGCTGGTATTAACCTTTAAGGCCTTATATGGCCTAGGTCAGGGTTTTTCAACCTTTTTTGAGCCGTGGCACATTTTTTACATTTACCAAATCCTGGGGCACACCACCAACCAAAAATGACACTCTAACACAGTAATACATATAGTTAATATGTTTTTAAATGTATTTATACCCTCAGTGTGAAACCTGGGCCTGTTTCGATGAATACAACATAGATATCCTGGCAGGAATGGCAGAAAGACACAAACTTCCCACACAGAACTCCCATAACCAAGAGAAAATACTATAAGAGTTTGGTGGGCATTGATCTTGAGTTTTGGAGTTGTAGTTCACCTATATCCAGAGAGCACTGTGGACTCAAACAATGTTGGATCAGAACCAAACTTGGCATGAATACTCAATATGCCCAAATGTGAACCCAGATGGAGTTTGGGGGAAACAGACCTTGACATTTGGGAGTTACAGTTTCTGGGATTTATAGTTAACACACAATCAAAGAGCATCCTGAACTCTTGCAGCAATGGAATTGAACCAAACTTGGCATATTGAACTCTCATTACCAACAGAAACTACTGAAAGGGTTTGCTTGGGAATTGACCTTGAGTTTGGAAGTTGTAGTTCACCTACACCCAGAGAGCACTGTGGACTCAAACAATGTTATGTTATGTTGTTGTTTGTTTTCTATCCAGAATCACAATGTTGGAAGGAGGCTCACCACTTTAAGGTCCCTAAAACAGGCATGGGAAAACTTTGGCCCTCTGGGTGCTTTAGACTTCAACTCCCACCATTCCTAACAGCCTGAGGCCCTTTCCTGCTTAAGTGGCTGAGGGGAAAAGGGCCTGAGGCTGCTAGGAATGATGGGAGTTGGAGTCCAAAACACCTGGAAGGTCCAAGTTTGCCCAGCCAGCTATCGGCAGAGACCTCTTCCTCCCCCTCCCCCTTCGCGCCCTTTCTTCCCCCTCCTGTAAACCTTACTTTTTCTTCTCCACTGCTGCTTCTGCCGCCATTTTGATCCGAGGGGGCAGCGTGAGCGTGTTCAGGAGGGGAGGGGGAGGGAGGAAGACGTGACCCGTGCGGGCGCTACTGCGCAGACTCGCCCCAGAGCAAAGCGAGCCAAAGCGAGCAGAGCGAGGCTGGGAAGAAGGGAGCCCGAGTGGAGAAGAAAAAGTGTTCGGCAGGAGGGGGAAGAAAGGGGATTGGAGGTCCCAATTTCCCACGGCACACCTGATGATCGCTCACGGCACACTAGTGTGCCATGGCACACTGGTTGGGAAACACTGGTCTAGGGACTGTGTACCTGAAGGACCGCCTTACCCTCTACACACCCCAGAGATCACTACGGCCTGAAGACCAAAACCTTTTAGAAGTCCCTAACATCATCTGGACTTACAAACTGTCATCCACCCAATCAATCAAAGAGGAGAAGGACAACTCCCCAGTAAACAGTTATTTAAAATCAGACTAAAAATCAGTATAAAAAATATTTTAAAAGACAGGATATTGTTGCCTTACGATGTCAATCATCACCCGTCTGATATTAAGGGCAGCAGCACAGAACTTAGCAACACTGTAAGTCATTGCAGTGTTAAGAGTCCGAAAGCAGCAGGGTGGAATAACATCTTTCACTCCGCCCCGGGTACTTTGAAAGCCATGGTGTCATCCACCAGACACAGGGCCTTTTCAGTTGTGGCACCGAATCTCTGGAATGGGTTGCCTGAAGAAGTTAGAGGCAAATGTAACACCGATCTTCAAGAAAGGATCCAGAGGTGATCCAGGAAATTATAGACCAGTCAGTTTAACCTCAGTTCCAGGCAAAGTGATGGAAACCATTATCAAAGAAAAAATTACTAGGCACATAGAAGAACAGGCATTGCTGAAAGAAAATCAACATGGTTTCTGCAAAGGCAAATCATGTCTTACTAACTTGTTAGAATTCTTTGAGGGTGTAAATAAACACATAGATAAAGGGGACCCAGTCGATATTGTTTACCTTGACTTTCAAAGGCTTTTGACCAAGTCCCTCACCAAAGGCTCCTAAATAAGCTCTTCAGCCATGGAATCAGAGGACAGGTCTTGTCCTGGATTGGAACCTGGCTAAACTGTAGGAAACAAAGGGTGGTAATAAACGGACATTTCTCTGGGTGGAAAGAGGTGAGAAGTGGCGTACCCCAAGGTTCAGTTTTGGGTCCGTTACTTTTAATTTATTCATTAATGACCTGGATGTAGGAGTGAATTCTGAGGTAGCAAAGTTTGCAGACGACACTAAACTGTTCAGGGTAGTTAAAAATGAAACTGATTGTAAAGAGCTCCAGAAAGATCTCTCGAAATTGAGTGAATGGGCAACAAAGTGGCAAATGCATTTTAACCTAAACAAGTGTAAAGTCATGCACATCGGGGCAAAGAACCCCAACTACACCTACCAATTGATGGGGTCAAAGCTTTCCGAGACAAACCAGGAAAGGGATCTTGGGGTCTTGGTGGACAGCTCAATGAAGATGTCAACCCAGTGCGCAGCAGCAGTGAAAAAGCAAATTCTATGCTTGGCATGATCAGAAGGGAATCGAAAATAGGTCGGCAAATGTTGTATTACCTCTCTACCCTTATGAAACCAGGTTGCAACGCCTTGGTCTTTTCAGCCTGGAAAGACGGCGTTTAAGAGGTGACTTGATCGAAGTGTATAAAATCATGCATGGGATAGAAAAGGTGAATAAAGAAAAAATATTTTCCTTGTCACAAAACACTAGGACTAGAGGGCACTCCTGAAGCTCAAGGTAGGAAAATTAGGACTAATAAAGGGAAATATTTCTTCACCCAGAGGGTCATTGGGTTATGGAACTCACTTCCAGAGGAGGTTGTGACAGCGGTCAGCCTGGACAGCTTCAAGGCAGGATTAGACAGATTCATGGATACCAAGTGTATCGGTAGTTACTGAAAAGGACATTCAAGCGCCACCTCGGAGTTGGTTGAGGTAGGCAGGATTTCCCTGGGTACTGGTTGTGGGGGTCGGGAGCAGGTCAGGGTTTTGCCCTCCCTTCTGCTCGAGATCCCCGTGTACAACTGGGGGCCACTGTGTGATACAGAATGCTGGACTAGATGGGCTGAGGTCCGATTCAGCATGGCTCTTCTTATGTTCTTATGTTCTTATCCGTAACTTGCTCCCTTTCCGGAGGGCTTGCAAGACCTTTCTCTTCAGGCAGGCTTTCGGTACCGACTGAGGAAGATAATGTAGCTGAAATTGTATTTGTATTTTGTTTTTGTTGCTGAAGTGTTATGTATGTCTTTCGAGTGTGAACCGCCCCAAGCCTTTGGGGAGTGGCAGGTATAAAGTGAAATAAACAAACAAACAAATAAATAAATAAAGGGGTTACGAATCAGTTAACCAAAAATTGATTCGTAACCCTTTTGGTACTAATGTTGGAGTGTGGTCACTGGTCAAAGTGGTCCCTGGTCCAAAAAAAGATTGGGAACCACTGTTTTATAGGAATCTGGTACTCTGAATTTACTCTGATTTTCTCCATCACATGCATTGATAAAAAAATGGAATATTATTTATTTATTATTTGTTTACTTCATTTCTATTCCGCCCTTCCCACCCTGCAGGGGACTCAGGGCGGATTACAATGTACATATTACATTTAGACACACAAACACACAAGGCAGGCAGAGGATATTTAACATCTGGCCACCAGGGGGAGCTGTCGCACTCCTTCATTCCTCAGCGTGATTTCTGGAGATCTTTTTATGGCCTCGTAAATTAGTTAAATTTAGCCTCTCCACTAAGTGGTACCTTAATTTCCTACTTGGCAGATGCAACTGTCTTTCGGGTTGCAAAGGTCGACAATAGGCTACACAATAGGTCGAGAGCCCACCTCGACCCAGGCAGGCCTCGAACACATGACCTTATGGTCAGTAGAGATCTTATGCAGCTGACACCCAGCGAGCTGCGCCACATATCTCAGTGTGTAACTATGTATGGTTCGTTTTTATTCTGTTTTTCAAATTCAGCTCCGCAAAATAAAAAATAGGTTCAATATTGAAAATTGGGTTTTTCATGGCAATCCTGGGACTGACTCTGCTTCTTTTTCTCTCTACTAAAGGGAATCCGATTCGACCCCGAAATTCCCCAGACGTTGCGGCTAGAGTTTGCCAAAGCCAACACGAAGATGGCCAAGAATAAATTAGTGGGAACACCCAATCCCAGCACTCCGGCCACCCCTAACACTGTACCTCAATTCATCACCAGGGAGCCATGTAAGTGTGTCCCCGCGTATGTGTATATGCACGCCAGTTCCATCACAGGTCAGTAAGCACATTTAAGAGCTGCTTCCTCAGCGAATTGTATGTCGGTTGCCAAACAGCAGTTGGTTTTGCTTCAACAGGAAAGTACTTCACCTTTCATTGCTCTCCAAAGGAATGTATATTGATTTTGGCCTGAAACCTCTATTTCACTACATACAGGTGACCCTTGAACCCTTTTCCTCATACCTCCTGCTGGCCAAATTCAACTGCATTGGCCCTCCCCATTACGTCAACTAACAACATCCAAACTGTCTTTGTATGATGAGACCGCCAAGTATCTATATGTCAAAGACGAGCTGGCTGACAGATGCTTGGTGTCATGTCAATAAAGGCAGGCGGCACTCACTCTATCCCTGAAGATTGGGAACAAGTATCTCTGACAGTTGGATTTGGACTTGTTGCATTCATTAAATTTATATTCATTATGTATCAATTATGCATAAATATTAGGACAATATTATGAGAGAGTGGTTGCATTATAAATACTATAAGGATGATGTAGGCTTGTGATGTAAACTAGCTGGCCAGAGGAATAATCTAAACCAGGGCTGTCCAACTGGCGGCCCTGGGGCCGTACTCGGCCCCCCAGCCTGTTGGCTCCGGCCCCAGCTATGCCCCTGGCCGCCATTTTTAATTTTTTAAAAAAAATTAAATAGCGGCGGGGGGAGGGCAGGCAGGGAGGGAGGAAGTGAGCCAGCTCCTCCTCCCTGCACCGCCCTCTTTTTCCCTCTCACCGGCGCCGATGCAAACTGGTTTGCATCGGCGCGGCGAGAGAGACAGGGGCGGTGCAGGGAGGGAAGAGAGCTAGCTCCTCCCTGCACCGCCCTCTTCTCCCCCTCTCTCCGGGCCGATGCCTTGGAGGAGAGGGGGTCCCCGCGGCGCCTCCCTCCCTTCAAGCTCGCTTCCCCGTGAGCCTTCAGGTTTGGGGAAGGGTTTTCACCCGGCACTCGAGGCGAGTGCCGGGCTCCTTCCCCAAACCTGAAGGCTGGCGGCAGTGGCACTTCTCGCTTCTCCCACCAGCCATCCAGGCTGGCGGGGTTTTCACCCAGCTCCGTGTCCCTCTGCTCAGAGGGACACGGGGGCGAAGCTCCCTCCCGAAGCCTGGAAGGCTCGCGGAAGCGGCGCCGCTCGCTTCCCCGGCAGCCTTCAGGCTGGAGGGCCCGCCCAGCTCCCATGTCCCTCTGCTCAGAGGGACACGGAGCCGGGCAGCTCCCTCCCGAAGCCTGGAAGGCTCGCGGGAAGCGAGCCGCTTCTCGCTTCCCGGCAGCCTTCCAGGCTTTGGGGTTTCGCCAGCTCCCATGTCCCTCTGCTCAGAGGGACACAGGAGCGGGTGAAACCACTCCCGAAGCCTGGAAGGGTTGTGGGGAGCGCGCCGCTTCTCGCTTCCCCGGCAGCCTTCCAGGCTTGCGGGAGTTTTCGCCAGCTCCCATGTCCCTCTGCTCAGAGGGACACAGGGCCAGGTGAAACCACTCCCGAAGCCTGGAAGGCTCGCGGGAAGCGAGCGCCGCTTCTCGCTTCCCCCGGCAGCCATCCAGGCTTGCGGGAGGGTTTCCCTGGGTGACGTTAGGCTGGGTGACGTCAGGCGTCACCCAGCCTAACGTCACCCAGGGAAACCCTCCTGAAAATGGGCGGGCCGCGCTGGGAGGCCGGCCACGCCCCGGGTGGCCACGCCCCGCTCACTGCGGCCCCCAGGTGATCAGTGACACTTCTTCTGGCTCTTGGGCCGGAAGAAGTTGGACAGCACTGATCTAAACTTTGGGAGTAAGGCTCGTTGCATCACTTAGGGAGAATTTCTAAGGTTGTGTTTTAGATGTTATATGTATCTAGAGCAGGGGTGCCCACACTTTTTCAGCATGCAAGCTACTTTTTAAAAAACCAAGTCAAGAAGATCTACCTTGCGCGCACGTGCACCATCTGTGCGCCGCTTTTCTTGCACGCCGACGCTCCTCCCGCGGGGCATTGCGGGAATGACGGAGGGCGAGGTGGGCCTTCGAAAGCCCCGCCTTGCGCTCCCTCATACCCGCTGCTGGC
The DNA here is from genome assembly GCA_030556195.1 of Anolis apletophallus. Taxonomy (NCBI): domain Eukaryota; kingdom Metazoa; phylum Chordata; class Lepidosauria; order Squamata; family Anolidae; genus Anolis; species Anolis apletophallus. The sequence continues at coordinate 156,507,561 of JARBWK010000006.1, read as the reverse complement.
TCCTCCAGCGGGGCATTGCACGAACGACGGAGTGCGAGGCGGGGCTTTCGAAAGTCCTGCCTCGTGCTCCCTCGTACCCGCTGCCGGCTCCTCCCGCGGGGCATTGCACGAACGACGGAGCGCGAGGTGGGCCTTCGAAAGCCCCGCCTTGCGCTCCCTCATACCCGCTGCTGGCTCCTCCCGCGGGGCATTGCACGAACGACGGAGCGTGAGGCGGGGCCTTCGAAAGCCCCGCCTTGCGCTCCCTCGTACCCGTTGCCGGCTCCTCCCGCAGGGCATTGCGGGAACAACAGAGTGCGAGACAGGGCCTTCGAAAGCCCCGCCTCGCGCTCCCTCGTACCCGCTGCTGGCTCCTCCCGCGGGGTATTGCGGGAACGACGGAGCGAGGCGGGGCCTTCGAAAGTCCTGCCTCGTGCTCCCTCGTACCCGCTGCTGGCTCCTCCCGCGGGGCATTGCGGGAACGACGGAGCGTGAGCGGGGCCTTGAAAGTCCTGCCTCGTGCTCCCTCCTACCCGCTGCCGGCTCCTCCTGCGGGGTATTGCGGGAACAACGGAGCGTGAGGCGGGGCCTTCGAAACCCCTGCCTCGCGCTCCCTCGTACCTGCTGCCTGCTCCTCCCGTGGGGCATTGCGGGAACAAGGGAGCGCGAGGCGAGGCCCCGCGGAAGGGGCGCCGCACGGAAGGTACAAAGGTCAGCAGCCAGATTACTAACTGGGGCTGGGTATAAGGAGCATACTATGTCCCTATTAAAGCAGCTCCACTCCTGTTGACGAGTTTCCAGACCAATTCGAAGTGCAGGTTACTATCTACAAAGGCCTATACGGTTCGGGTCCAACCTATCTTCAAGATCGCATCTCCTTCTATGAACAGGTGTGGGCCCTGCGATCTGCCAGGGAGGCCCTCCTCTCGATCCCACCTCCATCCCAAACGCGGCTGGTGTCCTACAACACACCTCCGTGATCAACCTCTGCCAGAGTGACCATAGATTCATACTTGGAGTGTCTAGAGCAACGGTGCTCACAGGGTCGATTGCGACCGACCAGTCGATTGCAGTACCCGAGCTGGTCAATCGCAGGCCGGATTTCTGTGGGGTGCTTCTGCTTCCTCATGCTGCCCCTGAGGCGACTCCCCTGCCTCCATCTGCAGCGTGGCCTGAGGAGGAGGGAGGGAGAAGACGAGAGCAGCAGAGCAAAGGAGGGGGCAGGCACCCGGCCCGTGCATGCGCACGTGGAGCGTGTGGCGGCGCGCAAAGACGAGCCACGAGGGAGGACAACATCAAAGCCGCACGCTCCAAGTGCGCATGCGCAGGCCGTGAGCTCGCCCCCCTCCTTCACTCTGTTGCCCTCTTCTTCTCCCTCCCATCTCCTCAGGCCAAGCTGTGGATGGAGGCGGGGGAGTTGCCTCAGGGGCAGCATGAGGAAGCCCCGAAGGAGATGCACAGTGCGCGGGGCAGAAACGCCCCACAGAAATCTGGCAGCGAGTTCATCTCCTTGGCCACCTTGATCAGCATTTAATGGCCTTGCAGCTGGAAGGTCTGGCTTCTTACTGCGTGTTAATATATCTGTGGAGTAATGTCAAGGATGGGAGAAGGAACTCTTGCCTGTTGAATGCAGGTTTGAAGGTTCCATTGGCCACATTGATGAGCATTGCATGTCCTTGCTTACAGCATACTCATTGAGGATGAAACTTGAATGTGGGTGTTCGCATCTCAAAGTTACGATCTCACTCTTGAACCAATCTAGAATGAATTTGCTCACTTTCCCACTCAGACTCTTGCTTCCATTCTGACCATACAACTCATATGTTGGGAAATTGCCCACGGAAAGCTCAAGGCTAATATTTATTTATTTATTTATTTGTCACGTTTCTATCCCGCCCCTCTCAGCCCGAAGGCGACTCGGGACGGTTTACACAGGCAGTCTCTGCCCTCAATACAACACAGCAACAAGTCAACCCCGAAAAAAACCATATAATAACAATTTAACAATTAAAAACATACAATTGCAGCCTCAGCGTCATGTTGAAATCAGTTTCCATCACATCGTCGTCATTCCTTATATCCAATTAAGCCTTATATTTCATCAGCAAATGCCTGCTCAAATAGCCAGGTCTTGACTTTCTTGCGAAACGTCAGGAGGGAGGGGGCCGATCTGATGTCTCTAGGGAGGGCGTTCCAAAGCCGAGGAGCCACCACTGAAAAGGCCCTGTCTCTCGTCCCCGCCAGTCGCGCCTGCGAAGAAGGCGGGACCGAGAGCAGGCCTCTCCAGATGATCTTAAACATCTCGATGGTTCATAGGGAGAAATGCGTTCGGACAGGTAAGTTGGACCCGAACCGTTTAGGGCTTTAAAGGCTAAAGCCAGCACTTTGAATTGTGCCCGGTAGCAAACTGGCAGCCAGTGGAGCTGGCACAACAGAGGAGTTGTACGCTCTCTGAATGGTACTCCTGTTATCAACCTGGCTGCTGTCCGTTGGACTAGTTGCAGCTTCCGAACAGTCTTCAAAGGCAACCCCACGTAGAGAGCATTGCAGTAATCTATACGGGATGTATAGATTATTTGTTTATATAATAGATAAATAAGTAATACATTTTCCATCCTTCTCCACGGTACCTTTATCGTCCCGTGCTCTCCCCGCTCCAGCTTACAACTTAAATGTCAGTGGAGCCGTTAGACAAGAGGGAAAGACGAAATGCCAGAGGCAAAGGTAGCAGAAAACGCCCGTGACTACATAGGAAGATCTGGAAAGAGCCGGCAGAGCAGTGTTCGGAAACCTTTATGTAGGCGGGCAAGAGAAAGATCCTGGATGCATGAAAATGCCCACTGGCCTGGCATTCTTACTGAACTCTTCCTGGCAGCATGTTTCTGCAAGATTACGATGCTCTGTGTGTATTTATAGGCCTATTGCTTTCTCTCTCCAAGAATGACCACAGGCCTTAGGAATGAATGGCAGAGGGGAAGGCTGTTTGCATTAGCGCTTGCCAACTTCTTACTGTTTATCTTACTTCAAAATCAACAGCATAAACACTTCTTCTCCAGTGTAATTAAAACGCAATGCCTGTCAGCTCCACATAGAGGCACGTCTTGCGCCAGCTGCTCTGGAAATACCACACTCCTCCACCTCCGGCTGCCATTGTGCTTTGGAATAGATGCAGAAAGGTGGAAGCAGAGGGCTGGGCAAGGCACTTAAGGAGACTAATATGATGAAAGAAAGCTGGCTGTAGACAAGAGGCTTGCATTAGGCTTCCCTCCTTCTCAAGGGTTGAAAGTAGTGACGTGGGGCTCACTACTCCCATGCTCCACAGCAGAACTTCCTAAGCTTTTTTTGACTCGCAACCCCTTTTCACCCGAGAAATATTTATGGTAGTCCATTCTATGACCCATTCTAGGGCACTAGCCTCATAATAGCATTTCAGGTTTGGCACCCCAAGTCCACCTCTATCCTTTTCGTCTGTCAGATTCTTCCAGCTTATTCTGGACCCTTTTCCCTGCCAGATAAATTTTCTGAGCTCTTTATCCCACCTATCAAATGTGTTGGTATTTATTAATACAGGTATATTTTGAAAAAGAAAAAGGAGCTTGGGGAGGACATTCATTTTTATTAGGGATATTCTGCCCAATAATGATAAATTTAGGAATTTCCATTTGGCTAGATCTTTCTTGACTCTCTGCCATACACTTTCGTAGTTACTTTTAATAAGATCTAGGCTTTTTGGTGTTATAACAATTCCTAAGTATTTTATTTTATTTGTCGCGAGGATACCTGTCTTTTTTTCTAGATCCTCTGCTTCCTTTTTAGTCATATTTTTCACTATCATTTTAGTTTTTTCTTTCTTTATTTTGAATCCGGTTACCTCACCAAAATTTTCCAATTTTTTAACCCATAGATTTAGTGTCTCCTCTGGCTCTTCCACAAAGCACACCAGATCATCTGCGTATGCTCTGATTTTTAAATTTTCTTTATTTATTTTTAGTCCCTTCAGCTCTTTGTCTCTTCTCAGCCCTATTGAATACATATCAGGAAAAATATTAACAGGTTGTCCCTTTCATGGCTCACTCTTCAATGAAGACTAATATGTTCTCCACCCGCTCCCCATGTTCCTAATGGCAGATGTTGCTAATTAAGAGATCTTTTAAGGTCTTGGTTCAGATCTTGGCTGCGTCGCGATCTCTTCTTGGTGGTCCTAAACAAGTCACTCCCCTTTACCTACAGACAAAGTTGTCCGGCTGTGTAGCAGCTGTGGTCCTCTAAGTATTGCTAAACTGCAGATGGTGTTGAAATGGCTAGGACTGATAGGAGTTGCTCTTTTGACAACATCTGGAAGGCCACAAGTTCCCTTGCCTTTCTCTACAGCAGGGGTGCTCACACTTTTTCAGCCTGGGAGCTACTGATTAAAAAACCAAGTCCCAAAGATCACCTACCCAGAAATGTAAAACGTATAACTATTTTCTTATTTATTTATTTATATTATTCATTTTTATGTACCGCTCCTTCCAGCAGGCTCGGGGCAGTTTACATAAAATGAAGTTATAAAACATCAACATTTCAATTTAATAACAACAATATAAAACAGAGCATAAAATACATCCAACCACCCCATTTCTCCCACACTGCCATATTACCACACATATTATCAGCCAGAAAGTAAGAAGAGAGGCTGTTGAACTGCAAGGCCATTTAATACTCAGCAAGGTAAACAAAGGGGCATGTATAAATACATCCAACCACCCCATTTCTCCCACACTGCCCTATTACCACACATATTATCAGCCAGAAAGTAAGAAGAGAGGCTTTTGAACTGCAAGGCCATTTAATACTCAGCAAGGTAAACAAAGGGGCATGCAAAAATACATCCAACCACCCCATTTCTCCCACATTTCCATATTCCCCAACATATATTTCTCAAAGAACAAAGCAAGCAGAGAGGCTTTGGAGCTAAAAGGCCATTTTAAACATTAAAAATAAACAAAGAGACATGCCACAGAACAATCAAGCACCCACCCCAAAGTAAAGAGACCGACCTTTGAGATGCGGTAAGGAAATGACCCCAAAGCGTCCTTCTTCTCCTCCTCCGTCGTTGCTCCTATTTCCATGCCGCCAGCATGCGTGCCGCCTCCAAGAGCTCATGAGAAGTCCGAGAGGCAGAATGGGCGCTTCTGCGCATGCGCGGGGCCAGCCATGCATCGTGTTATCCAGGCCTGCCCCCTTTGGTCTCCTACGACTCTGAGTGGCTGGAGAAGGACGGAGGGAGGAGGAGGAATCCAAAAGAGGGGGCCCATTCTGCCTCTTGGTCTCTGACGGAGCTTTGGGAGGCGGCGCAACGAGCAGGGAGCGGGGAGGAGAAACGACGGAGGACTTCTTTGCAGCATGCAGGGGCGCGTGAAGAGGCCAACAGCAAAAAACCTGGTCAGGGGCTTGAAGATCACCAGGATGAGGCCTGAAGATCACCCTGGTGATCCCGATCACCATTCTGAGCACCCCTGCTCTACAGGGCTTGAGTAAGGATTAGGTGAAGATAATTAAAATGAAAGATGCTGCACTATACGAGGCACTATAAAATCCTAAACTCTTGATGTTAATAAATGCCCTGGTAGTTTTCTAACCTCTATAATCTTGTGGATATATAGTTAAACTAGCTCAATTTACTAGTAGCTGGCATTAGGATTTACATCATACTTACCCAGTATATTTGTGAAGTCTTGAATCTGCTTTCTCCTCTCCTCGGCTTCAGTTCCCCCTGTTCATAGGCCTTCTCAACAGTATAGAGCAGGGGTCGGGAACCTTTTTGACTCAGAGAGCCATGAAAGCAAAATATTTGGAAATTTATTTCAGTGAGAGCCATAGAATATCTATCTATATATATAAAATCCGAGTGGTCGTGGGTTGACGACTATGCACGGCCACACCATAACCCCCACAACCACAAAACCCACAACACACTATTCACCAGGCCATGAGGTACCAACTAGGCACAAACCCCCACCAAAAAACATTACACAGACCCCTAAATGCGACCCCCCAAAATAGCCCATTCAAACCTATGGCAGGAGGCTCTTGCGCCGGCCGCGGCTTCGCCCGATCCCCAGCCCGCCACATTCACCTGCTCTCCACTGGGAGAGCGGAACCTCCTCCCCGCCAGAATGCCCTCCAAAGGTTAGGGGACGACCTGGAAGCGGCGGAGGACAGGGCCAGAAGCCCAAGGAGCCCAAGGCAGCGCCCGCGCCACCCGGCTCCATGAGGCGGAAGACGCCTGCTCTACGATGCCTCCCCCTCCGATCTCCTCTTCCGGGACTGGCACGGAGCTGGGCCGCTGCCACATCGCTCTTCCTCGCCACTGTCGCCTCATTCCCTTCCTCCGCCGCCTTCCTCATGTTCGTGGACCCGGCCTGCATCGGATCGCACCACGAACGTTTTTAAGCCTGTGAGACGGAGAAGGAGGCGGGTAAGGCCATCGAACTACACCTCCCAGAAGGCTCCGCGCCGATCCCAGGGAAACAGGGGCGGAGCTTTCTGGATAGCCCAATAGCTTTACCCACCTCCTCCTCCATCTCCCAGCCTCCAAAACCTTCCCGGACCCAACCCACGCAACCAGGCTCCACGAACATGAGGAAGGCGGCGGAGGAAGCCAAGGAGGCGACAGTGGCGAGGAAGAGCGAAGACGCCACAACGCCCCAGCTCACTGCCACTCCCGGAGAAGGACACCGAAAGGAAGAGACACAAGACACCAGCCATCCACCTACCGAAGGACCCCCACCGCCCCCCTGCCCTCGCCAGGAAGGTGCCGAGAAACACACAGACATGGAACAGGCAACCTAACAACACACATTAAAACAATCACAAACAAAATACCACAAACCCAAAGCACTACAACTCCCACCCAAAACAACAGAAACAGCCACATACACACACATACAAACACATATAAATACACACCTATACATACACATCCACACCAAAAACATAAACAGACAAACACACACACACACACATATAAATACACAACAACATACAAACACATATATCTACACACCTACACTTACACAACCACACTACTGCATACACATATATACACAAACATATAAATACACAACCACATACAAACACATATATCCACAGAACTATACATACACATCCACACAAAAACATAAACAGACAAACACACACACACACACATATAAATACACAACCACATACAAACACATATATCTACACACCTACACATACACAACCACACTACTGCATACACATATATACACAAACATATACATACACAACCACATACAAACACAAATATCCACACACCTATACAAACACATCCACACTAATACATACACATATATACACACACATACAAACCCATATTAAAACACATCCACATACAAACACATATATCTACACACCTAAAAAAACACATCCACACTAATACATACACATAAACACACACATATCAGCACCTCTCCACATATACACATACGTACATACACATACACAAACACACACATATATACACGTAACCAAACAACCAAAAACACACACATATATACACACATAACAAAAACAATATACACACACATACACACACACACACATATACACACACACACATATAAACAAACCAATACATGAACACACCCATACACACATACCCAAAAAACCATACACACATACAACTATAAACACAAACACACACACATATATATACACACAACAAACATGCTCACATCATTTCAACAACATACATACCAAGACTTTCCCACATCACCAACATAGGGCACAGCAACGCGTGCCGGGTTCAGCTAGTATATATAAAAAAAGAGAGAGTCTGTTTTTGACGCTTATGCACGGACACACCATAACACCCAGACCCTCAAAACCCACCCCACACATTTCAACGAACCAACACCAACAATCGTGGCACAAAAAAACACCAAAACATACCTCCGAAGACCCCTAAAACCGGCCCCCCAAAAAAACCCCATGGAAACCTATGGAGACATCCGGAACCCTAAAAAAACTACAAACAAAATGGCGCTAAAACCACTTCCTGTCCCGCAAATAACACTCCCCCGGAAGTTGTCCCTCACAAAAACCAAACCCGGCAGGAAACACATACCTCACACACTAACAGGAAGTTCATAGCCTTCTCGCTCTCCTCTGCTGCTTCTCTTCCGCTCCCAGCAGAGGAGGGGAAGGGGGAGGGACCGTGCGGGCCCCTTTCACAGGAGGAGGTGGAGGACGTGGGCCCGACCATGGCAACGTTCTCCAACGCAGCCCTCCTCCCTGCGAAGGTCGCTCTTCGGCCCACCCTGTGGCAGGGAAGTGACGAAGGGGGAGTGATGACGGCGGCGCCATGGCCGTTCTTCCAGCCCCTTTGCGCTCTCCTCCGCCGCCTCCGTGCTGCTCCCTGACGAGGAGGACGAAAGGGGGCCCCGTGCGATCTCTCTCCCTTCGCCCTTTCTCCTGGGAGCGGAAAAGAGGCGGCAGAGAGGAGCGCACCCTTCGACAGGGAAGCGACGCAGAGGGAGCGATACCGGCGGCGCCCTGGCTGCCTCTTCCACCCCCTTCTCGCTCTCCTCCACCGCCTCCCTTCCACTCCTCGACGAGGTGGGGGATGGGTGTGAGATCGCGCGGGGCCCCCTTTCGTCCTCCTCTTCAGAAAGCACCACAGAACCGGCGGAGGAGAGCGCAAAGGGCCCCGTAGAGCGGCCATGGCGCCGCCGCCATCGCCCCCCCTTCGCCACTTTCCTGCCACAGGGTGGGCCAAAGAGCGACCTTACCAGGGAGGAGGGCAAATATACACACATACACATATATACACAAACCCATACATTCACACCCAAACCCACAGACACACAAACACCCCCACATACACACAGACACAAATACAAACACACACACAAATATTAAACACACATACAGCCATACCTACACACAAGCATACACATATATACACACACACAACACACACATCATTTCAAACCCTTCCATACTTTTCCACATCTACTACATAGGGCACAGCATCGCGTGCCGGGTTCAGCTAGTATAATATATATTTTAAGACTGAATTCAACTCAATGTGAGTCTATACGTACATACGATGAGAAAAGGATTCCCGGCAGAATGAGGGGACACTTCAGACCTGGCTCTGCAAAAGGCATGATCAGGACTCTGGGAAGGAAGAGAAGGCGGAAGGAAGGAAGGAAGGAGGAAAGGAAGGAAGAGGAAAGAAAGGAGGGAGGGGGAGAGGAAGAAAGAAAAGAAGACCGAACTATGGAAAAGGAAGAAAAGAAAAGCAGGAGAGAGACAAGGAGAGGAAAAGAAAGAAGGAAATGGGAAGGGAGAAAAGGAAAGGGTGGGGAAAAGAAAGGAAAGGGAGTGAGGAAAAAGTAAAATAATGAAGGGAAAAGAAGAAAAGAAAGAAGGGGAGAGAGGGAAGTGAAAGAAAGAAAGGAGAAGGCAAGGAAGACGTGGGGAAAAAGAATAGAAGAGGAAGGAAGGAAGGGGAGAGAGGGAGGGAAAAGGAAGGAGAGAAGGAGAAGGAAAGGGTGAAGGGGAGAAAGAAAGGAAGAAGGAAGGAAGGAAAAGGGAGAATGGTGGAAAGAAGGAAGGGGAGAGAGGGAGGGAAAAGGAAGGAGAGAAGGAAAGAATGGAAGAGGAAGGAAGGAAGAGGGAGAATGGATGAAAGAAGGAAGGGGAGAGAGGGAGGGAAAAGGAAGGAGAGAAGGAAAGAATGGAAGAGGAAGGAAGGAAGAGGGAGAATGGAGGAAAGAAGGAATGGAAGAGCCAAATGCAATCATGAAAAGAGCCACATCTGGCTCCCGAGCCATAGGTTCCCTACCCCTGGTATAGAGACCTCCCTTTGTATTAGTTTTTGGGTGGAGCTTAAAATCCCCGCACAGACCAGTCTTAGTTGGTCTATTACCCTGTATAGAGCTCTCTTGCTGGATACCTCCTTTTTCTACAGTCACTAGAGGCTTGGGGCATTGTCTGCTAATCCTAGACCAAGCAATCCAAAACAGGCATTTGTAGCACCTGCTGCATTTAGCAGTATTATTATACCAACAGTCCAAAGGCCAACAGAAGCTTTTGGCCAGCCTAAGCTTCACAGGAAAGAAGATTAAGACAGCTTGTAAGGAACAACTTATAATCAATCACTTTGCAACAAAGGCAAGAGAGACTTTCAAAGACCCCAGAAAGATGATTGCAACCAGCAAGATCTCCTTTTGCAATGTATCTCTCTCAGCATTACTTCGCGAACGAAGATTCTTAGGAAGGACTCATCCCACGCTTTTTACAAGCGCGTTGACTAAAAAGGCCAGTCTGAGATAGGCAAGTTTGGTTGCAGAAAGCACAGCAGAAAGTCTCATTGGGAGATATTGTTTCCAAGTTGCGGTTCTTTCTGCGTTGTCGTTTCTCTTCGAGACTCGTTCGGCGTGTCTTCTCAAAAGAGGCCGCAGCATTGTGGATAGTGCGTCTCCATGCCTCCCGATGTGAGGCCAGGGTGGACCATTGTTGGTGATCAATCTGGCCGAGTCTGAGATGTTCTTTCAGGGAGTCCTTATATCTCTTTTTTTGGGCGCCTCTCTTGCGCTGACCCGTGGCGAGTTCACCGTAGAGTAGTATCTTTGGGAGGCGGTGGTCCTCCATCCTACAGACGTGCCCTGCCCAGCGCAGCTGAGTTCTCAATAGCATGGCCTCAACGCTGGTGATCCCTGCTTGCTCAAGGACAGCAACATTAGTAACATTGTCGGTCCAGTGTATATTTAGGATTGTGCGAAGACAGTGCTGATGGAAGCGTTCGAGGAGTCGTAGGTGTTGGCAATAGGTGACCCATGTTTCAGACCCATAGAGGAGAATAGACGGTACGATAGCTCTGTACACACTGATTTTGGTGCTTTGCGTCACGTGCTTGCTACTCCAGACTCTCTCTTGTGGAGCCTTCTGAATGCATTCAATGCCTTTACTAATCTGTGATCTATCTCTTTGTCAATCTTGGCGTCTGAAGAGATGATGCTTCCCAGGGAGGTGAACCGCTGAATGGACTTTAGCACAGATTTGCCTATGCTGACATGGTGATGATGGTGTTCTTTCTGTGGTGCGGGCTGGTAGAGGACTTCCGTTTTCTTCAGGCTGACTTCCAGCCCAAACAGCTCTGCAGCTGTTGAAAAGCAGGATGCGAGGCGCTGCAGGGCTGCTTCTGAATGGGCAACAAGGGCAGCATCGTCAGCAAAAAGCAGCTCACGGACTAGATAGTTTAGAGTCTTAGTGCGAGCCCTCAGATGGCTTAAGTTGAAGAAGCTACCATCAGTACGATAGCGTATATATATGCCGCCTTCTTCTTCGAGGTCTGCCGTAGCCCTTTGGAGCATCATGCTGAAGAAGATTGTAAATAGGGTTGGTGCAAGAACACAACCTTGTTTCACTCCGTTAGTTATGAGAAAGGGCTCCGAGAGAGCATTGCCATATCTGACTTGACCGCGCTGGCCCTCACGTAGCAGGATAACATTTTAGGAAAATAAATTCCACCTAAATGTTAGAATGAATTTCGTGACAATCAGAGTTGTTCAACAGTGTAAAAATGGTTCCTTGGAGTGCGGCGGAGTCTCCTTCTTTGGAGGTTTTTAAATCGAGGTCATTGTACTCTCGTCCAACTCTGTGATTCTAGTTCTTACTCCTCTTTCCCATTCCCAAACATAATGTGATCATTCTTTAGGAGCATGTATATCACTCGCCGTGCAGTTACTGCCAGGTTTGCTGAAATGCATTGTGTTTGGGGTTTTGGGTGTATGTGTTTTGCCATTTATTTTTAATGCAGCAAAGAATAGACGTTTCAGCCCCGCTACGAATTCGTTTCTTTCCTCTCTAATTCCATTGAAACCCTTGAAATATATCAACCTCCATCTCCAGCTATATCTCTTCGCCCCAAGTTTTGTGGAGTCTGTTCCATTAGGCCAGACCTGGGTATCCTACGGCCCACGGGCCGGATGTGACCCAGGGGCCGATTCTGACCGGCCCGGGGAGAAGGGCGTCGGGGGTGGGGTCAAGAGGAAGGGCTGCCACTGCCGCCATCCCATCGCGGGCTGTGGGGCCTGTGTCGGCAGACAGCCCGCCGCTCCGGAGAACGTTAGGAGGAGTGGCGGCTTTGGAGTGCCTGCCATCCCAGGGCGCGATCTGGGCCTGCAGCGGGAGCAGTCGGCGACCTGCGGCGGCTGATCCCCCTGGCGACCCGGAAGACTTGATCGTCTTCCGGGTCGCCAGAGCGAACAGCTGCCTTAGGTCGCCGACTGCTCCCACTGCAGGCCCGAATCGCCTCCCGGGATGGCAGGCACTCCAAAGCCGGGATGGCAGGGCGATCAGCTGGGGAATGGCTGGGGGATTTTGCCCCTCCTAATTTCTAATTGTGTTTTTAAAGGAAATACTGGACTCTCAAAGGAACCACCCTAACATGGCTGTGGAGAAGGCTATTTTGTGTTTGCCGTTGTGTCTTCTGCGTTTACTGTTTCTTAACCATGACCTCTCCTTATTCTTCTCTTGCAGATGAGCTCACAGTGCCTGCACTTTACCCCAGTAGCCCTGAAGTGTGGGCGCCGTACCCTCTCTACCCAGCGGAGTTAGCACCTGCTCTACCTCCGCCTGCTTTCACCTACCCTGCTTCACTGCATGCCCAGGTAATTGAGACCGACCAATCACACCTTCACCCACGTTGCCACACAATCCTCTCCAGGGCGCACTGTACAACTAACACTTGTCTGACTGACAGACAGGCACACCAGAGAGAAATTAATGATCACTCCTCGATCAGGCTGACACATCCTCTTGGGACTATTGGGGGCAGTCTTTGAAAAAAGACACGCCACCCCACTGCCTGACCGAACCCTGGACACTTTTCTCTTCCCAAATAATTTCACGCCTTCTCACCAGAAGTAGTTAGAGGTACTTGCTGGGTCTTTGTGCACATATATATCCCCTGTATATATGGACTCTGCTTCCCAGACTTGCCTTTGCCGTGTTTTTTGCTTTAAGGGTGTGATGTGTGAGAGCGTGTTTGTACCTGAAGCCAGTGAGGAAAGAAGTGAGTAAAACAACGGCCTGTAGAACAGGAGTGAGCAGCAGCATTGGGAAGGGGGTGGTTTTATTGACCTCTTCCTTGACAAACCTCAGTAACAGTAGCACATTTGGCATGATTGGAATGTCACTTCTGGTTTTGCTTTTTGATAATAAGTTTTCCCTTTTTTTGGAGGGATTTGGATGGCTGCAAAGGGGTGGGGGAATTGATCCAATTTTTGTAGGATTTTGGTAGCATTTATTTATTTATTATTTCGATTTGTATACCGTCCTTTCCAGTTGGCTCAGGACGGTTTACAGCGTATCGAACTACAACAAAGAAGCACAAATACAATAAAATATAGGACAGTTTCAACAATATTCCGCCATAACCAAGAGTAGTTAAAGGCTAAATGCCTGCCGGAACAATGCCGTTTTGCAAGCTTTCCGGAAAGCCGGCAGCTCGCTGATTGCTCTCACTTCAGGTGGTAGATTATTCCACAAGCATGGTGCTGCCACAGAGAAGGCTCTCTGTCTAGTTGACGACAGATGAATGGTTCACAGGGACAGAATCTGCAAGAGCTTGAGATCCTCCGATCGAAGAGATCTCTGGGGAACATATGGGAGTAGACGGTCCCTCAAGTACACCAGCCCCAGACCATGCAAGGCCTTAAAGGTCAAGGCCAACACTTTGAAGGTGATCCGGTGCTCAATTGGCAACCAGTGCAGTCGTTGCAGGGTTGGAGTGATATGAGCCCTGGCAGGCACTCCAGCCAAGAGTCTCGCTGCCGCGTTCTGCACCAGTTTGAGCTTCCGGATGACCGACAAAGGAAGACCAATGTAAAGGGCGTTACAGTAGTCTAGCCTCGAGATGACCGTCGCCTGGATTACCGTGGCCAGGTCATTTCCGGAGAGATAGGGCGCTGGGCGCCTAGCCTGCCACAGATGGTAAAAGGCAGATCTGCTGACAGTGGAGACCTGAGCCTCCATTGTCAGTAGCGGGTCCAACTGGACCCCCAGACTCTTTACTAAGGGTGACGGGCATAGTGCCTCACCATCCAGAGTAGGCAGCCAGAGCTCGCACCCACCCGGGTGACCCAGCCAAAGGATCTCCGTCTTCGACGGGTTCACTCTCAACCGACTGGCTCGTAGCCAACCAGTCACAGCTTCAAGACATTGTTGGAAACAATCGGGTACAGAGTCCGGTCGGCCGTCCATCCTCAGCACCAGCTGGGTGTCATCAGTGTACTTGTGACACTCCAGACCAAAGCTACGCACCAATTTGGCAAGTGGTCACATGTAGATGTTAAACAATAGCTGGGCAGTTGGGGCTGGGGTTGCCTGGGAAAAATACTGGAAAATGTTGAGAGTCTGGGAGACTTGGGGATGTTGTTAGGAGGCTGCACACAATCTACAAGGATGCACTTTCTTCATCCTTGCTGTAGAGCACACATGCACAACCTGCAGCCCTCCAGGTCTTTTGGACTTCAGCTCACAGAATCCCTGTCCATTGGACAGGCTGACCAGGGCTTCAGAGAACTAGAGCAGTGTTTCTCAACCTTCCTAATGCTGCAACCCCTTAATACAGTTCCTCATATTGTGGTGACCCCCAACCATAAAATTATTTTTATTGCTACTTCACAACTGTAATTTAGCTACCATTATAAATCATAATGTAAATATCTGATATGCAGGATGCATTTTCATTCACTGGACCAAATTTGGCACAAATACCCAATACACCCAAATATTAATACTGGTGGGGTTGGGGGTGGGGGTGGTATTGATTTTGTCACCTGGGAGTTTATTTATTTATTTCATTTACTTTATTTATATTCCGCTCTTCTCACCCCGAAGGGGACTCAGAGCGGATTACAGGTACACATACTTAGCAGACAATCCCTGCCGTTTCCACATACACAACATATAGACGAACAGAGGCAAACTCTGGCCACCAGGGGGAGCTGACGCACTCCTCATCTCTCAGCGTTCCCAGCGTCCCTTGTTGTTCCTTCCGCATTCCTCAGTGTTCCTGGAGTTCTTTAATTGCCTCATAATACATCAAAATTTGCCTCCCCGCTTAATGTGGTACCTTTATCTCCTACTTGACAGATGCAACTGTCTTTCAGGCTGCAAAGGTTGACAGCAGGCTACACTTAAAGGTCGAGCACCCACCTCGACCCGGGCAGGCCTCGAACTCATGACCTACTGGTCAGAGAGATCTTATGCAGCTGACACTTAGCCAGTTGCGCCACATTCCCAGTGCTAGTTGCTGAGATTATAGTTTAAGCTACAATCAAAGAGTATTCTGAACTCTACCAACGATGGAATTGGGCCAATCTTTCCACACAGAACTCCTATGATCAACAGAAAATATTTACACGCTTCGGGTCCAACCTATCTTCAAGTCCGTATCTCCTTTTACGAGCCGATGTAAGCTCTGAGATCTGCCGGGGAGGCCCTCTCTCGCGTCCCCACCAACCATATTTGGGACGGAGGTGGGACCGAGAGAAGGGCCTCCCTGGCAGATCTCAGCCTACGTTGGCGTATACAGGGGCGGTCCTACCGGTAGGCAAAGGACGCTGCTGCGTGGGGCGCCATCTGGGTAAAGGTCGCATTACCCCGCCCGCCAGACAGCGTCCGGCCGATGTTCCGCTTTTGGGCCTTGTGCGCTCTGACGCCGCGCCGTAGCAAACCTCCCTGCGTGCCGAATAGGGAGTGCTGTGTTTACAGGCTTCTGCGCCTGCGCACAGGAGCTTCTGAACATGGGCGGAGGGGGCGCGTGTGCCGAATAGGGAGTGCTGTGTTTACAGGCTTCCGCGCCTGCGCACAGGAGCTTCTGGGCAGGGGCGGAGGGGGTGCGCGTGCCAAATAGGGAGTGCTGTGTTTACAGGCTTCTGCGCCTGCGCACAGGAGCTTCTGGGCATGCGCGGAGGGGAGGGGCGCCTAAATAATGTTTTTTTCAGGGGGGGCGCCAAAATAATGTTCGCTTACCATTTAAAATTACCTTAGACCGCCCCTGAGCATATAAGGCCATTTTAGTGGGAAGTGAGAGTAGTATAAACACTGGGAGAGTGTTTATGCTTGCTGCATTGTCCCCTGCATTTTATGTTCTGACCAGACAGCCAATCCTCTTTCTGCACATAACAAGCATGCGGTTATCAGTTGGTGCTTCCTAAACTTCATACCAGACTTCCTCTCAGGGGTCCATCGCTGGCAGACGGTCTGAATGCCCTGAATCCTGCAGCATCGTTGAAGCTGATGGATCTAGATGGTGAAGCCGCTGTAAGACACTCTGGGGCTTCAAAATGAAGTGTGTGCTAATTTAAAAGCCAGTTTTGGCCAATGTGGTTTTGACAGTGCGCCATGTGATTTATTGATTGCGCCCACGATGTAGTTCCCTACCTAGAAAAAACTTGAAATCTATCATTCAATCAAGAGCAATGCAAGGAAGTGGAGGCTGAGATAAACAGGAAGAATGTGCATTGTTAGTAACGCATACATTACTTGGATGTAATTATAGAAGAGTACAGGGAATAGGGCTCGTGCCAAAAACACCACAGAAAAGCTGTGTTTTCAAGGATGGATTTTACTCAGTATTTACTTAATGCATCAAATTATATCAATTCAGCACATATCTACCATATAAAAGGTTGGAGGGATTTGGGATTCCTCAGACCTTGGGAATTTCTAGCTAGCTATAGGTATCTGACCAAACATAGCTTTGTAGATAGATGTCTTTGCTATAACCCCTCCCCGGACTCATCCTCTGTTCTTGGGGGGAGAGAGGGTTCCTCTAAGGCAGGGGTAGGGAACCCATGGCTCGGGAGCCAGATGTGGCTCTTTTCATGATTGCATCTGGCTCTCCAGAGCAGCCCGGGCCTCGGTTTCCCAGCATGCAGCGGGGAGGAGTGACGCAAATGCGCCGCGACTGCCGCTTCCGCGCCGCCATTGCCACCTCTTCCTCATCCCCCACTGCTCTCGGAGCCCTGCGCTCTCTTCTCCCCCTTCACCCTTTCCTTCTTCTTCTCTCCTTCCTTTTCCCTCCCTCTCTCCCCTTCTTTCCTCCATTCTCCCTCTTCCTTCCTTTCTCCCCTTCACCCTTTCCTTCTCTCCTTCCTTTACCCTCCCTCTCTCCCCTTCCTTCTTTCCTCCATTCTTCCATTCTTCCATTCTTCCATTCTTCCATTCTTCCATTCTTTCTTCCATTCTTTCTTCCATTCTTCCTTCCTTCCTTCCTTCCTTCCTTCCTCTTATATTCTTTCTCCCCAAGTCTTTCTTTCCTTCTCCTTCCTTCCTTTTCACTTCCCTCTCTCTCCCCTTCTTTCTTTTCTTCTTTTCCCTTCATTATTTTACTTTTTCCTCTCTCCCTTTCCTTTCTTTTCCCCACCCTTTCCTTTCCTCCCTTCCCATTTCCTTCTTTCTTTTCCCCTCCTTGTCTCTCTCCTGCTTTTCTTTTCTTCCTTTTCCATATTTCATTCTTCTTTTCTTTCTTCCTCTCCACCTCCCTCCTTTCTTTCTTTCTTTCTTCTTTCTTTCTCTTCCCCTTCCTTCCGTCTTCTCTTCCTTCCCAGAGTCCTGAGCGTGCCTTTTGCAGAGCCAGGTCTGAAGTGTCCTGTCATTCGGCCGGGGGAATCCTTTTCTCATCGTATGTACGTATAGACTCACATTGAGTTGAATTCAGTCTTGAAATATATGATATATATATATATGATATGGCTCTCACTGAAATACATTTCCAAATATTTTGCTTTCATGGCTCTCTGAGTCAAAAAGGTTCCCGATCCCTGCTCGAAAGACACTAGGGAAATTGTAACTTTGTTCTAATTTAAACAACAGATTTAATAATAATAATATGCGCAACCTATACAGATTACGAATAATATTATTAGTGGTAACAGTTGATCCAGGTTTTATTTCTGAATGTGTATACTGATTCTTTCATTTTGGTTCCATTCATTGTCTTTTAAAATATTGCCTGTGTCATTGAAGAGGCGTCCATCCTCTGTTCGGAAATCTTATTTTTCCACAATTTATTTATTTATTTATTTATTTATTTCTAGCACGCCCTTCTCTACCCCCGAAGGGTTGACTCAGGGCAGCTGACAAAAGGCGACAATTCAATGCCGCATACGAGAACAGAACAACAACATATCAAAAAAAAAATACAAGAAAGCAGATTAAAAACAGTTACAGATCAAATCCCCCATAATCCCCGTTCCATATCCCCAATCTACAGTCCGCCAACACAACCCTTTCCTACTCAGCTTGTCTGTCTGCTGCTGCACATCAACCAAACGCCCGGTCCCACAGCCACGTCTTTAGCTTTTTTTCTAAAGGAAAGGAGGGAAGAAGTTGACCTTATTTCGCCAGGGAGCGAGTTCCACAGGCAAGGGGCCACTACCGAGAAGGCCCTGTCTCTTGTCCCCACCAAACGTATTTGCGACGGAGGTGGGATCGAGAGCAAGGACCACTAAGATTTTTATCAGGAAAGGTTGCCACCCCCCTGTGGAAGCACTGGCACTTTCCCCTCCCCATGGAATGACCCACAACATATCAATGGGGCATGTCAGAATTCATAATTTTCACCTGCTGTCAACTTACACATGAGGTCGCCTGATGCAGGAGTGTATATTTATTTATTTATTTATTTATTCTCACATTTTTATACCTCCCGGGAATGCACCGGGAATATGGCGCAGCTGGCTAAGTGTCAACTGCATAAGATCTCTCTGACCAGTAGGTCATAAGTTCGATGCCTGCCCGGGTCAAGGTGGGTGCTCGACCTTTAAGTGTAGCCTGCTGTCGACCTTTGCAGCCCGAAAGACAGTTGCATCTGTTAGTTGCGTTTTTCCATCTCCAACAGGCGAGGAAGCTGGCCCCCTATCTGTCCCAGTGCAACTTGGCCACAGTGGTCCAAGCCACGGTCATCTCGAGGCTTGACTACTGTAACACTCTGTACATTGGCCTTCCTTTGTCCATGATCTGGAAGCTTCAGCTGGTGCAGAACACTGCAGCCCGACTCCTGGCAGGGGTCTCGGTTGGCTGTCACATCTCGCCAATTCTGCGCGAACTGCACTGGCTTCCGATAGTATGCCGGATCACCTTCAAAGTGTTAGTCTTGACTTTTAAGGCCTTACATGGTCTGGGGCCAGTGTACCTGCAGGACCGTCTCATCCCATACCGTCCAACTAGACCTCTGCGCTCCGAAGAGCAAAACCTCCTGGTCATCCCTAGTGTCAAGACCTACCGGTTGACTGCGACTCGTTAGCGGGCTTTTTCGATCGTGGCTCCGACTCTCTGGAACTCTTTGCCCGCCGACGTTCGCACCATCCAGGGCCTTCTCCTTTTCAGGAAGGCTTGTAAGACTTTTCTGTTCCGGCAGACCTATGGAGCTGGATAACCTGTTGTGTTCCTAGCCACCTTGCAACTTTGTCTGCTGCCGTTGTGTTTAGTGCGCGACTTATTGTCGTTTTATATGCTGTTTTTAATTCTGTTTTTAAACTTGATTTGCTTGCATTGTGTTTTATGATATGCTTGTTTTTTTATTATGTAATGATTGATCTGTTGTGAGCCGCCCCAAGCCACTGGGGGGGGGGGGGGGCGGTAGACAAATGCAAATAAATAAATAAATAAATAAATAGGAGATAAAGGTACCACATTAAGTGGGGAGGCATATTTTGACTGAATTATGAGGCCAATAAAAAGAACTCCAGGAACGCTGAGGAATGTGGAAGGAACAACGAGGGACGCTGGGAACGCTGAGAGATGAGGAGTGTGTCAGCTCCCCCTGGTGGCCAGAGTTTGCCTCTGTTCGTCTATATGTGTGTATGTGGAAAGTATGCTAAGTATGTGTACCTGTAATCCGCTCTGAGTCCCCTTCGGGGTGAGAAGAGCAAAATATAAGAAAAGTGTATTATTATTATTATCGCCTATGCTGTTCAATATCTATGTCCGGCCTCTCGCTGGACTAGTCCAGAGCTTTGGGCTGGAATGCTACCAGTATGCCGGCGACACTCAGCTCCTCCTAAAGTTGCAACCTGGAGCAACCTCGGTGCCGGACAACTTTACCCAGTGCCTAGGAGCAGTGACGAGATGGCTATGGGCCCACAAACTGAAAGTAAATCCAGCAAAGACTGAAATTTTGTGGCCGGGCTGTCCATCAGAACTAGTCAACCCACTGCCACCCTTCGAAGGGGAACCGCTGACACCATCCTCCACTGTGAAGAGCCTCGGTGTCATCCTGGACTCTAACATGACGATGGAGGCCCAGATTGCCTCCACGAGCAAAGGGGCCTTTTTCCACCTACGTCAAGCGAGGCAACTGGCGCCCTATCTACCAACGGAGGTGCTACCGTGTTTCCCCGAAAGTAAGACAGCGTCTTACTTTCTTTCCCCCAAAAAAAGTCCCCTACGGCTTACTTTCGGGTACGTCTTATATACCCCACGACGTACCCCGTCGCCACGCCGCCGCCGCAACCGGCCCCATCGGCCGCGGCACACCTCCGCGGCACACCTTTCCGCCAGGCCTCCAAGCAAGGGAGGGGAAAGAGAGCCAGAGGCGGGACGAGGTAGCGCCGCGTCAGAGTGACGCGCCGCTTCCTCGTCCCGCCCCTGGCTCCTTCCCCCTCCCTTTCGTACAAGCAACCCGCCCCTGGCTCCTTCCCCCTCCCTTTCGTCCAAGCAAGGGAGGGGGAAGGAGCCAGGGGCGTGGCGAGGTAGCGCGCGTCACTCTGATGTGGCGCTGCCTCGTCCCGCCCCTGGCTCCTTCCCCCTCCCTTTCGTCCAAGCAAGGGAGGGGGAAGGAGCCAGGGGCGTGGCGAGGTAGCGCGCGTCACTCTGATGTGGCGCTGCCTCGTCCCGCCCTGGCTCCTTCCCCTCCCTTCGTCCAAGCAAGGGAGGGGGAAGGAGCCAGGGCGTGGCGAGGTAGCGCGTCACTCTGATGTGGCTGCCTCGTCCCGCCCTGGCTCCTTCCCCTCCCTTTCGTCCAAGCAAGGGAGGGGGAAGGAGCCAGGGGCGTGGCGAGGTAGCGCGCGTCACTCTGACGCGGCGCTGCCTCGTCCCGCCCCTGGCTCCTTCCCCCTCCCTTGGACGAAAGGGAGGGGGAAGGAGCCAGGGGCGTGACGAAGTGGCGGCGCGTCACTCTGATGCGGCGCTACCTCGTCCCGCCTCTGGCTCTCTTTCCCCTCCCTTGCTTGGAGGCCTGGCGGAAAGGTGTGCCGCGGCCGATGGGGCCGGTTGCGGCGGCGTGATGGCGGCGGCGGCGGGACGAGGTACGGCTTACTTTCAGGGTACGGCTTATATTAGCCGACCCCCCCGACACCCCCGATACGTCTTACAATCGGGGGTGTCTTATTTTCGGGGAAACACGGTAGCCACGGTAATCCATGCCACGGTTACATCAAGGCTGGATTACTGCAACACTTTATACGTGGGTCTACCTCGGTCAGTAACTCGCAAGATCCAGATTGCATAAAATGCTGCCACCAGGCTCCTCACAAAAACGCCAATGAGGTGCCACATAACGCCTTCCTTACAGCATTTGCACTGGCTGCCGGTCGAGTACAGAGTCCTTTATAAGATCCTGACCCTGACAATTAAGGCCTTGCGGGGCCAGGGTCCTACATACCTAAGAGACCGTCTGATACCACCCATCCATCTGAGAGCACCACGGCCAGCCTACGAGAACCTTTTCTGTGTCCCAGGTCTGAGAGAGGCTCATCTGGAGCCCACGAGGCAGAGATCTTTCTCCATTGTGGCCCCTGTCCTGTGGAACTCTCTGCTGCCAGACCAAAGAGCCACTCTCGACCTGCCTTCATTTCTGGCGGCACTTAAGACATGGCTATTTAGAAGAGCATATGCATGAGTGACAATCAGTGACCTGGAATCTGTCTATTCCAATACTTTAACATTTTAATATTTTAGTACTGTAAATGCCAAGCTGTGTAAGTCGCCCGGAGCACATTTGTGGAGGGCGACTCATAAATAATAAAATTAGTTAGTTATTATTATTATTGTTATTATTTCTATGCCACCCCTCCCAGCCCGAAGGCGATTCGGGGCAGTCTACACAAGGCAAACTCTGCCCTCCAAACAAAATGGTACTTCCAGTACCAGAAGCCGCATGCTTCTGAGTAGCAGTTGCTCTGCTAATGGGCTTCCCGTGGGCATTGTGGGGCCACAGCAGAAACAGCATGCTCAGTGAGGATAAGGCCTTTGGCTCCGTCCTGGTGCCCCATCTTAAGAACATAAGAACATAAGAAGAGCCATGCTGAATCGGGCCTCAGCCCATCTAGTCCAGCATTCTGTGTCACACAGTGGCCCACCAGTTGTACACAGGGATCTCTAGCAGAAGGGGAGGGCAAAACCCTCACCTGCTCCCGACCCCCACAACCAGTACCTGGGAAACCCTGCCTGCCTCCATCAACACTGAGGTGACACTTGGATGTCCTTTTCAGTAGCTACTGATTCCCTTGGCATCCATGAATCTGTCAATCCTGCCTTGAAGCTGTCCAGGCTGACAGCTGTCACAACCTCCTCTGGAAGTGAGTTCCATAACCCAATGACCCTCTGGGTGAAGAAATATTTCCCTTTATTAGTCCTAACTTTCCTACCTTGGAGCTTCAGGAGTGCCTCTAGTCCTAGTGTTGGTGACAGAGAAAATATTTTTTCTTTATTCACCCTTTCTATCCCATGCATGATTTTATACACTTCGATCAAGTCACCTCTTAAACGCCGTCTTTCAAGGCTGAAAAGACCAAGGCGTTGCAACCTGATTTCATAAGGGAGCCTGCTCCATCCCTTGGATCATTCTTGTTGCCCTTTTCTGTACCTTTTCCAGTTCCGTTATATCCTTCTTGAGGTGCGGTGACCAGAATTGTACACAGTACTCCAGGTGTGGCCTCACCATAGATTTGTAGAGAGGCAATACAACATTTGCCGACCTATTTTCGATTCCCTTTCTGATCATGCCAAGCATAGAATTTGCTTTTTTCGCTGCTGCAGCGCAGTGGGTGGACATCTTCATTGAGCTGTCCACCAAGACCCCAAGATCCCTTTCCTGGTTTGTCTCGGAAAGCTTTGACCCCATCAATTTGTAGGTGTAGTTGGGGTTCTTTGCCCCGATGTGCATGACTTTACACTTGTTTAGGTTAAAATGCATTTGCCACTTTGTTGCCCATTCACTCAATTTCAAGAGATCTTTCTGGAGCTCTTTACAATCAGTTTCATTTTTAACTATCTTAGTTCTTGCGCATGCAAGCTTACCAAGCCACAGCCTTCCTCCTGGTAAAAGAAATAAAAGTTACTGCCTGGAAACTTGGGAAAAACAGATGAGAACATGAACCAGAGCTTGAGGAAAACAGCTTCTGACAGGGAGGAAAAGGGAAATTAGCTTTAAATGGAACACTATCTTTTATTCACGACTTGCAGCGGGGCAGACTGTGCGCGCAAGACTGAAAATAATCCCCCAAAGCTCCACACCTCTCGGGCAAAGCGGGAGGCCAGCATGCCAAGTAATGTATGTTCTGTCACAAGCACTTTTTCTGCTCACTGAACCTTGCTGCCTGGGACGCCTAATGGCCCCTGAGAGCTAGCGCACGCTCGTTAAAAATTAACAAACAAAGGGGAAAGAGTAATTAAATATGGATGGCAGTAATCGCTGAGGAGTACGTCTAGCCCGAACCGCAGCACGCTTGAGCGCTCCTGGTGCGGCTTCGTTCTTCCTGAAAGTTGAGAAGGATTCCAATGGAAAGGTTCCTTGGAAGGTTTCTTCACTTGGATCTTGGGGAGCGGGAAAGAAAGGGTGGACCTGGTGCTGGTGGTGGAGACCAGTACGGGCGAGGGGCCTGAACTGTCACACCTGTCCAGGAGGACACCTGTAGCACTGGTCAGAGCAAAAGGGGAAGGCCGATGGGCATACCCGATGGACTCTAGAACGTTTAGTCAAAAACATCAACCCAAAAAGCCTGGGTCAGTGTATCCAGGGGTTAGTGTGAGAATTGTGCCTTTATCTATATATATAAAAAGAGAGCTGCCATCCTAAGTAGCCTATAGGCAGCAAAACCACACAAGGCAGACACACCAAATCAGCCCACATACACACAAAACCCCACGAGGTATGTTTACCACCCATTTTTTAAAAAAAAATTAAACAACACGACCAAAAATACAAAAAAACAATTGGACTACAACTCCCATGATCCCCCACGCCACCCCCCTCTGGCAGTTTAGAGTGTCTGAATGTTGGTGGTGCTGGCCAATTAGAGGCATTATGCAAATACTCCCTCAGTTAGAATGTAGACGCTGGGAGCCACCCCCCTCTGGCAGTTTAGAGTGTCTGAATGTTGGTGGTGCTGGCCACCACACCTGGGAGCCACCCCTCTGGCAGTTTAGAGTGTCTGAGGCCACGGCTTCACTCCCTCAGTTAGAATGTAGACGCACTGGCAGCGAGTATCGAAATGTTGGTGCCTCCGAGACCACGGCTTCACTGAAGACAGCGGGCCTTCCTCCTCCTTTTAGCTCTTCATCAGCCAGCACCGTCGCAGGGGAATGGCTGGCGGTGGCGCTGGCTGAGGAAGACCAAAAAGGAGGAAGGGGGCCTCTGCTGCAACAAATGAGGTCAGAGGCCTCCTGCAGCAAATCCTCCCAGCCTCCCGGCCTTAACCATACCCCCCCAAAGGAACGAAAGAAGGAAGGAAGGAAGGACCCAAGGAAGGAAGAAGACAATAAGAAGGAAGGAGGGAAGGAAGGACGGAAGGACGGAAAGATAGAAGGAAAGAGGTCACACAGGAAGGAGGAACAGAAAACAGACAGGTAATAAAAGGCAATACAAGAGGTAGAAGCTGGTGAAGGGACTAGCAAAAGGAAGGGGAAAAAAGGTAGGGAGGGAATGGAGGGAGGGAGACAAGGGGAGCAAGAGCTGATACAGAAAGGGGAGGGATGGCAGGAAGGAGGGAAAGGAAAGAAGGGAGGGAAGGAGAAGAGGCAGGAGGACAGAGAGAAGAGAAAAGCTGAGGGGTGAGGGGGAGAGGGAAGAAAGGAAGTATCAAAGGCAGGAAGCGATGTTACTGTTGGTCTTCGCCACATGCACACACGTATGTACATATAGACATGCACACATACACACATATATACATGCACTGAAATATACACATGCACACATACATACACACCTCTGTACTTACATCTACACATATACATGCATATACATATACAAAACACACATATACATAAGTACACACATATACACGCATATACATAAACACAAATACATAAGTACATACACATATGTACACATAGACACAAATCCATATATATATATACATACATACATACATACACACACAAAACACTTATATATAGACTGGGACACAAGAAAGAGAAAATGCCACAGCAGTGCGTGGCCGGGTTCAGCTAGTTCCTATATAAAAAAAGGAACCTTTTCTCTGAGTACAGGCCCGGATTAACAGCTTTTTGCACCCTAGGCCACACTTTGGAATTACGCCCCCTTTAAGCCAACCTCTACCGCACCACCCCACGTCTCTCCCCCCCCCCCGCCTTGCGCCACTGCATCCTTCCCATCATGTGCCAATGGGGCTGAGGGGAAAGGTGCGTGTGCGCTGTCACTGAAGAGAAGGGATCGGGCCCCTTTGTGTGGCGGGGAGCGAGTTTGTTACCCCTCGGGAAGGAGGCAGAGGAGGGCGAGCGAGTACCGCAGAGCCGAGGCCCAAAGGGATGGGGAAAGCCGGGCTGGGTCCAGAGCATGCTCTTCATCCGAGGCAGCGGCTTCAGAGGTGGCCCCTCGTGCGGCGCATAGCCCAGCAGCTGCAGAGAGTGGGGGCCTTCCTCTGCCTTAGGCTCCCCTCCGGGCTTCCACGCCACCCTTCTTTCCCGTGGTCTCCTCTTCCCTCAGCGGCCTGCGAAGGAAGCCGCTTCGAGCCAGGCCGGGGCCTGCCCCTCCCCTCAGGCGCAGAAGCACTGGCTGAGAAGCAGCGGCGTAGATGGATGGGCTGAGGCAGACGCGTCGAGCACGAGTGCTGCCTCCGCGGAGCCTGGCCTTGGCTCCGCCTCCTTTTGGTTACCAGGCGGCAGGAGCCAATCGCGGCGCAATTTTTAAAATTATTTTATAACATTTTTTTTGGTCCGTGATCTCCGCCCCCCTCAGCTTGCGCCCCTAGGCCATGGCCTAGGTTGGCCCTATGGGTAATCCGGGCCTGTCTGAGTGGATTGGAAAAAAGCAAGATCCTAGTCCTTCCCAGGAGAACCTTCCTTCCTTCCTCCCCTCCGTCCTCCTCCCCTTCCGCCCTCTCTCTGCCTCCTCTGCGCCCTCAGCCGCTCACTGCAGGGAACGAGCGTGAGGCAAGAGGGAGGGGGCAACGAGCGCGAGGCAGAAGAGAGTGGGGAGAGAGCGCGAGGAGAGCGAAGGCGAGCGAAGGCATGCTCTGCGGCGGCGCTTTCTCCTGGCCTCCTCCTCTTCTCCCCCCTCCCTTGGCCACTGTGCTTGCCTGCCTGCCTGCCGGGCCCTTATACGGGCCGGTCAGAATGTGCCGGCGGGCCGCATTCGGCCCGTGGGCCGCAAGATGGCCAGGTCAGGTTTACAGTGAACTGTCGAAAATGCTTCATCTCCACTCCACAAAAAGGAAAATCAGCTTGTTTAGCAAACCTTGCAAATACTGTCTTATTATCAATATGTGTTTGGGTTTTGTACCTATTTTATATACCCACTAGCTTGGGGACCCGGCGGTGCCCGGGTTATTTGAGGAAGGCATTGTGTGCCATAGTTCGTCATTGGTGTGGGCCACAGTGCTCTAAGGAAGTGAATTGATGTACTGCAAGTCCCATCATCCATGGTCCATCCTCCCTCAAACTGCACCAGGATGTAGGGTGCATCTTGGGGGTGTCTGTGTGCCAAGTTTGGTCTTGTTCTGTCATTGTTGGGGCCTAGTCAGGAAAATCAAGTTGAGGAAGCCTAACAATATCCCATGAGCTGAGGCCTAGTCAGGAAAATCAAGTTAAGGAAGCCTTGTTGTCAATTTTGGGCCTGGTCTGTGATTTATAGGGGCTGCAGTGTAGTTTGGGAAGTGAATGAGGTGAAGGTTCTGCAAATCCCATCATTCGTGGCCCATCCTGCCCTAAACCACACCAGGTTGTGAAGTGGCCATTGGTCCCTTGTTTGCCAAGTTTGGTCCTGATCCATCATTGCTGTGGGCCGCAGTGGCTGACTGCCTGAGGCCTTTTGCTTTCCCTCTGAGTCACCTTAGAAGTGTATTGGGTGAAGGTACTGAACATTCCATTTCCAACAGAAAAAACTGTCAACTGGCTCACTTCAACTCCAGCCTCAGGCCCTTCACTTTCCTCTCTGTGCTGTGTTGGAATGTTGGGAGGCTGGCCAGTCAGAGCCATTTATGCAAATAATCCCACAGTTGCAGCCAATCGAAATGCTGGCACATATTCGCTCGGTCGCAAAACCCACCCACCGCCCGCAAACACTGACTTTTATTATATACATAGAGAGATATACCCAGAGTCAGGCAGAAAGGGGTCGCCAGTGGAAAAAGTTTAAGAAGATCTGGTCTAAACTAGTTGGTTGCTTCGGTTGCACTGCTGAGCAGCGGAACTGCCAACTTACAACTTCATAAAGGGATTGAACATCACTTTCTTTCTCCAGCCAGCCGTTGTCTCTTTCTGCCGCCATCTGGCCCCTGGCCGCTCTGCTTGCCTGCTCGTTGGAGGGCCACTTGACATTATTGTCATACCGTGTTTCCCCGAAAGTAAGACACCCCCGATTGTAAGACGTATCGGGGGTGTCTGGGGTCGGCTTATATAAGCCATACCCCGTATATAAGACGCCTCGTCCCGCCGCCGCGCCGCAACCGGAGGTGTGCCGCGGCACACCTGCGACACACCTCCGCGGCACACCTCTTCGCCAGGGCTCCAGGCAAGGGAGGGGAAAGGAGCCATGGGCGGGAGGAAGCAGCGACGCGTCACTGTGACGCTGCGATCCTCACCACGCCCCCTGGCTCCTTCCCTCTCCTCTTCCTTGAGAAAGGAGAGGGAAGGAGCCAGGGGCGTGGTGAGGATCGCAGCGTCACAGTGACGCGTCATCGTCCCGCCCATGGCTCCCTTCCTCCTCCCTTCCAAGGGTGGGGAAAGAGAGCCATGGGCGGGACGAAGCGATGACGCGTCACTGTGACGCTGCGATCCTCACCACGCCCCTGGCTCCTTTCCCTCTCCTTTCCTCAAGCAGGGAGGAAAGGAGCCAGGGCGTGAGGATCGCAGCGTCACAGTGACGCTCGCTGCTTCCCCTCCCGCCCATGGCTCCTTTCCCCCCCTTGCCTGGAGCCCTGGCGAAGGTGTGCGCGGAGGTGTGCGCGGAGGTGTGCGCGGCACACCTCGATTCTGGCGGCGTGGCGCGGCAGCGGCGGCCGTGGCGGCGGCGTGGGCGTGGTATGACGGGAGTGCGTCTTGGGTTATATAAGACGTACCCGAAAGTAAGACGTAGGGGACTTTTGGGGAAAAAGAAAGTAAGAGCTGTCTTACTTTCGGGAAACACGGTAGAACAGGGCTGTCAACTTCTTCCGACCCAAGGGCCGGAAGAAGTGTCACTGATCACCTGGGGGCCGTAGGTGATCAGTGAGCGAGGGGGTGGGGCCACGGCGGGGCGGGGCCGCTCGCACAAGTAGCCCCTCCTCCTTCTCCCGGGCGCCGCTGTTTGGATCCCAGCGGCAGCGAGGCGGGAGAAGGAGGAGAAGGCTCTGGAGGAAGAAGGCAGCCGGCTTCCCGCCCTTCCTAGCAGTAGGCGGTGCCAAGGGTGGCGCGTCACCCCAGGCCTCTGACGCGCCGCCCTTGGCGCCGCCTACTGCTCCGGCGTTCCCCCTCCCTAGGAAGGGTGGCGCGGAGAGAGGGACGGAAGGGCGGTGCAGGAGGAGGAGCTGGCTCCTTTCCTTCTCCCTGCCCCCGCCTCCTCCCCCTCCCCCGGCTGCCTTTTTTTTAAAAGGAGGAGTAGGGCGGCGCCAAGGGCAGCGTGTCACCCCAGGCCTGTGACGCGCTGTCCTTGGCGCCGCTTGTTTCCCTCCTCCCTCCTCTTTCGGGCGCCGTGCCTTTCCCGGACGCCGTGGCGCTCGGAAGGGACAGCTGTGGCGCCCGGGAAAGAGGGAGGAGGAGGAGGAGGGAGATGACAGCTTTAGGAGGGGGGGGCCTGGGCTGGGGCGGGGCCTGGGGGAGGGGAGGGGCCTGGGGGCGGGGCCGAGCGGCCCCCGAGGTCATCAGCGACCTCTATTCCGGCCCTGGGCCCGATAGAAGTTGGACAGCCCTGCCATAAAGGATCACCTGCTGTGCCGCGGGAAAAACCTCTCTTCCCTGGTCCCGCCCCCTGACTTGGCCCTTGGCCCCCCTCCCCTCCTCCTCCCCTGCCTCTGCTGGGTCTGCCCTTCACCGCTCCATTCAGTGCCATTCATCCTGCACTGCTCGCTGTCTGCCGTCGGCGCTCTCCGGTCGGTGAGTCGGAAAGGCTCCTCCGAGGAAAGAGCAGCCCTCCCCGGCTCTCCTCCCCATCTATTGTTGTTGTGCCTGCGAGTCATCCCTGAGCTTTCTTCTTTTCGAGCTTTGTTGGTTCTGAAGATTTTACAGAACAGGCAGAGAAGGCAGAGAGCGAGACCTTGCAGGTCCAAAGCCCCTGGAGGGCCCAAGTTTGCCCATGCCTGGTGTAGATGCACCCATAACTCCAATGCTCAAATTACTTATCTATATTGGTTCATCTATGCCAGCGCTGTCCAACAGGCAGCCCCTGGGGCCGTCCACGGCCCCCGAGCCCCTTCCCTCCGGCCCCTAACTTGTTGTAATAAAAAATACAAATAACCCCTACTTCCGGGTTTAGGCAAGCATCGCGAGACTATGGCAGCCGCAGATGGGATTTTGAGGGAGGTCGAAATCCCGTCTGTGGCTGCCTAGTCTCGCGATAGCTGCCGAGATCTCGGGTCCCGCGGGATTTGTGGCCGGCCTGGGCGCGCGCCTCCTCCTCCCTCGCGGCTGCTTCCAGGCCAGCCCCCATTCCCTCAGAGAGAGGGAGGAGGGAGTGAGGCAGGAAAAGCCCCTCCTGGCTCCGTCCTCTTCCTGTGGAGGGCCCTCGCTTCCCGCCCGGCGGATGGGGAGAGCCGCGCCCGGCCTGAGCTTGGCCTGGGGCTTTTGGGGGACGGGGGCGGCGTTGGCGCTTGTGCCCTGTGGCGGGGCTCCCGCAGTATGGGTAAGGAAGGTCCTGGCTCGAATCAATCAATCAAAAAACACGTGGGACGTTGGGTGAGGGGGGGGAGAGGTCCCTCAGCGGCGGTTTCCTTGGCGACACTTCCTTCCCCTCCTCCGCGCCCCCTCCCCTTGTTGTGCTGCCTTCCCCCGCGTGCAGGGCGCAACGTGGCTTCCTTTGCGCCTGCCCCCGCGGCTTGTTTTCCCTTCAGGGAGGGAGGGAGCTCTTTGGGCCTCCTCCACCCGCCTCTGGGAAAGGAGGCCCCATCAAGCCCTGCGACGGCATTGAGGTGTTTGGTTTTTTTTTTTTTGGTGTGTCCCAATTTGAGTGTGGACTCAAATAACTCAAAGGTATTAGGAAACATTCCCCCAAATCCACCAGTGTTCCCATTTGGGTATATTGAGCATTCATGCCAGGTTTGGTCCAGATCCATCATTATTTGAGTCCACAGTGCTCTCTGGATGGAGGTGAACTACAACTCCACAACTCAAGGTCAATTGTAAGTAAATTGGAGCCGGGGAGGGGGCGGAGCCGGGGGAGGGGGCGGAGCCGGGGGCGGAGGCAGACCCTTCGGCCCCCCAGGTGATCAGTGACCGGAAGGTAAAGTGGAAGGAGCTTTACACCGTTCCTTCTTGTTTTTGCGGATGGCTAGCCACCCTGCGTGTGCCTTTCTCCATCTTTTCCCCACTTTCTGCTGCTTGGAGTTGGGTAACACCTGATTCCTGAAGAGGACACTTTGGGCTCCATTTCCATTTGTTGCAGAAATTGAGCCCCACGTAGGCCCACTGGAAGCGCTTGGGCCTAAGCGCATGGAAATGGAGCCTGAAGCCCATGGGATGTGTATCCCATTGTGCTTCCTAAGTGTTGAGTGTACGGTGATCATCCCGACTGTGTGCATTTCCCTTCAGCAGAGGGATCATGGAAGGTCATTTAGCAGCATTAGTTCCCCCTTCCCTTGCCTGGCGTCATCTGCCCGCTGACCTCAGAGGGGGACAGCTGCGCTCTCCAAGTTGGAGGGCCGCTGCCTGGAAAAGAGCCGGCAGGGAAACGTGATGCGGAGCCTGCCCAGGCATTGACCCCGGAGGGCAGGAACCGAGGAGCTCTGCCCCCCAGCTGTCTCTCTGCTTGGGGTCTTGTGGTGGTGTTTTCAGCAGGATTGTGTTTTCATCTTGCACTCACTAACCAAGACTTCCCTGTTTCACAGCGGCAGGTAGTTCCCCAAATCCCAGCAATTTCTAACTTTCACGTTTGGGATTCTTGTCCATAGCTGTGCAAACTTTGCACACTGTTGAAAAGGTTAGTCTCACCTTCCCCAGTCTGACGTCTTTCAGGTGTTTTCTGGCTGGGGATGATGTGAGTGCCACTCCGGCTTACCTAGGAGTTACGAGGTTGGGGAAAGGTTGAGGCTCAATATTGATGTGATTGGATAACTATTTTAGGAAATAATTTTTTAAAACTACAGTTCTTAAAATAGACAGATCACCATGGAAGGAAGAATTAAGTTGGTTGAGGTAGGCAGGATTTCCCTGGGTACTGGTTGTGGGGGGTCGGGAGCAGGTCAGGGTTTTGCCCTCCCTTCTGCTAGAGATCCCCGTGTACAACTGGTGGGCCACTGTGTGACGCAGAATGCTGGACTAGATGGGCTGAGGCCCGATTCAGCATGGCTCTTCTTATGTTCTTATGTTCTAAGTAGATGGGCCAGGTGAAACTGTAAATAATTAACTAGAGCAGTGTTTTTCAACCTTTTTTGAGCCGCAGCACATTTTTTCCATTGACAAAATCCTGGGGCACACCAAAATGACACAAAATGACACTCTAAGACAGTAATACACATAGTTAATATGTTTTTAAATGTATTTATACACTTAGTGTGAAACCTGGGCCTGTTTCGATGAACAAACATAGGTATCCTGGCAGGAATGGCAGAAAGACACAAACTTCCCACACAGAACTCCCATAACCAAGAGAAAATACTATAAGAGTTTGGTGGGCATTGACCTTGGGTTTTGGAGTTGTAGTTCACCTATATCCAGAGAGCACTGTGGACTCAAACGATGTTGGATCAGGACCAAACTTGGCATGAATACTCAATATGCCCAAATGTGAACACAGGTGGAGTTGGGGGGGAAATAGACCTTGACATTTGGGAGTTACAGTTTCTGGGATTTATAGTTAACACACAATCAAAGAGCATCCTGAACTCTTGCAACAATGGAATTGATCTAAACTTGGCATATTGAACTCTCATTACCAACAGAAAGTACTGAAAGGGTTTACTTGGGAATTGACCTTGAGTTTGGAAGTTGTAGTTCACCTACACCCAGAGAGCACTGTGGACTCAAACAATGTTATGTTATGTTGTTTGTTTTCTATCCAGAATCACAATGTTGGAAGGAGGCTCACCACTAAGGTCCCTAAAACAGGCATGGGAAAACTTCGGCCCTCTGGGTGCTTTGGACTTCAACTCCCACCATTCCTAGCAGCCTCAGGCCCTTTTTCCTGCTTAAATGGCTGAGGGGAAAAGGAAAAGGGCCTGAGGCTGTTAGGAATGGTGGGAGTTGGAGTCCAAAACACCTGGAAAGTCCAAGTTTGCCCATGCCAGCTTTCGACAGAGACCTCTTCCTCCCCCTTCCCACCCTTTCTTCCCCCTCCTGCCCAACACTTACTTTTTCTTCTACACTTCCTGCCGGACTAGTACCTATTGATCTACTCACATTTATATGTTTTCAAACTGCTAGGTT